>NW_004624802.1:3278190-3289771 GCF_000247695.1 Heterocephalus glaber | reverse complement strand
CCAGGTGGTTGAGTATCAGATTGTTCCATCTTGTTTCCCTTTGGGGTTGCTGTAGGTGATCTGGACGCCTGTTTTTGAGACTTGCTTATGTGCTTTCTCATTTCCAAGGGGGGGGGGTGTTCTTCTGGTGCCCATGCGGCTCACCTTCTCTGCCCTAGGAGCTTGGGATGGCAGCAGGGGAGCTTCCTTCCGGGTGCTGGGACCAGCTCAGCTTCTCTGCCCTAGGAGCTTGGGATGGTGGTGGGGGATCTTCCTTCCAGGTGCTAGGACCAGCTGAGGTTCTCTGCCCTAGGAGCCTGGGATGGAGGCGGGGAGCTTCCTTCCATGTGCTGGGACCAGCTGAGCTTCTCTGCCCTAGGAGCCTTCTCTGCCCTAGGAGCCTGGGATGGAGGGGGGGGGGGACTTCCTTCTGGTTGCTGGAACTGGCTGAGCTTCTCTCTCCAAGTTACTGTTCTTTCTAGATCCTCTTATCTCTCAGATAAGATGAATTATCTCCACAGTCTGGCTCCAAATTTCCTTTATCTCTTACTGTTCCCCAGCAGGGGCCATCTTGTGGAGCTCAATTGGCCAGCTGTGATATCATAGCCAGGCCTATATTCCAGTGTTTTCACCAATACTGCCCTTCGCTGGACTTAAACCAGCTTGGCTGTGAAACATACAGCTCCACGCATTATCATTCAGCTGTTCATATGTGTATATCATGTATTCTCATCGAACTTTTGAGTTCTTTATGGTTAAGAATAGAATTATTTTTTTTCCTGAACACAACTGGATATTCATGCAGTATTGTACACAAGCAAGATTTTTTTCTCCCTTCAACTTTTATTTTTGTTAGTGTATATTTGTGTTACATAATGATTGCATTAATTGTGGGAACTGGCACATGCACATAATAGATCTCTATTCTTTTTGCATCCCTTTCCCTCCCTTTCCTCCCCTTTGCCTCCATCTCTTGATCCCCTTCTCATTTGAAAAAGATCTTCTTGCTTCCTATTATCCATATTTTATCTTGCTCTTTATTTATATTTTGAATTTCTCCTATAGGAGAAACCTTGTTATACTTAAGCTTGTGTGTCTGACTTATTTCACTTAATATTATGGTCTCCAGGTGCATCCATTTACCTACAAATGGCTTAAGTTTATCCTTCTTTGTGGCAGAGTAGCATTCCATTGTGTATAAATACCACATTTTCTTTATCCATTCATCTGTTGATGGAGTATAGGTCGCTTCCTAGATTTAGCTATTATGAATTGTTCTACTATAAACATAAGTAGTCATGAAAAGATGAATATTCATGATGTCTTTAACTCTTTCCAGAAGGTACCAAGAAGGGGAATACAAGCAAGGTATTTGAAAAATATTTGCTGAATGAATGAATGACCCATGGAGAAATATCCACAAGCTTACACCCAGCGCATTCCAGAGGACATTGTTGTGTTGAAATACCATGGGCTTCTGATTCTACTGACAAGCAGCAGCTTTTCTGTTTTGGGCAACTGCTAACTTATTTTTATGGGTCAAAAGATTCATTCTTCCTTTGCTGTGTGGCCAGCCTCTGAAATGCACATGGAAAATACAAAATAAAAAAGCAATCAAAAGAACATTGACATTTGATATCCAGCCAATCTGTGTGTAGTTTGTAACTGTTTTATGCTTGTTCTGGGACAAAACCTTGGCAATGAGGCTGCCAGATAGAATGTAAGCAGATAATGTAAACAAGGTCCAGCTCTCAAATGTAACTTTGTCCAATGCTCTTTGGTTCATATTCTCCACTTGGGCCTCTAGTCATTCTGCATTCTATATATTACAGTATATAATTGCAATTTCACCAGGAAACTATGAGATAACAATGGCTTATTTTGCAACTAGCTTTACAAAGTTTCTTTTCTTCTTTCTTTTTAAGTAAAAACAAAAAGCACCTTCTCATACAGAATAGTTATTTAATTATTTAACCGATCTTAGCTTAAATTGGCATTGAAAGGAATACTGCTTAAGGAGAGAATATCAATCAGCCAAGTTCTTCTGTACTAGTAATCAGTTTTATATGCACTAAATCAATCAGACCACAGCCCATGGGCTGGATTGAGAGAATGAAATTATTGGAATATAAAGGTGATGTTAAAACTTAAAGTTCAAATAAACACATCTGGGACCATGAGAGTTTCATAAACTAAAACTATCAGGAGATCACACAGTTTTGTTTCCCATAAAACTGAAATTTCTAAGACATTTTTCATTTTTTCTTCCTAAGGTTTGGAATCACCACTGCTCAGGCAAACCAGAAACAGACCTGGCTATCTGACAAATTGTTGGCTAGTCACTCTTTTTTCCAAATTTCTAAAGATAGGGAAGCAACAGAGGTCTCTATTGCTCTTTTGTATTATGTAAAACCAAAAGTTAAGGTCTCTTATTTTTATTTATTTTTGTTTGTTTGTTTTATTTTTTATTTCTTTGGTACCAGGGATTGAACTCGGGACCTTGTGCTTGCGAGGTATGTGGCAGAACCACTGAGCTAAATCCCCAGCCCTATTTTTTGAGGGAGGAGTAATAAAGAAGTAGAAAATCAAAGGATTGGAAAATGAAAAGAAAAATTTTTTCAGTTTGTCTCAAGATTGGAAAAAAAAGAGTATAAAAATAAATATAAAGTAGCCTTTAAACCAAATAGAGCACCATTCCACATATAGCTTTTACTGGTTGTCAACATTTCCAGCAGAAAAGGCAATGCAGGCAAGCTTGGGCTTTGGAAAGTTTCTGCTCTCCTTTATTTTTAAGCTGCTATGACAAGTACCTCCTAACAGTGTGTCTGATCCAACTCAAGCAGTTGCAAAGTCATGGGTCAATGCCAACCTAAAACCTGGACGTGAAGAGGAAGGACAGCACTGGGCAATTATGGCAGGGCAAGGTAAGGGACTAAAGAAAGAAAATGAGGGTGTGGCTGGCACTTTGAGTACAGGGTCAGTTCAAACAGGAGGTGTAGAAAAAGAAACAAAGTGAGAATTGTGGGCATACAGCTCTGAGTTTCTCTGAGATACGACGGTTATTTAAGAATATGGAAGGACTAACAGAGTAGCTGTATGGGCCGATGTTTTGGAAGAGATAAGAGAGGCCGGCTTAAATTCTGAAAAAACAAAAAGAAATCTCTATCATATTTTTTCCCTTCTCGTCTCAATCCTTATGTTTGAATATTTCTTTTCTTAAAGCTTCAGAAGTAGTCATTAAGTACTCATTTCATGGTGGTGGGGGAGAAAACCACTAAGAACAATTTCTTTAATGATAATTAAAGAATAACTGAGCAATCACTCTTACCCCTCATGAAGTACCTTCATTCATCATCAGTATTTCATTCCCTTGTTTATTCCTTCATGCGTTTCAAACAGTGGCATATTTTAGCTATCACTTTTTTTTAGGACAGAGTATTTGTTGAAATTTACATATAAACTTGGGCAGCACATGTAAGTAGCTCAAAAAAGGCAAAATTAACGTTCCATTTCTTTCATAGTTCTGTATGATGTGTAGTTATTATTTCTATGGGTATAGTATATTTGCTATACCTCATCCTGTTGATTAGAAAGGGAAAATGTTTAACTGACTTAAAAATGTCAGGACATATTCTCAAGTTGAGTCTCAAAATATTTAAATTAGGTCATATTTTTCTCATTTTTAACTCAGGTAGTTTTCTTATATTCTTTAATATATTTTTATTGAATACACATGGACAGTGTTAACTTACTTCTTTCATAAAAAACAGAAGAAAACAAACTTTCCCCTTTAGTTGAATGTTTTGAAAAATACATTAAAGTGCTTTGGTAAAGGCTATGGGATGTGCCTTAATTTGCATGTTTTGTTCACATAATTGCAATTTCATGTGTCAAAATACTATGCCACAACATATTCTCCAATGAATAGTTTATGTTCCTAAGAGAAAACAGAAAAAGAAAAAAGTCTGTAACTTCATTGTTACAGATTTCCAAAGACTAAAATTTAGAAGACCAATTTTAATAGCAGAAGATTCAAAGAATAACTATTTATTCTATACATTTTGTTTCATACTTCTGAAAAAAACTGCCTATAAAATATAACATAAATGACCCACTTAATCTTCTAAGCTCCTCTACTCACTTGGTATTTTAAAACTGTTACTCATACATGCATTGTCTATCCTGTTGAGGAAAAGAGAAACTGAGGCAGAACCAAAACAAGGTCCTGAGTAACACTGATGATAAAAATCCATAATCTCATGTCTGGCTAATTTCGTGCCACCAACCTCAATTTCCCACCAAATGCCCCTAGATAATTCTTTTAAATGTTCCAGTCTCTCCCTTCTCCTGAGCACAACAATTACATAATCTCCTACAAGTCCTCTGGCCCATTCTTTTTATCATCTCTCTGTTGATGACAATATTTTATTCACAAAGAAAACAGAGATGATCAGAAACCAATTCTCGCAGCTTTTCCCCCATCTACCTAAAAAATGGTCCATCCACACCCAACCCCGCTTCCTTCCCACATCCTATGAGGCTGACTCTATCAACTAGGTCACCTTCCTTCACTTATACAAATGCGGTGACCAAGTTAAAAAGGCAGTCTTCTCTTTACTATCACTACATGCTTCAGTAGAGTTTATACTCATGACTCTAATTTTTTTCTCCCAATCTTTACAATAGTATGACTTTTGCCCCCATCACTATTAATTAAGGCCATAATATTAAGTGAAATAAATCAGACACTCAAGCTTAAATATCACATGATTTCTCTTATGTGAGGAACCCAAAGTATAAATAAATTATAGAGCAAAATCAAAGATAATAGGAAGAAGGGAGACAAGTCTTTTGTAAAAGGGAAAGGAACCGAGAGTTGGAGAGAAGGTAGACACCGAGCAATAAGATGTGTTATGTGCACATACCAACTCTCCATGAAGGATACAATCACTGTGTACTGTAAACATATACCAATAAAATGAAAGATCATTGACAATTTCCAAGTTATTAATTCCAGTGAGTACTTTCCCATTTTTATCTCTCCCGTATTCTCTGAAATTTTTATATTACAATCAACTTCTTTGTTGTTTCTTTTTAGGCTTACACATAGTGGGCTTACACAAAGTAAACTCTTTGAGTTTACTTTCTCCTTCTCTACTCTTTCCCTAAGCACCATCACATTTTCTTTCTACAGTTGCAGCTTGAAAAAGATTTCTGAATGTAGGCCCAATCACCACTACAGAATCCATAGCTTTTGTGTCCATATGTGTATGAATATTTTTCTAGAGAGAATGGACCACCAGCTTTTACCATATTCTTAAAGAAATCTGCCTTTCTTGCTTGTTCTCTCTTTTGGATATAACTAGCCTCTTCCATGACTTCAGTTTACATTTATATTTCAGTGGCCTCCAAATTGTTATCTCTGTTTTTCACCCTTCTGAGAATCAAAACTACATCAACACCTATACACCAGACATCTCCCCTTGAACCTAACATGCTTGAGCCAAACTCATTATCTTCCCAATGAACCTATATTTCTTTATCATTTTTCTTTTTCTTTCTTTCTTTCTTTTTTTTTTTTTTGGAGACATGTGTCACTATGTAGACCAGGCTGGCATTGAGCTCATGAGCCTCCTGAATCCTGGGGTTACAGGAATGCATTCACCTGAATTGCTTAAGACAACACTACATACTTGACTACCTAAGATACAGACTTGGTGGTTTTTCTAGACTCCTAACTTTTCTTGTACCAACTACCTCTGTGAACGCTCATTGGTTTCTCAGATCTTTTTTTTTTCTTTTTCTTCCCACTGTTACTACCAATCTTTGGACATTTCTCATTCATGCTCCTGCAGTTGTCTCTTCACCTAACTTCTTAGTAACTCATGTCCTCCAGATTTATCCACCCTATCATTCAGTTTTTTTCCTAAATGCCAATTGGACTACAAGCTATTAAAGCCCTGTGGTTTCTAATCGCAGGAAAGAGTTTGGCTGGCTACAGCTTTGTATCTACCATAGCTCTGCCCACTGTCCTCTTTGCCTATTTCTTGACTCGCAAGTCTTTGATCTAGCCATAGCAATCTTTAAGTCTCTGAACTGCTATGCTCTGTATGACTCCTACTCTATCCCTGTATTACTCACTCCCTGCCCTTGACCACCAGTCAAATTTTAACTTATTTCTCAAAACTTAGATGAAAGGTCACCTCTTTGGTAAAATGGTTCCTTCTCCAGATGTTTCTTTCTTGTTCTCTTTCATTTATATTTACTACTGTAAAGATACAATATTTACAGTAAAAACTATTTACTTGTCTCCCTCAATAAACTCTCCTCTATAGAAGGAACTCTGTCTACTGTCATCTGAATTGCCAGAGGCTAACATATTCTATGTGGCTCAAAAATCTGTGAAAAATGAACACAAACTTTGAATCAAATTACTCATCTTTTTTCCCCCAAAAAGGGTAAATCACATTTCACCATGCCAAGTCATAACATTTCTGATGTTAAATGAAACACAAACTCAGTTGAGCATGGTGGCACAGACCTGTAATCACAGACCTGCAGAGGCTGAGGCAGAAGGAATGTTCATGGCCAGAGTGAACTAAAAACCAAAGTAGTCAGGCATGGGGGCACATGACTATAACCTCAGCAGTCGGACTGGGACCCTGAGACAGGAGTATTCCAAGTTGGAGTCGAGCCCGGGGAACTTAGTGAGACCTTGTCTCAAAATATTTTTTAACAGGGCTGGGGATGTAGCTCAATGCTGAGGCCCTGGGTTCAATCTTTGGTATAGCAAAACAAGCAAACAAACAAACAAAAACCCCCCAAAACCAAAAAACAGAAACTCTAGTATACTTGTGAAGCATTGGCTGAAAGATAGACATTGAGACATTGACAACCCAATCACAAAGCAGCAAGAAATATGAAATATGGGGCCTATGGGACTAAACTCATCCTGAGCTGGTTTTCCAAAGAAGTTAGCGAACAGTCCCAATAACCATGCTCACAAAGCTGGGGAGTATCTGGGTTTCATCTGGGATACAGTCAGACCAAACCAGCTTGAATTCTAATTCCACTACTTTCTAGCAGGCCTGGGGCCTCTCATTCATTCAATACATATGTACTGAGTGTGCCAGGCACTTGTATTATGCATACCCAAGATGCCGTGATGAATAAAATGATAGCTGGCTTTTTAACAAAAAGAACTTGCTGCCTAAAAGGGATAGGTCAATTAATCAAATAATTTTAAAAATTAAGAATGTGATCAAAGGCCTCACAAAATACACCGTGCTTGGAGAATGTGCACTTATATGTACTTTGGGGGTCAGAAAAGGTGTGCTTGAGAAAGAATAGCAGAATTGAGATAGTCTTAATGAGCAGAGGTTAAACAGGTGAAAGAGGGGCAATTCCTTTGGCAGAGGGAAGACTAGGAACATAAGCTCTAACAGGGCCTCAGCAAGCTTGAGAAACCCCAAGAGAGGTCATCATTTACTTTATAGTGTTGTTGTGAGCATGAAAATAAATAACACATGTAAGGAAACAGCAAATGTTGGCACATTACAAGCATCCAACAAATGCTAGTATTTTTCATAGGATCAGTTCAAAGTGCCTTATTGCTGGTGTGTGGAAACAGGAGTTCCTGCATGGGTGGAAAGGAATGGCCAGGGTATTTCTGAGTGTAGAGGGTGGAGGAGTAGGATCAAGGGGTGAGAGGAATCTACAGTTCTGAAGAACATCAGCCATGTACTGTGTAGATAGGCAGAAAGAGAGAAGAAATTATGAAAATAGTCTAAATCTTTTCCTTTTCTGCGTCTCAAAGATATGGATTTATAACTCAAGTTAGATATACATATAAGGAATAGTGGGATTTTCTTTTTTCTTTTTTTGGCTTTAAAGCAAATTAGGAATCTCATCAAATTGTCAATTTATGGTAAGCTTAGAGACTAACAGAACAAGTTAAGCCACACCGTAAAGATGTGGTCAGCAAAATCAAAACAGTGGAAAATTTTATAGGGCAAAGATCCAGTTCTTTTAACAAAAATGTGAATGAATAAAGAAAGAGAGAGATGGAGGGAAAATCTTTAGATTAAAGGAGACCTAAAAGATTTATCTTTCAATCACAGTAAGTGGACCTTTTTGGCTTCTCATTCTAATAAATCAACCTTTAAAAATGTGTGGCATTTGCAAGAGGTAGTTGGAAATTTAAATACTAGCTGGATATTTGATTTATTAAGGACTTTTTCTTAATACCTTTTGAGATTTTTTTAAAGTTCTTAACTTCTAAAGATATACACTAAAATGTTTATGAATGAAATGATACCACATCTGAGATTGTTTCAAAATAACTGGGGGAGGGGGAGGTGAGTGGTAAGTATAGATGAAAAAAATCTGATCATTAAGTCAATAATTCTTGAATCTGGCTGATAAGTAAATCGGTATTCATTTTTCTAGTTTGTCTATATTTATATATGTTTGAAAATTTCCAGTAAAATAAGCTTCTGATAAAAGGAAAAAGTCTCATACTGTCAACTGCCATCTCTGTTAAATGAATAATCTTCAATTCACAGAGAATAATATATCCCAAGTTATGTTATATTTATTCAATTATTCTGAAGTTTTCTAACACTTTTATTCATCTACTTGTATTGAGATAGAAACTTTTCTAATGACAAAGACAATAATGAAGAATATTTTTAAATAAAACATACAGATTTAGGTCAGCAGTATTCATTGCCTATATTGTCTAGTATAGCATAAAGCAAGGTGAGAGCTTTAGAGGAAGTGTTAGCTTTACCTTTAAGAAATTCTGATAATAATGCTATTTGCCTGACCTTATGGAAATAAAAGTATCTTTTCTATTAAATTAAATTCACTAATTTATCCTATACAACCAATTTCTTATATTACAATCTGAATAGAAAGAAACCACATGCTAGGTCAAATGTTCTTGCAGTTAAATTGTACTGTGCTTTGCACTTCCAAAAATACATTTGTATTTCATAGATCTTGTCTTTTATCCCAGGAATCAACTTTAGCCAACACTTCTGATCAAGACAAAGCTTTTATAGTAAATTAAAAGTATGTAAAAGTTTCCAAATTGAGACACAAACAGAAGAACAAGTCGTTCTATTTCGCTGATCTTTGTTGATTCCTTCTTTCAATCATCCAGTAAATATTTACTGAGTGATTTCAGCATGCCAGGCATTGCTCGCAGGTTTGGGATGCAGCAGCGAAGGAAAGAGATGAAAGTCCTGGCCCTCATGGTGTTTACTTTCCATGTGGCCAAGAGGAGATGCCTAATTTTTAACAAATGTTTACCTGGCCATATAGCAAGTAAAGATAAGTGCTATGTGGAGAAACAAAGGAGAGAAAGATGACAGAATGAGAACACACGGTAGAGGGATGGATACTACCTCAGAGAGTGGTCAGGCAAGGTTGTCTGCACAAGATAACATTTTGCTAGAGACTGGAACAAAGTGAGGGAGTGAGCCATTCAGATATCTGCAAGGGAAGCACTGCTGTCAAAGGGACAGTGAGTGCCTGCTTCCTCCGGTGGGAGTGTCCCTGGTGTGTTCAGGAAACAGTGAGGAGGCTGTGGAGCTGTACTACAGTGAGGTGCCACAGTTATAAGCACCCAGCCAGATGGGAAGCATGGCCTTGTCACAGGCAAAGCAGTCAAATGTTTCCAGAAGAGCAATCTACAGGTACCCATAACAAGATCAGTTCTTCGGAAAGCTTTTGGTTTTTTTTTTGTTTTTTTTTTGGTACAGGGGATCAAAATTGGGACCTTGTGCTTGTGAGGCAGGCAGGGGCACCACTGAGCTAAATCCCCAGCCCCAACAAGATCAATTCTAATCAGCTTTGGGGCCAGAGGAAACACTGTTGTGCTCAACATCCTACCTCTCACTTCTTATCTCTCTTTTTCATGCCCCTAGTTGGCATCTCAGCCTGCCAGCCAGAAGTGGCCTCATGAGAAGGGTCAACCATGTTGCCTTCTAGGCTGTGATCCAGGGAAGGAACAAGTCTGTTTTTTGGGTTTTTTTTTTTTTTTTGGTACCGGGTATCGAACTCAGGACCTTGCTCTTGAGAGGCAGGCGGCAGAACAATTAATCTAAATCCCCAGACCCTGGAACAAGTCTTTTTTTTTTTTTTTTTGATAGGAACAAATCTTAAATATGAAGATCCAAATTTTAACTGCTACACAGAAGTAGATTTTTAAAATTACTGAAATTCAAATAATCATAGCACTAAAGTAATCAGAGGACATTTTATTATTTCAGGCTGACTAGAGAAATTCCAGTATGCATCCGAAGACTCAGGGAGAAAGGAGCCCACTCAGTAGGCTCACAGGGAAGCTGTGAGGAGAAGGAAAGGCTGCTCACATGATTGCACATGATGGTATTTGCTTATTCGGTGTAATAGTTTTTTTTAAGCCTTAGATCCTTAAGGAGTTTAGGAGCCAAAGAGGAGGCAACAGATTTTCCATTTGTAACATTAGACAGCCTCCCAGTCTTTCTTTGTTTTCCACTTAAAACATGCCAGGATATTACGACAAACCACAACGCTTCTTTATTACTTTTTGCTTGTTATGTTAAGTCACATATTAGCCTTCTTATTTCTAAGAATTATTTTCAGTAAATTCCTTAGTGTTTGCAGTTTTTTTTCCTAGGTGTGTCCCCAATTAGTGATAATCACTGTCTTCTGGAAACACAGGGAATGACAGTGCTTTGCAGTCAAAATAAACCACTCTGAAGCAAATGTGAGCAGACACATAGTCAAAGAGAAAAAGGACACATTAAAGCTGAATCAACTGTCATCTTTTAGTGATGACTGTTGATCTGATGTGATGAGAGAAAGTTCACGCACGTGGATAGGTTGATCCGGCTCCCGGATGGTCTGGGACGTCGTTAACTCATACAGACTGATTTTGGCCTCGGTTCAAACTTCTAAGCCTTTGTTCTCCAGGCTCAGAGGATGGCTTTGAAGTTCAGGATAAAGCTCTTCTAACACACCATTACCAAAGAATAACCTTTTGATTATGATCTCATGAAAGTATAATCCATAACTTACATAAGTTAAAACCGTGGCAAACAGTGACGGTCCTGTAATTGGACCTTTATGAATTCCATATGTTACAATCTTTGCATTAGCTAGCAGCCCTGCATAATACACCCATCTCTTCCCCTAAACATAGCCCCCAAACTTTCTTAAAAGACTATGAAACTTTTCACAGCTACTGTCAGCCTCAAACTCTTCAGACTCTCTACAGGTACCTAAACCAGGATTTTTGGATAGCTTAAGAGGAAAAATAAATATTTCCCACATATCCAATAAATATTTGTTTGCATAAGCCAATTTAATCAAAGCCAGTAACTTTTTACTTATTTGCATAGCTTGTGTGCTTTAAAATATATATCTGGGGAAAAGGAGATTTTTCTAACAAATCATGGTTAAAAATATAAGTGAAGATATATTCACTTAACAAAGGCATGCTCTCATGTAAAATTCTCAAATTTCTTGGACCTGGCTAGGAAGCCATTATGTCATTATCAACATTATCTGAGATTTATATTTCTCCCCCCTCATTCTTTTTTTTTTTTTTTTT
>NW_004624802.1:3255688-3270074 GCF_000247695.1 Heterocephalus glaber | reverse complement strand
TTTAATAGAAGTGCTTTATTCCTATGTTCAAAAGGAATAACCTGTGCTGCACCATGGGAACGCAATGTTAAGTGAAATAAATCTGACACACAAGCTTAAATATCACATTGTTTTTCTTATATGAGAAACCTGAAGTATAAAGAGCAAAATAAAAAATAGGTAATAGGAAATAAAGATACATATTTTGCAAAAGAGAAGTGGATCAAGATATGGAAGGAGGGGGAGGGAGGGAAAGAAGATGAAAAAAGAATTAAGATGTTTTATGTATATGTCCCTACAAAGATGTACCGATAAAAATAAAAATTTTAAAAAGAAATAACCTGTTTTTTTCTTTAGTAGTCACCCACTAGTCTTGTATTTATAGACTAGAGCTATAGTGTACAACATGGTATCTATCTGATGAGTTCTGTGTCCACAATTAATAAGTATCCCAATGCAAAGCTTCTTACCCTAAGGGACTTTCATAGCCTCCTACGAAGGGGAGAATCACTCACTCCTGCCAGGTATTGATCCCTTACCGCCCCCTACAGGACGACATTTCTGAGTTAAGCTTGCCATAACTATAAAACGCAACCACAGATCAACAACTATTTGTACCACCCAAAGCTTCATTTGGAGGATTTTTAAAAGACCACAACAGAATACTGAAAAGGACACTCTCGGATAGGTCTGTTGGAAGTATGGAGTAGCCATTATAAGCTTTTCAGGAAGAACATATGTGCTAAGAGCCTATACAATGAGCACATGTTTTGACTCAAAAATTCCACTTCTGAAACTCAGTGCTAAAGAAGTAATCCTAATATGGAAAAAGTTTCACACATAAAGTTGCTTTTCATGATGTTATTTAAATAGTGAAAAGTTAGACATAGTCCAAGAAGATGAATGTTGAAATATACCACAGAATATTATATAACCATTTAATAATCAAGTTCATAGACTATGTAAAATCATGGCAAACTGTCTTACTGTCCTTAGGCAAACAGCAGACAAAAGAGAATTATTACTACAACAGAAAAACACTACCTAGAAAAATATCAACATATTCACATTTTCTTAGGTGAGCTAACTATCTATGACTTCCTTCTCCCATTCTTCTCTTTCCTTTTCTGTATTTCCAAAAGTTTTTAGAGAGTGTACTAATTTGTGATAGAAAAAATGTAATGAAGGTAAAATTCACAAAATGATAGTTATATCGAAATTAAGTATAGCACATTCTAAGGAAATCCCATTTACATTACTGAGTAGTAGGTTTTGGAAGTCAGCTAGCAATGTAAAAACCTTGATTTATATCTCTCTTTTCTTTTGGTACCGGAGATCAAACTCAGGACCTTGCGCTTTCAAGGCAGGTGGCAGAACTACTGAGCTAAATCCCCGGCCCTAAAAACCTTGATTTATAACAAAAGAATAAATACCAGAGTTGAATTCTCAGTTCTTCATAAAGGGCCAAAACATAAATAAGCATTAAGAATATCTAGAAAGGGGCTACCACTTGGGGAAGTCTGAAAGGGTAAACACTAGTAGTATAGTCGTCCTGTCTACCTGCCTCAAAATTCAACTCCTAAAGTCAGTCTATTATTCAAGTTGAATGGACTGAAACAAGCTAATAAAGAAACTACATAAAAGTTGCCTAAAATAGAGTTTAGTAGATTTTATTAACATGACCCAGGCAAACAGTGCTTTAAAAAGTTAATTCTGCTCAGTTTATTTTTGCTGTAATTGTATAGTCTGAACTATTTTTCTTACTGTGATTTGAAATCAAATACAAAACTAAGAATAATCCAGAAATGATAATAATGAACAATAAATCGCAGACATTTTGGGACTGAAAGGAAACCCCCTTATTTCACAGATGAGAAATAAAGTGAAATACTTATCTGAGGTCCCAGATAACTGGTGTGGAAGCTGGGCTGGAAGCCAGAGTTCCTGAGGCCAGCTCAGTGTGACACTCTCAGTTCAGAGAGCAGGACACCAGTCATTTGCAGTGGAATTGGGGCACCTGGCCAGCCTACTCCCAGCTCGTGATCTGGCAGACTATCTTTCTTTGGCCTCATAACTCTCACCTGGCACTAACAGCTCATTAATACAGAGGGAAGAAAAGACCCATCTTTTTCTATGTCTACTAGTTGTCAAGTGCTTTGTACACAGAATGACAGAATGCAACTGTGTTTTGTTGCCACTGTAAAAAGTAAATTAATGATTTCCTTTTAGCACTTGAAAAAGGTCCCAAGACTTTAAGTTGATCAAGATTTAGCTTATGCTGTGGTCTCTAAATGATGTATTGGTCAGGGTTCTCTATAGAAACTAAGCTGATAGGAGAAACATCTCTCAATAGATAGATATAAATATATGAAGTATGATAAAAATTACAGTGAGTGTTTAAGCTTTTAAAAATTTATTACAGTAGAAGACACATTGCCATTAATCTCTCTCAAAATACTCTCCCTCACTTTGAAGACAATTTTCCCACCATTCTTGCCACTTTCTGAAGCAATTCTGGATGTCCTCTTTTGCATTATCATTAGTTGTGTTGTCATGGCTGCCTTGATGTTCTGAATCAATTCAGAACATTTATCTTTCATAGTTATTTTGACTTTTGGGAAGAGCCAAAATTTGCATGGTGCCAGATATAATAAATAAAGTGGATAAGGACACACCATAATATTTTTATGCCTGGCTTTCAGTTGGATGGCATGTGGAAGCAGCATTCACATTTTTTCCATCACATCTTGTAAAGACATTCACAAAACACTTCTGAAAGTGGCAAGAATGATTAGATAAGTGTGTTTGAAGTGAAGAGAGTATTTTGAGGAGGTTAATGGCAATGTGTCTTTTATTGTAATAAAATTTTAAAATTTAAACATTCATTGTATATTTTGACCAACCCTGATAAATATAGGTACAAATAAGTGCAGAGAGATGATAAACAATTGGCTCACATGATTATGGAGGCTGACAAATTCTAAGATCTGTAGTTGGCAAGCTGGAGTACCAGAAGGGCATGGTGTAGTTTCCATCTGAATGCTGGCTACTTGGAGACACAGGAAGGAATGATATTTCAGTTTGAAAGCATTAAAGCAGAAGGAGTTCTTGCTGCTTCAGGGGAGGTCAGTTTTTTGTTCTTTTCAGGCTACCACCTGATTGAATGGAGCCCACTCACATTAAGAATATTGATCTGCTTTGATGAAATGTTAATCTCACCCAGAAACATCCTCACAGACCTATCCACAGTAATGTTTGGCCAAATGTCTGGGTACTCCATGGCTGAGTCAAGTGGACACAAAGTTTACCATCATGCATACCATTCTTGCCAACATATTCAGGTCCTGGGATAGAAGGGGGCCAGCCGGATGCCCAGAATGCAGTTTACAAAGGCACTCATTGCCTCAACTCACACAAGACCCTAGGGGCTTCACTTGCCTTGTCCTAATTCTGGCCCTGTGGCTACACAGTAGGGTAGGTCCCTTCACCTCACTTAATTTGCAATGTTTTGTACTGAGAGAACTACTTTCCATTATAGAAAAGACTTCGGTATGCAGGGTTTCTCAAAGAATTGAGGGGAAAATATCTGAAATGTTGAGTACAAAATAGTACTTCTTTCTTTCTTTTTTTTTTTTTTTAAGATGGGGTCTTGCTAGGTAGTCTGGGCTGGCTTTGAACTTACTATGTAGCCAAGGCTGGCCTCAGATTTGCAGTGATTCTCCTGCCTCAGCCTCCTAGAGCACTGGGATTATAGGTGTGCACCACCACACCTGTCAAGTACTTATTTCTGTTTACTATGCAATGGAAATCTACTTATATTTCCAACTGAAAATATTTCCTAGTAATTCAAATATTTATTGAAGGAATTTTTATTGAAAGGCAAAGGACTTTTTATAAAATTAAAAACACAAATGTTTTGTGAATTATAGAAAAATGCACATCTATTAAAAAATCAGGCTTGAATTATTTTGGCTAAACACCATTTGGTTCAAATTATCAGTTATTCCTCACATTTACCTGTCTAAATTTCATTAATGGGCAATAAAAATCTGTTACTGGGAAGACTGGATGAAAATAAAACAAATGGAAGTTTGTTTTAAACTATTATGCACAATATAAAGAAAAAGTGTCCACTGCTATTAGCTAAATGATAGAACTGTACCAATTTACCCTCCTTCCCTCAGTTTATGAGTGAATGCTTCCTCCGACAAACCTTGGATAGCACAGCACACCCAACAGTAACTCTGAACTCAAGCCTGCAGGTGTCCAAGAAACCAGGCAAGTTTAACCCTCAAACTTTGGGAATCAAAGGCAATCAGCCAATTTGGAGCCAAGTAGGTATTGCCTTAATTCTACTTAACTTCTGAATTATGTATTAACTCAGATGATTCGATATTTGCTGTATACCACAGGACTCTACAAATAAAATTGTCTTTTAAAAAATTGATTTGGACAAATAGGCTGGCTAGTCTTAAGTAATATAGAGGTAGAATAATATATGCTTATATACACATATACTTAGTACCTAACTGCCAGAGTCAAACACAAGCTCTGCAGATGGCTAAAGTGTGACCTTGGACAAGTTACTTAATCTCATATGTTGAATAGCAATAAAAAACAAAACCCCCAAAAACAGTAGCTTTAGTGGTAC
This sequence comes from Heterocephalus glaber, assembly GCF_000247695.1. The sequence goes on along the minus strand of NW_004624802.1, from coordinate 3,265,444 downwards.
ATGCTGTAATCCCAGCATTCTGGGAGACTGAAACAGGAGGACTGCAAGTTCAAGCTCAGTCTGAGCAACTCAACAACTTAGTGAGGGGAGGATTGTGCATAATAGTTTAAAACAAACCTTCTTCTGTACGGAGATATGGCTCTGGGTGTGAAGGCTCTGGGTTCAATCCCAGTGCTGGGGAAAAAAAGTAAAGGAAAGAAAAGAAAAAAGATGACTCTAGCCTTCAACACACAGAATTGACCTAAATAGTAAATGAGACAATCAAATCCATGTAAATTACTTAACAGAGCTGCTGACTCACAATAAATGCCTAATAAATGTCAACTTAATGATAAGACTTCCAAATGTAAATTCCAGCTCTATTGCCTACTGGCTCTACTACCTCAGGTAAGTTACTTAACTTTTTTGTGATTCAGTTGTCTTTTATTTATTTATTTTTGGTATCTAGAGAAGCATTTATGTTCAATTTTATTTGTTTTCTCTGATTAAAAATCTTTTTGGGGGCCAGGGATTTAGCCCAGTGGTTCCACCACCCGCCTCACAAGTGCAAGGTCCCAAGTTTGATCCCCTCCCAAAATCTCTTTTTTCTATTTTACTTATTTTTCTGCAGCTAAACTAGAAACATATAGCCCCATCCCCATGGCATGAAGTGATATTCTTATAAATTATATTCTCTGATTTTCGTATCAACCTGCTTCAAGGAAATACATGTATTCAGCATGCTTGCTAACAGTTTGGCTCACACCAAGTGGTCGTTTAATCCAAATATCTGAGTGGCAAGCTGAGCTGATTGTTCTGGAGAAAGTATGGTGGAACAGCCGAGACTACTGGGTAGGTGAAGAGAGGACCACACATCCTGAGCTCCCAAGTCTGACGTGAGGGGAGGACAGTTGATAACTGGGTATGTTACCAGCCATCACCAGGCCTAAACCATTGGCTCTGCCGCCACTGCCATGAATACATTTGGAATGTCATCCTCTTCACACTCAGCTTTAATCCTCAGAATCTCCTTTGGGCCTTTCTGGGTAGATGTTACTTGAAATTCACAGGGAATCCCATAATTTCCACAATCCTTCTTGATTATTTCACAGTGACCAAGCTTGGAAGTTGAGCCCATTAATACTACAACCCTGCACTGGCTTTCTGATTTCAAAACTAACTCCACTCTCTCTGCAAACCACTCAGAGATTTTCTTTACCATCTGGAGCCCTTCAGGTGTTACTTTCTTGAGATCACAATAAGACTGTTTGTCTTTCTGCTGGCTTCCATCTCCCAGTGGCAAGGAATTATTCTTAATAACATAAGTGAGAACAATTTCTTTGGTGGTCACATCAACACCAAATTCAATCTTCATATCAGGACCAACGTACAGTTCTAGGGCAACCAGGATTTCTCCCATATTTCAAAAATAGCTTGTATAGCATGACTCATGATGCCCACTTCAGTTTGGCCTATAAGAAGTCCAGCTAAGCAAAATTTTTGCAGCAATTCGTTGTTCCTTAGACCACTGCAGATCATTATTAGCATCATTCTTGAAAAATAGCTCCACTTTAGGTGGCTAACCCTTAAATCCTTCCTTGATACTAGGATTTCTTTTGAGAAAAGAACTAGTGCTATTCTTTTTTTAAAATTAAGTTTATTGGTACAATTTAGATATACATAATGATTGCATTCATCATAGGGAATTTGTACCTGTACATGATATGTCTTAATTCTTATTTTTTCCCATTCTTTTCCCCTTCCCTCAACCCTTCTTCCCCTCCTTGTTTACAAAAGCTTTGTTTCTATTTTATCTTTCTTTTCTCATTTTTTCCTTTTCCTTTCTCCCTTTCCACCTTCTCCCTCCCTAGTGTCCCCTCCCTTTTGAACTTTTTCTTTCTATTTTACATTGTCTATTATACATCTCACTCCAGAAAGAATGACTATTATCAAGAAATCAACCAATGACAAATGCTGGAGGGGCTGTGGGGAAAAGCAACATTTCTTCACTATTGTCGGGAGTGTAGACTGGTGCAACCACTATAGAAACCAGTGTAGAAAGTCCTCAAAAAACCAGGACTAGTCTCTGTAAATAGGGAGGGATGGAGGGGTTGAAGTGAGGTCAGGGGAAGGGGGAAAAAAGAAAAAAGAAAAAGAAAAACTTGAGAGAAGAAGAAGAAGAAGAAGAAAAAACAACCGGGACTCCAGGGCTAGAGGTTCCTTTGACCCAGTTTCTTGTTATCTTCCCCAAAGAATGAAAAGCATCATGTCACAGTGATATATGCACACCCATGTTTATAGCAGCACAGCTTGTAATACATCTTGGAAACAACCCAAATGCCCATCAACCAATGAATGGATAAAGAAGATGTGGGGTTTTTTTTTATACAACAGAGTACTACTCAGCCATAAAGAAGGATAAACTCGAGACATTTATAGCTAAATGGATGGACCTAAAGACCATACTCTTAAGTGAAACAAACTGGACACATGTGTGTAAATATCCCATTCTTTCTCTGATGTGAGAAACTGAAAGTATAAAAAAGTACCAGTTGCTATTCTTCAGCAAACCCATTCAATTGGAATCATTTCACAATGGGGCACAATGAAAGCTCCACATTTTCTGGTGCAAGAAGTTTTGATGCCTGCTTCCTGCAACAGTTGAAAAATACAACCAGTAATCCTATTGGAGGTTGCAGCTTTTCCTTCCAGGTGATTCTTTCTGGCTGCCTTTCCTGCTCTAATTTGGTCCTTGGCCTGAAGAAGGACTTTTCCTGGACTATCTAACAATTCATAGACTTCTTTTGCTTTGCCTTCATAAAGTTTTTTTTACCAATGTTCAATACCTCTGCTGTTGCCAAGATCCTGAGTGGGCTGGAGGCAGTAACCACGCTGGAAAGAGAGCTCAGTTGTTATTTTTGTAAAATGAGAATATTAGTAGTGTTTGTCTAATGGGGTTGTTGTGAGAACTAGATAATGATGAAAAGCGATTATACTAGAACATAAAAAAATACTTAATCATTAGCTATTTCCTTCTATTTTCTTTTCTTCTTTCTTCCTTTTTCTTCTCCATCTCCCCATTCCTTCTTCAATTTATCATGCTTTTCTTATAGGCCAAAAGATGCTTTCAAAATTATATAAATTAATCTCCAACTTTAGCAAGGACACTTTTCTTAACAGAATACTATAAGGTACCAATAATTTCCATATATGAGAATTTTATATTTTTGATAAGTATGTATGCATCAAGGCTGAAGAAATGCAAAGCTGATTATGTGAAATAGCTGAAGAAACAGGATATCTGGCATAGAGGAAAGATGAGTTGAAGGGGATGAGAGTTGGCCTCATTTTCAATGAGAAAGGGATTAAAAACATGTACCCACTGGCTCCAAGCAGGAGGAGAGGCCCAGGGCCAGGACTCAGATATGGCCAGGCATCCCAGTGGAACTTCAGTTGGGATTGGGGGGTTAGCTGTGTCTCTGGCTGTCTATGGTACCCTCTGGCATGCGTGGGATATAGGGGGCCTGCTAAGGAAAAGTTTGTTTATGCAGCTGCTTGGAAAATAAAGGAGGGAGGTAAAGTTGAACACATATATTGAAAGATTCTAAGGCTTGGCCCTTAAGATGAGGGCTGATATCTACGGGGACATGGGCTGTAGGAACAGGGTCTTAAAGTACCAAGTAACAAAGCTCAATGCTAAACTGTGGGAAGGGGTAGACATCCCATTTCTGCATAGGACACCAAAGTGCTCTGAGGCCTTACATCCTGTGGAGAATACAGACCACCTTGACACCTTAGCAATTATCACTTAAGGAGCTCCGATAGATTGCCTGGACCTGGGAAGCTGTCTACTCACTAGTGTCACCATAGTGGAGCACAGGTGAAGATATTTCCATCCAAGATAGCATATGTGGAGTCTTTCTAAGAACTCAGCTGATCTTTTCTAGAGAAGGAGTAGGTGTAAATGATCCAAAGGTCCTACACAAGCAAAGGGGAAATAAATCAGCAAATTTAACAGTATCAGTGCAAGTAGGACTCTCCAAAGGTAAATTGGTAAAGGCTAGGGATATTCAATTACACTGAGAAGACAGATTTTGGCTCTTTATGAAGAACAACTTTCTAGAATTAACACAACAAAAATAATTATTAAAACCCTGTCACTGGGTGTATCTCAATCAGAGACTGAGAGACCACAATTCACGGATACATTGAAGTAAGGGTGGGCTTAACAACCTGCATGAGTTCTAGAATCTTTTCCAACTAGGCTATTATGTGTCTTCTAAAGGTACAGCCAGAAGAGACCAAGAATAAACTATACGAACATGGAATGGTAACCCAAAACATAAGTCCTACATAAACGAGCAATTTTTTAAAAGGAAGAAATACATCCAGTAGACCCTTGAGTTATGACCAGCCTGACACCAACAACTTGGGTTATGACCAGAATTTTAGTTTTAACTTACGACAAAAGTCTTGAGTTACAATCTGAATGCTGGCTGCTTGTGCTTCCAGATGTTCTCAGATACAGATTTAACCCTGTTCTGGAAGGAACATTACAACATCCTTTCTTGTGTGGGGTCAATTGAGAAATCCTTGGCCAGTGTCTCTCTAAGGACCCTAAGATCTGTCTGCTGTATACAGAAAACAGACTTTGAAGGCTGTGCAGAGAAGCCTGAGCCTTCAATTGACCAACCTGAGTTACAACCAGACTTTGTGAATGAATTGAATTTGTAAGTCCATTGTAATCTGTATGTAATAAAATCACATTTTTAGGGACAATGAATGTATGAGAAGGTTCATCTTCCAACCTACTAAATATTTAATGGGTAACTGAAATGAGTAACAAAGATCACAATACCCAACATGGATCTGATAGATAGATCGTCCCTGAAGCCTCAAAAAATTGTTGAGGTGGAAAATTCCCCGAGAAGTAATTTTTACATTGCCATCTGCTGGCTACTGCTATAAGTAACAGCAATATAAGTACAACCTCAAATCCAATCAAGTTCTAACTGGAACCAGGAATATTAACTGAACTTTCAAATGGTAGGAATCAAATGGATTTACTAAGAACTCTTAAGCCAAATACCAGGGTAATTCTACAAGGGTTCTGGGAATCCATTTGGTCCCTGCCTTAAGTATGAGATGCCCCACATGGACTTAAGATGTGACTTCTCCCAGGGGTACATCCATGACTGATGCTGAAATAAACCTTACAAACATGGGTGTTATCCTTACCAAGTCCTACCATATAGGCTTATCCAGGCTTATCTTTATTTCCCACAAACTAGTTACCTCAAGAGTTGTTATGGATGTTATACCTGGGACAGCTTATTTGTTCTATCACCTAGCAATATATTGACATTTATCATATCTATCTCCAAATCATTAATAGCAAGTGGAAAGCAGAATTCATTAGGCTTAGTTATCCCAAGTATACACAATCTATGAAGTGAACCAGAACAAAAGTTGGTCTGATTGGGCATATTGTAATTTTCTGGGTGTCAGGGTACAGCCTGAAAAACACCAGAACCCTATACAGACAGTTCACTCTCCCACAACAGAGCTAATGCTCTGTCCTCAGTACTGTCAGAGCATCTTGCTTACACTGCAATTATAAAATATTCAATATTGTACCATTGTTATTTTGGGTCATGTCTGTTTCACACCAGATGTTGAGAGCAAACTTCGTATCCAATTTATATTGGTCTTTTCAGTGTTCAGTGTAAATGTTGGCCTTAGGTAGGACCATAATAATTTTTATTGAGTTGAGAGAAGAAGAAGGAGGAGGAGGAGGAGGAGGAAGAGGAGGAGGAAGAAAGAAAGAAAAGAAAAGAGAAAGGAAAGAAGGAAGAAGAAAGAAAGAAGAGAAGAAAGAGAGAGAGAGAAAGAAAGAATATGAAGGATAACATTCATATGCCTATCTGAGGAAACCAGGGAAGAACAGTGATTATTCTGTGACTTTGGAGCTTTAAATAATGATCAATTTTCAAAGAAAATAAAATACTTGACAAAGCAGGCTTATTCCCAATAACTCCATATCCAGTGTTCAACCCTTCCTTCTTTAAACTGAAGGATCATCTGACAAGCTTAATTTCTGTATTTTTACTGTACTTTTCTTGATGCTTAAAAGGTAGTGTGGGAGTTAAAAAGAGAGTCCAAGTCAAAACATCGTTTTCCTTATGCAAGCTCCCTCTTATGTTATGTTCAAAGTTCTAGAGTCCATTAGAAAATAAACAGATTTCTTGCACTTCTATGCACTACCAAAAGTAGTTTGTTATAGTTTTGTGTCCTAATTAACAAGAAAGAAAAGAGAAAAGTCATCACAAAACCCTTCAAACGATTAATAAGAGAGAAGAGCTGAATGCGGGTGTGGAGAAGCCACTCTACCCAGCACATAATCAAATTTGACTCAATACATCCCTGGGATGAACTTGCAAGGTCTTGAGTCCATTCACTATATGATACACAAGGCATAAACCTGCCTAGCTTATTTCACTCTTCTACTTCTCTGTCCCAGACACCTCTGATCCTGAGCCCCTCTCCCGGTTCCCACTACCTCTCAGATGAGATTCAAGGCTTCTCATAATCACCTAGAACATTCCTTCCCCTTTAAGACCTCCATGAATTTCAACACCCTGGGCCCTCCATGTGACAGGGTTTTTTCACCCCTGGTGGATCTGACTCATCCTTTGGGAATTAATTCAAATATCACCAATTCCAAATGCTCAGTGAAATACTCTTGGCTCCTTCCCTCCCTCAGGAGGAAAACCAGTGGTTTCTTTTATCTTCTTAACCAATCCTGAACTTTCTATCTTCACTTGGGTGGTGAATATTTGTTTCTTAGACTCTGAGCTTCCTGAGAGCAGATCCTGGGTTCATTCCTCTTTGTACGTTCTGTACCTAACTCTGTGTTTGTTGCCTGTGCGCTTGAATTAGAAAGAAAGTCTGCATGGACTATCACCTATCCACCTCCAATTCATGGAAATGTAACCAAGTTACTCTCATATAACTTTAGTAAGTTGGCTACATCACTACAGCAGAAGAAGCCCTGATCTGACCAAGCCTCCTCTTGAGCTGCAGCTCTACAGAATGAAGGACATTTTCATTCCTAATTCTCAAAAACGTTCCCTCAGAATACTCATCTTATTTGTTAGGGGCAGTAAAGCTACAATTGAAAATAAAGTGCTTTATTAATTATCATACCTTTCTACTTCACTACAATAATTTCAAAGACCTTTATTGGTGCAAATAATTTAGAGTCAGGAATACTGGTGAAGGGTTTGTTTATGCACTTTTACACCACCATGGAAGGATGACATAGTGGAGTTTACATTTATGTCATGTAAATCTGTATAGAACCAGATGTGGCTTACAAGTTACCTTGTAACTCATCTCCACCAAGCGATAAAGCCTTTTTTTCTGGCAAAAGTTTGAGAAGCTAACTGCTGTTTTCTATCAGCAGATACAACAGATGGCTGGCACATGCCTGCTTTGCTAAATGAAATGGGTTCTCTGCAGAATTACTCTTTGATCCCTAGTGGCATGTTCACAACAACACAATCCAAAATACCACAGTGCAGCAGATCTAAACATTAAAAGTTTAAAGCTGTCCTTTTGATATGAGTACCTCTTTTAAAAAAACATGCCCACAGTATGTAAACATATTCACATTCCTGCTTTGAAATCATGGAACAGGGGCCAGAAAAAGAGACATTTCTTTCACTTGGTGATACTAATCCAGACTAAGGTGTGATGACCAACCCTGGGACTACAAAGGTACAGAAACATGTGGGTAATAATTATAGTACCCTAACAATCATAACCCTATTAGAAAAAAATGTGGACAGTACACATATAGGGATTTAAATAATAAGTACTACCATAACTTCAGGATTGGAAAGAGGTGTTTAAGGGTGTTTGGCAGTTCCTTTGTAGCTAGAGGGGAAGTACTTGAATTAAAATTCATCCTCAATCGTTATTTGATTTTTGTCTAGAGAGAAAGGCAATAATAATAATAATAATAGTTTAGGTCTTTGAGTTCAATCAATCCAATGTGAAACTTGAGAGTACAAACTGCAGCCAAAATTTAATGGGACCAGGGTTACATCATACCAAACACTGCATTGAAAAACTAAGCTATCTAGGGCTATAGGGGTACTTATTAATGAGATTGTGTTATCCAGTCGATATTAAAGAAACATGTCAGTAGAACTGCTGTTGTTTTTTAAATTAGCATATATGTGAGTCAGTTGTCAAAGAAATGGCCTATTTTCTGTTTCTCTTTTTTCCCCCAATGGGTCTTTCCTCACATTAAAGCTGAGTTTGGTGGGCCGGGGATTTAGCTCAGTGGTTTCGCCACCTGCTGCGCAAGCACAAGGACCCAAGTTCGATCCCCAGTACCAAAAATATAAAGCTGAATTTGGGTTGTACTGATTGGAGCCATTCACTAAGGCAGGACTCTTGTGGCAAAGTACTCAAGTTTTCTTTACACTTAATTCTTTATTGCTATTGTTATTATTTCTGATAAGGTCATAAATTCATTTAAAATTAACCTTACGTGTTGGGAAATATTTCACTTGGTACACTGAGTCTTAAACATTTTTAATATTTTCTATTTTTGTTGGTCATACATAAAAACAAAGGAACATGTTTCTGGAGTTTAACCCAATATAGCCAATTCTTCTGCAATATACATATCCCCAGGGCTGTAGACAAAATTCTGCTCTTCCTTTCCTGTATCCAGACCAGTACTTTACAGTTTTGTTTTAAAACATCTTGAAATTAAGAAAAATGAAGCTACACCACTGACTTCTACTGGTTATAAGAATTCTGCACACAATTCATGATACAAAGCTTACTCCCAGACCTGGACCAGTTAGTTCAGATTTCTAAAGCTTGTTTAGTGATGCAACTGGTATATTTGAGGTTAATATTAGCTGGTTATCTTCACTTAAGAGTTTGTATTCCAAAGATACCAATTTTGACCCAACCCTTGCTATCCATCTCAGAAATCCAGGGCTTTAGTCACAAGGAAGATGGAAAGCTAGTACAGATGGTTCAGCATAAATCATCACCACTGCTAAAAAAAGGCAACATTAAAAAAGATGCTTCATTAACTAAATACTGAATTACATGCATCTCATCATGTTTATGCAGCTGATAGAACATATTATAGTTATCAGGTCTACATGATCATTATAAACAAAGATCTATTTATAAAACCAGTATTTATTATGCATCAAACCTGTTCATATGGAAATCATCAGTGGTATCCTAATGTTAGAATTCAGATTTGTCTAACAAAACTTCTCATTAAATTTTTACTTGAAATCCATTAGGTTTAAGATGTGTTCTTTTCCAAATAAAATATTTAACTAGGTAGTGCCTAATTTAGAATCAGAAAGCCCCTGCCTGTCTCAAATTTAGAGAAAAAGATTAAGGCATTCCTCAATGAAAAATATCAATTAGTAGAGTAGCTGGATGCAAGGTCAACACTCAAAAGACAATAGCCTTCTTGTACACTAATAACAGACTCACTGAGAGAAAAATTAGGGAAACAATTCCTTTTACAATAGTATCCAAAAAAATGAAATATCTAGGAGTCAGTCTAACAAAGGAAGCAAAAGACCTCTACACAGAAAACTACAGCACTCTGAAAAAAAGACATTGAAGAGGATATAAGAAAATGGAAAGGCATCCCTTGTTCCTGGATAGGAAGAACCAATATAGTGAAAATGGCCATACTTCCAAAACTGCTATATAGATTTAATACAA
>NW_004624802.1:3243722-3254328 GCF_000247695.1 Heterocephalus glaber | reverse complement strand
AATAATTGATAATTTGAAATAGGAAGAAAAGGTCCAAAGGGGTAGGGGAAGTGGGAGGGGAAGGAGAAAGGAAAGAAGGGAAAGGAAAAATTATGAGAAAAGGAAAACATGGAAGCCAAGTCTTTGTAAATAGGGAAGGCTGGAGGGGGTGAAGGGAGGACAGGGAATGGAGAAAAAATAAGAACCAAGATACATCATGTACAGGTAGAAATACCCAATGATAAATGTAAATGTATTGTATACCTAAAATGTACCAATAAAATAATTTAAACAAAAAAATCAACTATTAAAAAGTTATATATAATAAAAGGTATTTCCTCTTAATAGTAAACATCTTTTAAGCCTAAGCCTCTTCAATGGAAACTCTTATCTAAAATCCTTGCATCTAAGGGGCACGCCAGAAAATGAGTATTTGATGAAGGGGTGATAAAAATATACAGTGAATGTTTAAATTTTTAAAAAATTTACATTGTTAATAATCCCCCTTAAAATACCTCCCTCACTTCAAACACACTTATCCCATCATTCTTGCCACTTTCTGAAGTAGTTCTGAAAGTCTTCTTTTGGGTCTTTACTACATGTGGTCAAAATATGGTGAATGCTTCTGCTGAGTGCCATCCAACAAAAAACGAGAATTGTAAAAATTACCATGTGTCCTCATTCACCTTACCCACTGGATCTGGCATTGTGCAATGTCTGGCTCTTCTCCAAAGTCAAAATGACCATAACAGATAAATGTTTTGAATCATTTCAGGACACCAAGGCAATCATGACAGCACAACTGAAGACACTCATGAAAGAAGACTTGCAGAACTGCTTCAGAAAGTGGCAAGAATAAATAAGTGTTTGAAACAAAGGGGAGTATTTTGAGGGGGAATTAATGGCAAAATGTCATTAACTGTAATACTTTTTTAACTTAAGCATTCATGATAGCTTTCAATGACATATTGTATATGGGAAATAAAATACAGCAAAGTTGTCCATGAAAAATAAGAATTTCAGAGAGGGGTGGGGTGGGGATTGGGTGCAGGAAAGCCCTCATAAGCAGATAATTTGTATACCACAAAAGTGAGAATCAGATAAACATTAATGAATCCTTTGGACTCCGTAGATATGATCACCCATGATAGCCACTTGTTTTAGCATTTTGTTGAGTGATGTATAATACAGAAATGATGCCAGATAATAAATAAGGATAAGTATTTATAATACAGGACATCATACATTTTTAAACTTTTACAACTTTTGTACATATTTAGTTGAAAATGATTTTTTAAATTGCATATCAATATACATTCATTGTGGAAAAAGTAAAACATAATAGATGTAAATGTAGCTGATGTTTACCCCTAGGAAGATCAGATGTTGATTGGATGATTTTTTCCTGTGTCTGCCAACCTATTCCCTCATTGAATCAAACAGAAATATAGCACATTACAGGCTATTTAATTTGTCATGAACATTGTTTCCATGGCCTCAGATAGACATCTGAAATATCCTTACTATTGATTCATTATATTCTGCTGCTGTTGCTGGATATTTACGTTGTGACTATGTTTTTACTGGTATAAACAGCATGATGCAGAACATTCTTGGATCTAATCTTTTATTCACATTAATGATTATTTCCTGAGGATAAGAGTGTAGAAGTAAAACTTCCCAAAGAATCATATCAAGCCTTTTGCCGTCCAGGTGAAACTGCCCTGCAAAATGACTAAACAAACATCAGCCATATATGGCTGTGTACCATTTCCCACATACCAGAGCACTTTTAAAGGTTTGTCCAGCTCAATGTGAACAAATAAACCTCACTGTTAATTTTATTTGCATTTTTCTGAAGGAGAACATGAACACTTTGGTTACTGGACTAATAATTTACTGAAAGTAAATAACACGTTATTGTCTCTACTAGTCCTCAATCCTAAAGCAAAATAACTTCATCTACATGTTGCTAAAACATTTAAATATCAAATTTAAAATTTCATTAATCGAGTATGTGTTTTGTTTATGTATTATAGAAATGCCTAAGTGTTTGATATGGTTTAGATGAAATACCTGGATAATACTATGAATTTTTCACTTTCCTCATAAATGTTTTGATGTGACTTGACTCTAGCCATAGATATGTTTCAGAATACTTAACTGGTATTGAAGTACTGGTATTATGTTCAAAATTTCCTTGTATTTCTAACTTACGGCATGGAAATCCATGTAACTTTAGAGAGTAAAAATTAATCTTATTTAAATAATATTTTAAAACATGCTGTTTGGCATTGTGTAGATTTCCCCTTGCCAGCCAGACATTAAATTTCCTTTAGTTACCTGCGATAAAGTACCCAGAAAATACTGAGTGTGAGGGAAAAACAAGTGCTAGATGTTTCATCCTTATGCCAGTTCTATGTTCCCTAACCTTGATAAGACATGTTCCTGAGATTGCATGAGATGCCAATTCACTTTGTATTCAACAAGCATATTTGGAATGTTTGCAAACATGTACTGTTACAAAGCAATAAGAGATTGAATGGCACCCTTTGTTTCAAATTTCATTCTTCAGAATACAAAATTATATGCAGAAAAAAGAAAAGAGTCACTGGCATTTTCTGCCTCTCTTATAGTTACCAAATGCTTTTAGTTAGTAGGGTGCAGTTTAATCTACAATCTGACAGTTCTGATGAGTTCATAAAAGTATGAATTTAAAAATTCCTTTAAAAATATAGAATTAATATTGAGCCCATCTGATAAATGGTCAACCACAAGTGAGTAGATATGAATGAAAAGAAATGATGATGATGATGATGATGATGATGATGATGATGATGATGATGAAAGGCCATTCCACTGACCTATGACTGATTTCATAGCATTCTAAATTTAACTGTCAAAGAGTATCTATGAAGAGAGAATTGCAGGGAGAAAGAAACAATCTCCCTATAGAATAACAGGAACCTCAGTGAACTTATCTGCAAAATGGGATATTAGAATACAGAGCCTTCCTGTCATGAATTTAAGTGGATCCAAAATGTCATTTTGTTTTGTTTTGTTTTTCTTTAACCACATAACAATGGAAGTGCTGAAGGGTCTGGACTTGATCTATTTTAGAAGTAGAATTTTAAAAAAAGAAATAAAGAACAAAATTGAGGGGAAAAAAGAGCTAAAATGATTACACCCATACTATAACAGGCAATTAGGGCGGGGGATTTAGATCAGTGGTTTCAATGCCTGCCGTGTAAGCGCAAGGACCCGAGTTTGATCCCCGGTACCAAAAAACAAAAGCGAAAACAAAAAAACAAACAGGCAATTAGAGGAAAACATAGTAGTTTCTCAATTTTAAAGTTACTTTTATAAAGTGTTTTCTCAATCACATTCTTCTTGAAAATAGCCATTTAGATAATTTTAGAACAAAAAAGAGCAGAGAATGTGATTCTTAATTATAATTACAATGATTTTCGTAGTAGATCCATTATATTCTCCAATTGTACCATAGAAATCAAATTCACATAAGCATTTTATTCTCTTTCCATTTATATTATACTGGTAATGTATAAAAGGTAACATACAAAGATGCTAATGTGCTAAGGAATAAAAGGAATGCCTCATAAAAATAGATTCCAATTTTCTTTTTCCCTCAGAAAAGTATTTTAAATCGTAACTTTGAAAATCAATAGGTTGTAATATTACAATGTTCTTGTATGACACCTCTTGAGTCTATGAACTTCTACCAGAAATATAAAACATTCATACTGCAGTGACAAGCATTCACCATATCAGCTTTTTAAAATATATAATGTCAAACTCCTTAAATAGACATAAAATTTTGTTTTAAAGTATAAACAATGTCACAAGTGATTAATACATACTATGGAAATATTCTTTTAAGTATTATTTTACATTTTAATGTGTTGATGATCACAGAAGCAGGGTGATGTTAATATTTGAGGTCTTTATATTTCCAGTAGCCCGTGACCCTATGAGAAAGTACTCTTTAAAACTGTAAAACATACTACATACATACACTACTATTTATTTCTATTTGCCATCAGGCAGTACAATATCAAAGGGTAATTTCCTCCACCCTTTCTGGTTACCAGAACTTACCTGCCCTGCAGCTTGCCAGGTAAAATTCATGGAATGGATGTTGACAGGAATAGCTGGCATTCTCTGCTGTGCTTTTCTGAAATCATGTGTGAAAGGGGCCATTTTCCCCTCAGAAACAATTAGGATATCTTCTTCAAATCCTGTTAATAAACAGAATTATAAAACTAGGTGGACTGCAAAGAATCCAAATCAGAAGTATCATGCAAAAAAAACCCCCAAAGAATTAGTACGGATCACTTCTTTTCACAAAGCACCTGTCTTTGGTACCAACTACACTACTGAGATTATTTTTCCACCTGAAAGATGAAGAAGGATGCTAACAGGCACATGCTTTCAGGGAAAAGAACGGGCATGGATTAACTGGTGCCAAGAAAAGAAAAAAAAAGCTGGACGCACCTAAAACGTAGGGCGGTAACAACAACCAAGTGTGATGGGCTTTGGCTTCTCGAGAGAAGTTTATAAGGTTTCAGATGGAAAACATCCAATTCGGGGGGGTGGGCGGTGCCTTTGGAAGTGAAGTTTTAAAATATACTAAATGCTTATACCCCTAATCTACTGGAGTAAAGACGTATATGCAGGGGAAGGTGTCGGACGCCTGGGCCTTACCTATGAGCACTCTCGCCTGGTGAGCATCGATCCACAAGTACAGGCTTTCCTCTGGCGGCTGCCCGGCCTCCGCCCGCAGCGCGAGCAGGCAGGGGAGGATGCTGAGGAGCCGCAGCGCGGCGGACGGGAAGGAGCTTCTCTTGGCCATGCTGCTGGCGACCTCCTCGCTGCTGGTGCCACTCCTTCCGCCGCACCTCGACCACCTGCGGCCGTTAAGCTCTCGGCTGGGCTTCAGCCCTCTTAGCCAGAGCTGCTTCCACTTGGACAGCTGAGCGTGCAACCTCCTGGCTGCGGTGCGAGTGCGCCTGGGAAAGCTGGAGAGGAGGGAAGGAGGAAGGAGGGGTTGCGCAGGCGAGACGCAAGGCTGACCAAACTGGAGTTGACAAAACACCCAGCAGTGCCAACCGTCAGGGGGTCAAATACAGGGAGAGAGGAAGGGCCGGAAGGGTTGGCGCGAGTGAGGGGCTAGCCAGAAGCGGGGCCCGCTAGGCCGCCAGTGGGGTGGGGTGGGGGGCGCTGTAGGGCGCGCAGGGGCGGAGCCCTAGACCCGGGAGAGGGCGCCCTGTCCGGGAGAGCCAGTGCTGCGCCCGCCAGGCACCTTTGGTCGGGACGCCTTAGGAGAAGCGCACGCAAAAGCACCCCAAGGACATCACTCGCCTCCTCTTCGGCCAGGAGTGGCATGGGCGTTGGCAGAGTTGGGGGAGTGCTACTGTGGATTGGGCGCTAAGGACAGTGAGGATGATTCGCTTTTCTACTCCCGTGCTAAGCGAGGAGCAACTGCCTGGGGGGCCGGCTGCGGGCGCTCGGTTTGGCGCAGCGCATTTCTTCTGCACTTGCTGGACACCCAACAGGTGGCCGGCGTTTCTCTGACCAGCAACGCCTAGAAGAGCTCTCCAGGTTTTGATAATACTGGTACGTAGTAGTACCTGACCCCCTGAAGGTAGGGGTCCCCTGAAGTCTTGAATATCTTCACATTTGATGATGGTTTATAAAAAATTGGAGGCGCGTGCACAGTTGCTGAAATCACAAGCGCTTGAGAACAAGACCAAGGCTCTGGCCCGGCCTGTGGGAAATGTGCTAAGCAGGCAGTGGGGTGTCTACAGCACCCCCACATCCACCTGAACACCAGGGCAAAGGATTTATATCTCTTGCCTAATTGCTTGGATGTGCAAAGAAAATGAAAGCAAAAGGTTTTTCCAAAACTTAAAAATTCTGTTTTCAGACTCACCAAAGCTTTGTTTACTTCTCTTTGTTCTTTAGTGCCCAGTTGCTGCTGCGACAAATGCCTCAAGGAGTAGGTGTCTGGGACTGGGCATGGTGTTTCGCTCAGCCCTTTGTAGAGTAGTGGATGCTCCAAAAGGGAAAAAGCAAACAAACCACTGAAGAGAAGCTGGACGTGTGCATGCATTAAATAAAAGTTAAGTTAAATAAAAGTTAAGTCCTAAAAAAACAGAATGGACACTTCCAATGATGAAATATGCCTAGCTATCCAACTGATAGATAAGGGGACGAGAACTAGAGGAGAACTCTGATTAGGGCATTTGAACTTACAGTGCCTTCGTTTCCAAAGTACTTTTTAGTGCTTATTTAATCCTCACAGCTCTGTGAAGTAGAAGCGATTATTTTTCCAGTTTTACTGCTGGAAAAATGACGCTCAAAGTCCGGTATATTGACTACAGATATCCAATTGGTAAGGGTTCAAGTCCCAGCATTCTGTGGTGTCCTGACCCTTCTCCATACTGTACCAGGGAATTGAACCCAGGGCCTTCACAGTGTGCTACATTCCCAACCCCTTTTTATTATTTTGAGACAGTGTCTCACTAAGTAACTAAATTCTCCAAGCTAGTCTCAAATTTTTAATCCTGCTGCTACAGCCCCCTAGAGTGCCAGATTACAGGTGTACACCACTGTACCTGTTGGTTGTTCTGGTTTTGAAGCTCATTCTCCTATCCACTGCTTCAGTCTGATATGTAAATCATAATTGCTTGCATCCAAAGCTTCACAACGATTGTTCCTTTAAAATATTTACCTCTTTGTGCTTGCTTTGGCAGCACATATACTAAAATATTTAACTTTTCTAACATGCTATTACTTTTTGTTTCAGTGAATATTCATTTATTTAATGTATTAATGTATTACTTTTAAAACACTTTAACAATGTAATGCCAGTATCACTCAGTTAAAGGTAATTTCACAACACAGACATTTTCTTTGACTTGGAGGTATGATTTTAATTGAACCTCTGTGGCTCTTGGTGCAAGGGCGCCCTCTACAGGTTATTGTAATCAAATACAGTACTGTACAGTGCTAATTGAGAACTAGCCACACAGTTTAATTTTTGTTAAGAGAAAAAGAGAAACTAAATTCCTCCCTAACTCAACTTTCCCTGAGTGAAGCTCTTCAGTAGCAGTTGAATTTGATGTTGATAATAATGGTAATCTATCTTGCTGTAAGGACTTATTTTCCCTTTCAGAATGTTCTCTGTCTATTTCTCCCCAGCAGAGGACACTTAGAAACATTTTGTTTTATTAGGTAAAGAAAAATGCTATTTTAAAAATCACAGACTTCAGATCTTTTGGTTTTTAAAAAAGAGGAAGGGACATACTTTGTGTTACACAACAGTCAGCTATTTTTGAACATAATAGAGTGTACCTCTTAGTGGGAACATTCATCTAAGAACTGAATCAGGTTTGTTTCTCCTTTCTGTTGTTAAGAAGACATCAAGGTAGCTTTTTCACTCAGAATAGAGCTATGGTTTTAAATTTCCTTACTCAAATAACTCAAATAAAAATGTGACAATAGTTATTTGCATATGATAGAATTTTAGAATTAATGTACTAGGAGATATTACAAATCAACTTCTCCCATTTATTTTCCAGGCCATTATATTTCTTTTCTTTTGTGATTCACTCTCATCAATTATGTTTCCAACTTTATTGTTCATTTCAACTTTATTTGTTCTTTAACTGTCACTCATTCCATAAAGATCTATTACATACCTGTTATATGTAGGACACTTATCTAGAACCTACAGGGGAAACAGAACATGAATGTCATGGTGGGGACATACACCATTTATATGGGGACCCAGGAGAAAGTCCCCTAATGCAGACGGGTTGTAGGAGGACCACCTAAAATAATGGATACTTCCACAACGTTGTAGGTTAAAGGCAAATTAAGCTGCAAGGGAATGAGATAAGGGGCATGCATGCATAGAAAGCAGCAGTAGTGGGAACAGAGAAGACAAAGAATGGCACTCTATAGGATCTGCGGGTGCTGATCTGTAGTACAATGAGCCTTTGTACTCATGAGGAAGAGGGAGGAAAGTGAGGATGAAACCACAAAGGAAGGTAAGAGCTGGTGATACAGGATTGCGTGGAGAACCCCAAACACAGCCCCTTTTCCTCATCCATGAGTCAACTTTCTCTGTGTTAGGACAAAATATATGGCACACACAACTGTAAAAGTGGAGGCTTATTTTGGCTCATGGTTTCAGAGATTTCATTTCATGGTCAGTTGGCTTCAAGGCAGAAACATCATAGAGGAGGCTCATGGCAGAGAAAAGGTATTCATTTCATGGTGGCCATAGACAGGGTGGGTTGGAAAGAGCCAGAGAGGAACTTCATAGACTCCAAGATCAAACACTATGACTGATGTCCTCAGCTATGAACTCACAAACGGGCTGACCCATTGATGAAGCTAAACTATTTTCTCTTTGAAGTTAAACTATTGATGAGGTAGTGCCTGCACAATCCAGATCCGGGAGTCTCTTAATCTAGCCTTGTTGATAAGATTAACCAGCCCAAAATACATTCCAAGACTTCCAGGGCGTGCTTAAAATTGCAGATAGTACCAAGTCCTGTATATTCTATGTTTTTTTCTATAGCCACTCCCCTATAGTAAAATTTAATTTATAAATTGGGCACTGTAAGAAATTAATAACTAATAATAAAATGAAATAAATACATTGTACACTAATACCCTGTAAAAAAAGTTTTGTGAATGTGGACTGTCTCTCAAAATGTCTTATTATACTTTATTCACTCTTCTTTTTTTGTGATGATGGGACCTAATACAAAGCCTACAGGATGAGATGAGATGAAGCAAATGATGTTGACACTGTGACATGGTATTAGGCTGCTACATAAGGGTTATGAACACAAGTACTGTGTTACTGTCACAAGCACCATGACACAGTCATAATCAATCTATAAGTGAAAGGACCACTAAGTAACTAATGGGAAGGCAGCATATTATATAGTGCGGATATGCTGAACTATGCTCTGGGTTGGATTAAGTGGGATGACATGAGATTTCATCACATTACTCAGAATGACATGCAGTTCAAGTCTTTATCAATTGTTTCTAGAAAGTTTCACTTAATATTTTTAGACTGATGTTAACTATGGGTAACTAGAACTACATAAAGTAAAGCTGCAGAGGAGAGGAGAGGCTACTGGAATTAGTGTAGAGACTTTGTCCTAACATAACTTCCTACTCCTTAAATGTGAATTGTGCGTAGTGACTTCCTTTCACAGAGAATAGTACAGAAAAATGATAAAAGTAGATTTACAATGCAGATGCCTGACAAACAGTACCTCATCCAGGTGATCAATGTTATGTTAATAGTATTTACCCTTCATATGATATAATGAGAATGGCACTTTGCCTCTGTGTTTTTCTTTCTGAAAACCCATAACCACAGTCTAGCCAGAGAAAAATATCAGAAAAATTCAACTGAGGGACATTCTACAAAATATTTGACCAGTACTTCCTAAAACTGTCAAGATCATCAAAAACAAAGTTTGAGAAGCTGTTTCAATCAAGAGGAACCTAAGGGCACATAACAGCTAAATATAATGAACTTTTGCAAAGGAAAAGGGACCAAGGAATGGAAGGAGGGGGAGAGAAGAGAGGGGAAGGGGATGTTTTAAGAATTAAGACATGTTATGTACACATATCAATTCCCCATGAGGAATGTCATCATCATGTACTGCAAATAAGTACTAATAAAAAATAAAAATCTGAAAAGTATAATGTGATATCCTGGGTAAGATCTAGGAAAAGAAAATTGACATTAGGTAAAAACTAAGCAAATCTAAATAATTATCAATATTTAGTTTGTTATTATTATTAATAATAATGTATCAATATGGCTTCATGAATTGTGACAACTAATTGAAATGTGGTATGTACATGTACAAGTTTCCCATAATGAATGTGGCCATTACGTACTGCTAACATGTACTAATAAAAATTGAAAATGGAAAAAATGATTTGTGACAACTATACTATACTAATATATTAGCACAATATAAATATATTTTGACTGTTAATCAACTTGAATGGATTAAGAAACACCTAACACATTGGTAAAGCGCAGTCCTGGGTGTTTCTGTGGGTGACTGACATGTAGGCCAACAAACTAGGGGGGGGGAAGACCCACTCTGGATATGTGGTGCCAACCACTAGGCTTTTAGCCTGCATGGAATAAAAAAGAAAATGAAAGCAGAAATCTGCCCATTTTAGCAGAGCTTCGGCTCTTCACCATTGCCTTTGAACATGGTCTCCAGTTTCTTCAGCCTTCCAGCACAAACTTGCACTGGTGACTCTACATGTGACTCTTCCAGGCCTTGGACTTTGGACTAGTGCTGCATCTTTGACTTCTCTTGTTCTGTGGGCTCCATCTTGGCCTGAGCAGCTACTGGATCCCCTTGCATAAACATGTATATCTATATATTTATATTTATATTTGATTCCTTTCCTCTAGAGAACTGTAACTAATACAGATGTCTATAACAGGGAAGATTAATAGGGGGAGGGGTATGTGGGAACTCTGTAGTATCTTTTCCATTTTTACAATAAAGCTAAAAACTATTCTAAAATATAAAGTTTATTTTTAAAA
>NW_004624802.1:3206545-3228250 GCF_000247695.1 Heterocephalus glaber | reverse complement strand
GGTGAATAAACCTTAAGAACATCTACTAGAATGGATTTTACAGTGTCAAAAGACAAAAAGTCCACCTAAATTTCTACATTGAGTGAAAATGTCCTTCAATAAATTAACACAAAATAGAAACTTTTTCCAATAGCAGTTGAAAAAAAAATTGTTACCAGAAGAATTTCATTATAAAAAATAGGAAAGGAAGTTGTTCAGACTGAAGGAAAATAATAGCAGAGGAAAATCAGAAATGTGGATAAATATAAAAAAATCTCTTCTCATTTTAAAATTTCCTTTGAGAATGATTGACTCTTTAAAGCAAAGTTAAATAACAATGCATTTTGATGTTCTAAGTAAAAGCAACAATAACAAAGAATAAGAGAGGAGTAGGTAGGTAATAGAAGAATACTTTTATAAGGTTTTGTTGTGTTGTGTCTTATTTTGTTTTGCTTTATTTTGTTTTGTTTTGTTTTAATACTGAGAATCAAATCTAAGGCCTTCACACTGAGATACATTCCCAGTACTGTGCTTCTTTCATTTTTAAATTCTGAGACAAGGTCTCACTAAATGTCCAAGTTGCCTAGGCTGGGCTCAAATTTAGGTTCCTCCTGCCTCAGCCCTGCAGAAGGCTGGCTGGAATTGCAGGTGTGCACCACCATGCTTGGTTATAAGGTTCTTTATTATATGTGAAATAATACAATATTATTTGAGGGTAGAATGTGTTAGGTTAAAAATTAATATTGTAAATACTAGGGAAGAAAACACAAAAAGTAAAATAAGTTACTAAGAGAGAGTAAATGGAATATTTTTAAAGATTCGTTAAATCTAAAAGAGGAAAAAACGAACAGAATGGATGTGACAAATAGAAAACAAGTAGCAAAATGACAGCCTTAAAAGGAACCATAATGTTAATTACAGGAACTATAAATGTCTGCACATTTCATTTAGAAATAAGAGGTTGCCAGATTGGAATTTTAAAAAAGAAGACTCCATTATGCTGTTTTCAAAAAGGAAGATGTATTTTAAATAAGAAGACTCATGTAAGTTAAAGGTAAAAGGATGAAAAAATATATATTAAGTAAACACTGGAGTATTCATTAAAAAGTTGGAGTGAGATTATTGATATTAGACAAAAATCAACCTCAGAACAAGAAATATTGGCAGAGATAATCTAACGCTGGGTGACGAATGTGTAGAAGTTTGTTATACTATTCTCTCTCCCTTTGTATATGTTTGATATTTTTCTTAATAAAACTTTAAAAATCGAAAGGAGAGAAATATGTGTTCAAATAAAATCTTGTGTAGGGTGCGTAGGTAGATGGAATATACCCATCACTTACTTCAGTTACTCATTTGAAACAAAAATTTTCTCTTTTTCATTAACAGCCTCAAATTGTAGAGAGCTTTATTCTTTCCTTCTTTTACTGTTCTAATTTCTCTTGTAATGATTATAATGCACTTATTTTTGAAATAAGAATAGGTAGGGGAATTAGGGAAGGTTTATATTTCTCCTGCCGAATATGGACATGGGGTTCTGGAAAGCCACAGAAGACTTAGATTTTATGGAGTTCCCAGAGTGAATACATATTGAAGCACTTTTTGTAACTCATATTTTACAAGTTTTTAAAAATACATCAGAACAGAAACCTAAGTATCCCATTATTAACAGAATGTTTTTCTTTTCTTTTTGCAAAAATAGAGAAGCAATTTGAAAAAAGGCATATAATTTAACATGACAATGAAACAATCTACAGAAGAATTGCTGTAAATGGCATGTAGCCCAGTATAAAAAAGATTTTCATTATTAAACTTCCTTTCTCTCCATTGTTATTTATTATCTTTGAAATCTGCAAAGATGTCACAGAGTTTATCATAGTTAGATATTATTACAATCTCAGGCAAGGTTTTGCAGATTAGGACTAAGCTCTTATCCACCCATTCAGAAGTCAGAAATAAAATTTTTCCTTTCTTTTCTTTCTTTTTTAAAAATTCATGATCTTGATATGTAGCACAGACTGGACTTGAACTTTTGATTCTCTTGACTCCGCGTCCCAAGTGCTAGAATTACAGATGTGCACACTGCTGGCTTGCATATATTTTCTGGCCAGAGATCCTCTTAGAGCAAGTATGTCCAACCAGCGGCCCAAGGGCTGTCTGTGGCCCTGGACAGTCCTCACTGCAGCCCCACAGATTGGAAACTTTTAACATTATTTTATTTTTAGTAATATTTTTCATGACTCAAAAAAAAGTGTGATGCTTGAGCACTGACCACGTAAGCAATAGTGGAACACTATAGGGAAGAGCACAGTGCAGTCAGGCATACACAGTCAGTCAAATAGAAAACCACACGTCAGATGGGTTTCAGCAATTTCCAATAGTAGTTCAACAATAGTAGTTCAACCTCCCTATATGTGCATGTGTGTCTGTGAAGTCAGGTGTTTATTTTTTAAACAGATATGGAACTTTTCTTATTTAATTATTAAATTTGGGCTTAAGTTAGTTTGTGAAATAATTTAAGTTAAAATATTATTTTAAAATCTTTGGTTTAGTAAGTATACAAATGTATCAAATAGTTTTTTGCTTATGGCATTATTATAATTACTCATATAACGTTATTAATACTAGAAAAAATAAATTGTTGCTATTAATTTTTGGAATTATAGGGCTACAAGCAGATATTCAAACTAAAGAAAAATTTGATCATGTCTCTTTGCTAGATAGTTATAAGATATATCTTTCCAGAGGAAAAATATTACTTGTTTCACGATCATCTTATGCATGTCATCACTTTTTGCAGTATGCACATTGTGAACAACTATTTTCAAAGATGAAGCACACAAAGAGTAAAATTAGATGAAAAATTTCTGAAGAGCACCTAGAGAACTCACTAAGAACAGCAACCACTTCCCCTGAGCCACACACTTTTAACATTAGTTTCACAAAAACAAGGTCAACTATCCCTCTAGTTTTATATATGTTGCCTTCTTCTTTCTAATAAAAAAAACAAAAACATTGAGGGCTGGGGATTTATCTCAGTGGTTTCGCCACCTGCTGTGCAAGTGCAAGGACCCAAGTTCGATCCCTGGTACCAAAAAAAAAAAACATTGAAAGGAAGTTTTGTTACTTACATACATTAACTATATTACATATTTTATATGTGGCCCAAGACAATTCCTCTTAACTCAATGGGGCCCAGCCAGCTGAAAGGTTGGATACTTGTGTCATAGAGTCTAAATTGGAAGATATGCACTCCTTTGCTCAAAACCATGCAGAATTCTCTCCCTCAGGAAAAAGGTTTCTAGTTGCTTGGATTGCTTAAATTAGTGGTTCTAATTCTGTTTTAGTTACTTTTTCTTGTTGCTGAGACATAATACTCAACACCCAAAGTTAATGGAGGAAAGGTTTATTTTGGCTCATGGTTTGTAGATGTTACAGTCCGTAGTTGGCTGGCTCCAAGACAGGGTAGCATGGCAGAGGCACATCACAGAGGAGAAATGGTTCATGGTGGGCAGAAGGCAGCAAAGTAGCAAAGAAGCAGTAAGAGACCAGCAGTGACCTTCTTTTTGTCTCATATTTTATCCAGGCTACCCATCCTTAGGCTGGGTAGCACTCACACCCAAGGAGGGGGAGCCTTAATCCTAGCATCTCACCATGTATCAATCCCAACATCACATCCTTGATCCTAGCATCACACACCCAGATCCAGCCACCTCCAAAAAGCCCTGCCTATGACCCTATGAGGCTTTGGGGGGACACCTAGATATAAGTCATAATACAGTCCTTGCTCCATATTACAATTATCTGATGTTCTTTTGAAACTTATCCATAGTACAGTCCTATTCCAGCCCCATTACATCAGGGTTGGCTATATGAAGCTGGGGGTGTGCAGGTGATTCAAATGTGCAGGTGGGATTCTTAGCCTTCTAAGTTTTCTAGCTGTGTTAGAGAGTATAATTCATATACCATTTGTGACAACTCTATGAAGTGGAATTATTATTATCCTTGTTTTACAACAAAGGTCAGATGGCTAGCAAATGGCAGAGCTAGAATTTTAGACTAAGTAGGCTAGCTACAGAGTATGTGGTTTACTGTTGTTGTTGTCATTGTTTTCTGTTGTAGTACTGAGGATTGAACCCAAGGCCTCATGCATGCTAGGCATGTGCTCTGCCGCAGAGCTGTCACCAGCCCTAGAGCATGTGTTCTTTTTTTTTGGTACCAGGAATTGAACTTGGGTCCTTGTGCTTGCACAGCAAGCGGTGAAACCACTGAGCTAAATCCCCAGCCCGAGTATGTGTTCTTAACCCCTCTATAATATAAAGAAGCCATCTCTGTTTTAAATTCTGACCACACATTTGAGGAATTACTATGTGCCACACTGCTCCAAGTGTTTGATATATTGTATTTGTTTGTTCCTGTGCCATAACAAAGTGAGACTGGGTAATTTATAAAGAATAGAACCTTAGGCTGGGGATTTAGCTCAGTGCTTCTGCTGCCTGCCTTGCAAACGCAAGGTCCCGAGTTCAATCCCTGGTACAAAAAAAAAAAAAGACTAGAACCTTATTTTTCACAGTTCTTGAGGCTGGGAAATCCAAGTTAAGGTACAAGCAGGTTTATGTCTAGTGAGTTCTGATTTCTTTTTCTAAGATATCACCTTTAATGCTGTGTTATTGTTTGGTGGAAGGTAAAAAGGGAAAAAGGGTGCTAGCTAGTTCCTCTAAGCTTTTTGATAAAGGCACTAATTTATTCATGAAGGTTCCTAATGTCCTAATTACCTTCTAAAGCCCCTATCAGCTTTTTTTTGTAATTTAATTTCAATGTATTAATTTTGGGGGATATTCAGACCATACCACGTATGTTGTTTCATTTAATCCTTACAAAATCCCTGTAAGGTAGCTACTATCACCCATATTTTACAAATATGAAAATTAAGGCTCATTATTGTTAAATTTTATGTTCAAAGTCACGGAATAAGGAAATGATAGAGCCAAGATTTGAACCTATATTTTGCTTATCAGATAATATTCTCTTTTCAGAATATATAGTATATTGCCAGGCATGGTGGTGCATGCCTGTAATCCCAGCACATGGGAAGCTGAAGCAGGAAGAAGAGGCCAATCTGCACTACATAGTGAGTTCAAGGCCAGCCTGAACTACATAGTGAGAGCCTGTCTCAAAAAAAAAAATGTGTATATATATATAGTACTAAACAAATGTATATATACAAATATATGTACAACACATGGAATTCAAATTATCTGTGAGTTTGCAAGAAAGAAGACAAACACATGCATTTCTAATATTTCTATTTTAAAACATGACAAAGATGATTGGAATTGTGTTTATTCTTAACTTTGAGAGCAAAATGATGTCCTATTTTCCGTTATATTTGCAACATTAAGCAGTGTTAGTGAGTGAAAAAGAAAATATTCATTTCCATGAAGGAAGATTTACTTCTTAAATCATGAATTTTAGAATATGAATGCCTCCTCTAAAAATGAGTTTTTTGTGTTTTAAATGTAATGTAAATTGTCATAGTCAACAAGACAGTATAAGATTTTTAAAAAAATGATTGGCCTTCAGTGCTCCCTGAGTTCAATTCCCAGTACTGAAAAAAAAATATGATTTTAAATAAAGCAATACAAATTTAAACAAGACTGAGATAACTTTTTAATTTATGAAACTAGAACAGACTTCCAAAAAAAATCATTCTTAAAAGTTAGCGAAAATCCCACCAGATTGGCAGTCTTAGCCACTGCTGGTGTTTACTCATAAGTTCTTTATGAACAATTTATTAATGTATATTAAGGGATTTTAAAATGTTCACATTGTTTGATTCAGAAATCCTCCACAAAGGGACTGGGCTGGTTGTTCTTTTGCCCCTCCACATCACATTTCACTCCTCTCTGTCCTCCTTTATGTTTTCTGTGGGTTAGATTCATGGGCTACCCTGCTCTGGAGCTTCCAGTTGGGTTTAGCCAATGATGGCACTTTTAGAAATTTCCGGGGTGGGGGTTCAGTTTGTATTTTTCTGATTCAATGTACATATCCCTCCACCTGCAACCCCCCTACCTACCCCAGCCATGGTTTTATGAATGGTTTTGTAGCTCTCAAACCTTATGCATCCAAATTATCTGGGGGCCTTATTTCTAATTCAGTAGGGATGAAACAGCCCCAAGAAGTTCCATTCCTAAGAGGTTACTGGTTTGCTGATCCTGCCGTTCCAGGACTATATCCAGAAAAGCACAGCTTTATGGCCACAGCTCTCTTTGGAGCAGCCCCTCTTCCTTAGCTGAGGCTCCCTGTGTTCCATAACACTATAGCCTTGTGCTTTTGTTTCAGGTATAGAGGTGGTAAGGGCTTCTTTTACAGTCCCTAAGTGTCTCACCATTCCTTAAGCCTGGTCACATCTCTTGTAATCAGTGTTATCATTGAAGTCTATTGAATGAAACATTTCAAGCCATCCATCTGCTAAAATCCTGGCTGGTATAGGGTTTTATCCTAAGGAAATAATAAAAGATGCACACAGACTTATGTGCTATGATGTTTTTTGTAGCATAATTTACAAAAGCAAAAACATTAGAAGATAGATACATGTTCACCAATGGGGAAAAGTGATGTACAAACAATTATGGAGTCCTAATTGCATAATATTGACTAACCTGGGGAATACTCATGAGACATAATTATGCAATAGAAAGACTAAAGCATTCTAATAAAATCTGAATGTAGGACATTCTAATTATATATTCTTTTTCCCTACTGGACTTTGTGCAAATAATAACTTTCAATTATTAATTTTTTCTTACTCTTTCAGGAAATGTCAAGGCATGAGGCAATGTTAAATTAGATTATGGCATAAACCTACACTTAGAGAATGTGCCCAGTTTTGTAATTATATATGGATGGGCTTGTTTAAGATGAAATGGGAGACAGTGTTTTAAGTGACAATGACCAGATGGACAGTTCATTGGAGAAGGAGTTGATTCATAGGTAAATCTGTATTTTTCTGATTGAATGTTTTGAAATACAGGTGTAATTCCAGTTTAATTTTTTTCCTCTTTTATTACCAGTTCATTTCAGTATTAGTACTAGCATTTAATAGTAAATATAAATATACTTAAATACAGAAAAATGAATTATATTCTACCCATGGAATTAATTATTCATGTCTCACCCCTTTTTATACAACTCCTTTTAAATATATAAACTCCACAAGTATTTACTGCCTTCCTTCAAGGAATTTACAGTCTAGCAGGGCACATAAGATGCAATGCAGACTAGTAGCTGGAACACAACTTGGAATTACAAGGACAGAATTTGAGTCTGGGCTGTGTCATAACTGCAATTAAGCAGACCATAAAATCTTTTGCAGGGGCTGTAATAGGACATAAATTATAAAGCTCAATTATGTAATCAAGGAATCATGAAAAGCTTTTTCATCAGAGGCTAAATACTCTGTGGCATGCATAATCGCCACTATGTGTTTTCCAAATCACTGTTAACATTAGTCTATCCTTTCAATCCTATGATTCAGAAAAGGCTTACACAGGGTTCTCACTGCATCAGCATAATTACAAAAGTTTTGTCATATTGGTCAAATGGAGAATAAATACAGAAAAACCAGAGCTGATGGTTAAAACAGAGGTGGCATTATTCTTAGAGGGGAAAATTGGCTATCTATGCCTGACTCTTAATTAGGGTGGGTTTCTATGAAGAAAGCTGGAAAGGCTGTTTAGGAATCTAGTCAATGGAAAGTGTAATAACATGGGTTTCAGCCAGAGATAAAATGATAAAGAAAAATTATACAGTAGAAAGTACAATTATATGATAAAAAGTCTAAAGGATTCCAATAAAACCTGAATGTAGGATATTTTAATTATACATTCTTTCTCCCTACTGGACCTACTCTTTGTGCAAATAATATTTTTCAGTTATTTCATTTTTTTCTTGCTCTTTCAGGAAATGCACTTGTTGCAACCTCATTTACCCTCCTATGCAGTATCCCTGTATGCCGGGCCAGGCCACTACTGCAATTATTTGAGTCTGTCCTCAGTACCTAACCTGGTGTCATAGCCTGTTTGTCAGACCTCAAGCACAGGAAACCCCTACTGTCTATTTTCTTTGCCATATTCTAAAGCTGCCATACTCAGCTACAGAATTACAGAACAAATATCAATTTCTACCTAAATGGATAATATAGTATATAGTGAAAATTCTCTTCTAAATTCTGTACAAGTTAATGAGAAATAAGGAAAATCTTCTGTGAATATACAGTAAAATAAAAGATATAATCAGATTCTTTACAGGAACAGAATAACCCCTTCCTTCCTGTAAGGACCTTGTTAACTTGATCATTATACTTATTGATACAGTAAATAAAGTCATATCCATCCTTAGTTACCTTGGTCATTTGTTATCAGGTAGAGAAAAGAAAAAGAGAGAATAACATTTTCAGGTATCCAAGGACTGAGAAGCCAGATTATCTTCCCAAATAAATGTCTGAAATCCTGCTTTGAAAATCTAAAGTACTAATAAAATTTTATAGTCAAGAAGAAAGTGGTGGCTAAAAGGAGACTGAGGTGATTAAAAAGTTAAATACATAGATAAATTGAATTTGTACAAGTGGTCTATAAATTTGAAATAAAGTTATTTAAAATAGTTTATATTATTAAAAACAAAGGCAATGATGGAGTTTATGACTATAATCTAAATGAAAAAGAAACAAAACTTAGAAGAGAAAGGAGAAATTTGCCAAAAGAAGCCAAAGCCCTGAGTCCTTCATCCTTCATAAAGCAGATACAAGTTTTTCCATTACTCCTCATTTTAATAATTAGATGGGAAAGGTTTGGAATATTTAATTGAAACAAGATGCTTCCCTTCTCAATTAATGCAGAGAAAAAGCAAACTAATAGTTTATAACTAATATGAGGACAAGGATTAAAACCCAGGAAATTTAAAGTAAGACATTTTATTTCTGTAACAAAATAGTCATTTTCTGCTTTTTCTACCCAGCATCTCTGCATTTTCTTTCTTCCTTTTTTTTTTTTTAGTACAAACACAACATTCAAGAATCCATTGATTTATCTGGAGTCATGAAGATTTACCCTTTTGGTATGTTTGTAAAAGTCCTATAGGTTTAGCTCTTAGATTTAGGTCTTTGATTGATTTTGAGTTAATTTTTTGTGTATTTTGTGGGATAAGGAGCTATCTTCATTCTCTTTTCATTTTCTTTATAATATCCCTTGAAACACGAAGATTTTAAGTCGAATCTGGTTTTTTCTTGTGTTTGTATTCAAAAAATATTCTCTTGCCTTCTCTTGCATATAGATATACAGTTGTTCCTGCTCCACTTGTTGAAGAGATTATTCTTTTCAGATCAAATGGTTTTGGCACCATGATGAAAACCAATTGACCATAGACATTTGGATTTATTCCATTCGTTTATAAGTCTGTGCCTAATGCCAGTACCACACAAGTCTTGGTTACTGAAGTTTTACAGTAAGTTTTGAATCTGGGAAGTGAGAATTCCCCACTTGATTCTCCTTTTTAAATATTATTTTGCCTAGCCTGGCTTTCTTACATTTCCTTAAGAACTTTAGGATCAATTTGCAATTTTTTTCAAAAAAAAACCAAAAATGCTACTGAAATCTTGATAGGAATTTCACTAAGCCTGTCAACCAATTTGAAGAGTATTCCCTATAATATCAGTCTAAATTTTCTCTTTAATCAAGTTATTAAAATTTTGCTTATCTTGCTGTTGTTTTTGCTATCATATGATTTGAAGGTATGAAATTGTGAGTTCTATTGTTTGAATTTTGTTGAAATTATTCTTCTTTGATCCAAAATCAATTTATTTGATAATGTTTCATAGACATTTGAAAATCATATTCATTTATAATCACTTGTGTGTCTATGTACATATATGGTCACACTTTTAAACTATGTCGTGTAAATCCTTATTTTTTTGTTTGTTTATAGCTTTCACTATGATTACAGATTTGCAAGTATCCTGTATTGTTAACAGTTTTAAAATGTCTATTTTAGAGCTGTGTTTTTAGAGCATAAAAATTTATAACTATTATACATTCATAGTTACTTGTTTTTTATTCTATTTTTTCCTTTCAGTGATGGAAGAACGTGCTCTGTTCGTTCAAAACTTTTCAATGCACATTGAATTTCTATTTTATTGATTAACAGTTCAAGTGACTCATTGTTTTCTGAAGAAGACATTAAAATTTGGTGTTCTTGCTATGTCCCTTGTATGACCCCCTCTTCATTATTTTCCATCTTGAAATCATCTGGGATTTTATTTCTGGAAAATTAATTTTTGTACGTGTATTAATAAATAGTCATAACTATAGCTTTCACATATTCCTTTATTGTGATAATTAATGAATGCAAAGTGTTTGGCATAATGCCTGGCACGTACTAATCACTGGATAGTGTTTGCAATGATGATGGTGAAGGTTATCAGTATTCTTATCTTCTCTACAGAGTCCTTCTCTCTACAAGCTCTCTTTTGGTGATGTACAGTCAACTTTTGCTATCTCTGTTACCTAGATGATTTCCAGACATAGCTTCTGGGCTCCCCTCACCTTTTGGGCAAAGTTTTATTTGAAAAAAATAAAAGTGAGAGAGAAACTGGCTCTGCAGAAGGAGCTTGGGCCAGGTAAAAGAGGAGAAAGAAGATAAGAGTAAACCCTGGGGGAAGCAAAGCAAGCTATGGTGAGGAAAGCCATGATAGACTGGGCTCCCTTGTTTTGTCTTTAATTTCCATCGTAGATCTCCACCTAAATGTTCTATCAAAACATCAAGCTCAACATATTCAAATTAAACTATCACCTAACTTCCCAGCCTGTTAACAGAGTGAGGAATACCTGACCTGGGAATCTTGGAAATGCTCTTGTTTCTCTGCTTAACTTGCTGGATCCCTCAGCATAATAGTTGAGACCAGGACCTGTATTATGTAGGTGCTCAGTTAATGTTTGCCTTTTACTCACTCTTCCTTTAACTGAAAGACATTGTTAATGCCTGTGAAAATCTTGTAAAATGCCATTTCACTTCATCTTCTTCCTTAGTACTACCTCCTCCCATTATGTTATTTTCTACTTAGTGTTGAATTAGAATCCTTGATTTTCCTCTTTATTTTTTGGCTCCTTCTCTCTTCTACTGTCCTTGCAGTTTAATCCTCCTCAAAACATAGTGCCTGTCATGCATTTGTTATGTGCCATCTAGGAAGCATCGGTTTAGCCTCCTCAGCCTACCACCATAGGCTTTCTACTGAAATAGATAGATTAGGGCAGGAGATTTAGCTCAGTGGTTCCAGCGTCTGTCTCACAAGCACAAGGTCCCGAGTCCGATCCCTGGTACAGAGGGAGGGAAAAAAAAAAAAGAAAGCTGTGAAATAGATAGAACCGATACCACCAGCTATTCCCTTTATGGATGCTATGCATTTCTTAAACTGGCACACTAATTCCTTTTTAAAACTGAAATACTTTCTGAACTCTGGCTTCATCTTTGATACTTCTGGGCAGAAAGTTTTCTTGAACCATCTCTGCCTATCTAAATCCTACCTATAATTCCAGGGCTTTCTTATAAATCACTCTTGTCATGAAGCCTTGATTCACAAACCATATATTACTTGTCCTTTCTTTAAGCCACTCTAACATTTTGTATGTCTCTTGTGATGATGAAATATTTCTGCTTTAAATTTCAGATTTTCAAGATTTATTATCTTGATCTTTTACCAGGTTGTAAAATGTTTACATGGCTTTGGCCCACTCATCTTTTAATTTGTCAGTTTTATTTCTATTAACAAAGTTGGGAATCAACAAATGTTTGTAGAATACAACAAAGACTATAATTAAAGACAGAGGAAGATGATTCTTCAAAAAAGTGTTGGGAAAACCGATATCCATACACATAAGAATGAAATTACACACATCTTGCACTGTACACAAAAATCTACTGAAAAGGGATTAAAAGTTAGGCATAAGAAATGAAATCACACAATTTCTAAAATAAAACATAGAGTGGCCTGCACAATTATTTTTTGGAACAGACACCAAAACCACAGGCAACAAAAGCAAAAATAAACAAATAGGATTGTATCAAACTAAAAAGCTCTGTACAGCAAAGGAAATAATCAACAGAGTAAAAAATAACCATGGGATAGGTGGAAATATTTCATAGTCATCAATTTGATAAGGGGCTAATATCCAAAATATGTAAGTAACTCAAACAACTCAATAGCTAAATCCAAATAATTTAAAAACAGGCAAAAGACATATACAGGCATTTCTCAAAAGAAAACATACAAATGGCCAACAAATATATGAAAAAGTTATGTCACTAATCATTAGGGAAATCAAATCAAAAGCACAGTGAGATATTACCTTACATATATTACTATTATAAAAAACCCAAAAAATAGTAAGTGTTACAGATAATACAGAGAAAAGGGAACACTTACATACTGTTGGTGGGGACATGAAATGGTGTAACTGCTATGGAAAACAGTATAGAAGTTCCTCAAAACATTAAAAATAGCACTCTCATATGATCCATCAATACTGAATTTTTCTGGGTATACATCCAAAGGAAATGAAGTTAATAACTCAAAGAGGTATATCCACTCACTCCCATATTCATTACAACATCATTCACAATAGCCAAGGTATGGAAATAACCTAAATTTCCATGGATTCTTTATCCAATAGATAAAGAAAATACTGTATATATTTAGTGGGATATTATTCAACCTTAAAAAGACAGCAATTCTGCCATGTTAGCCTAGAGAACAGTGTGCTAAGTGGAACAAGTAAGAGACAGAAAGACAAATACATAGTGCATGATCTCACTCATGTGAAATCTAAAATGTCATTACTCATAGAAGCAGTGAATTAAA
Organism: Heterocephalus glaber; assembly: GCF_000247695.1. The sequence continues at coordinate 3,215,361 of NW_004624802.1, read as the reverse complement.
TGATGACTATCAGTGATTCAGGTGGAGGAAATGAGCTGTTGAAAAGGCTCAAAGTTTCAATTATGCAAGATGAATAAGTTCTGGAGATTAATGCACTGCAATGTAATCATAGTTCACAGCGTTATATTGACTGTATACTTGAAATTTGCTAAGGTGGTAGACTTCAAATGTTCTCAGCACGAAAGGGAAGGAAGGAAAGAAGGGAAGGAAGGAAGGGAGGCAGAGAGGAAGGAAGGGAAGGAGGAATGAAGGGTGGGAGGGGAAAGAAAAGAGAAAAGAAAGGATGAATATGTCAATTTGCTTTATTGTAGTGATCATTTCGCAACATATATATGTCAAAACATCAAGTAGTCCAATTAAAAATATATAACTTTTACTTTCAATGATATCTCAATAAAGCTGAAAAAAGATGATTTTTGAAAATGTAACCAAGGTTGCTGAAGCAAAGTGTATAAAATAAAGGCTTGTTTATATATAAAGAGGCTATTTTCTATATATGAACCTTTGCTTGGAGTATGGTCTAGTTAAACATGTGCCTAAATAACACAAGGGACAGTATAGACCATTTTTATAGTGGTAGAGCTGAGGGAAACATGGACTTTGAAGGAAAATAGACCACAGGAACAGCTGTCACATATGAATATAAGTCTTTCTGAGTATTTGATAAGTGCCAGAGGTTGCCCATTCCCTAGAGTTATTCAGGCATTGCTAATGCAGAGATAATAATAGCTTTCAACCACTATACTGTGTAGTGTTAGTAGAAATTTAAAAATAGTGGAATATAAGTCCAGAAATGTAAATGCCATTCCAAATTTGGAGTATCTTGAATATTCGTATTGGAATCTTATTTATTTATTTAGGGTTTGGATTTTTTTTTTTGATAGGGTCTCTCTCTGTATTTCAGGCTGGTCTTGAACTCACCAGGTCACCTAGGCTGGCCTCAAACTTTCCACAGTCCTTCTGCCTCAGACTACCAAGTGCTGGGATTACAGGCATGTGCCATTGCACCCATCATTCATTTTATTTAGTAAAGAGTCTACTGAAAAAAAATTTGCTACTATTATTTCTTCCTGTTTTTGATCCTGTAAGTACCAACATAGAAATGTGCTTCAGGGAAATTAAACAAACAGCAGGGAGTAAGATGGCCTGGAAAGAGAACCCAGAGGTAGGGACCCACTTCGTCTACGTATAAGAATATAAAGGTCAAAAGAGCTGGAGTGGCAGAAGTAATGGAGAGAGGGAAATGATACTGAAGCAAGAATTATTATGAAGGACTTAGCAATTGGCCTGTAAATAATTATGATGATATGACAATTGGATAAAGGAGAAACCAAAATAGCTGCTAAAGTTTTGATGCAGAGCAAGGAGAGAGACAGAAATATTATGAGGGGGTAGTAAATAGGTTATTCTCTACTCCTGTGTAAACTGGTTTTCTTTTTACCTCTCTGCTTGCTCCTTCTCAGTCCTGGGTTTTGTTTTTGTTTTTTTGAGACAGGGTCTCATTATGTAGTTCAGACTGACCTTGAACTCACTATGTAGCCTAGGCTGGCCTTGAACACGTAATGATCTTCCTATCTCAGACCCCCAAGTTCTGAGATTAGAGGTGTGTGCCACCATGCCTGGCTTCTTTCTCAGTCTTATTTATCGGTTCCTCCTCCTTTGTTTACACATCTAAAAGTTAGTACTTTCAGACAATTCATTAATATCTGGGCAATGCTGGTCCGTTAGATACTTATTTTGCATAACAAATGAGAAAACAATTTTAAGGATTGACCATCTCCAATGTTGTTATTAATGTAGAAAAAAGTGATTTGGCTATATGTTTCTGGGGGTGTATAAACCGGGAATTAATTTCATAATCAGAAGTATATATACTGTATAGTTTGGGTTTTTTGGTTAAATCAACTTTAGCAGGATATAAATTACATATAATAAGATGTACTCATTGAATAAGCTAGTAGGTGAATTTTGACAAGTATTCATATGTACTCCATTAACATGTGCAACATTTACCCCAATCAGGATAAAAGTTTCTTCACCCCCCAATCATGACTCTTGGCTGTCACTCCCTCTTCTCTCACCAAAAGCAAACATAATTCTGTTTCTTGTACCTATTTTTAATTTTTCTTGCTTAAGAATTTCACATAGAATCATATAATGTGGGCTCCTTTGTGTCTAATTTCTTTAACTTAAAAAATACTTTGGAGTTTTGTCAATGTTTTTGCCCAATCTAGTTTTTGCCTAAAATGAAGAAAACTGCTGCTTACATTCAGTTGTCTTTGTGTGAATATATGTTTTTATTTCTCTTAGATAAATACCCAAGAGCAGGATTGCTACAATATATGGTAATTGTGTGTTTAACTTTATAAGAAATTTCCAAAATGGTATCCCAAGTGAGTGTACCATTTTACAATCCCAGCAGCAATGTATGAAAATACTATTTCATATGCTTGCTAATACTTGGAACAGTGACCTTCTAGTAGGTGTGCAGTAATAGTTCATTGTGTTTTAATTTGAATCACTCTTATGACTATTAATGGTGAGCATACCTATAATTATTGATCATATTACTTTGTAAATAGTGTCCAAATACTTTGCTCTGTCTTTTTTTTTTTTTTTTTTTGAGACAGTCTCACTATGCAGTTCAGGCTGGCCTTGAACTCACCATGTAGTCCAGGTTGCCATCAAAACAATGGCAACCCTCCTGCCTCAGCCTCCCAAGTGCTAGGATTAGAGGTATGTGTTATCATGCCTGTTACTCATTTTTTAATTGAGTTGTTTGCCTTCTTATTACTGAACTGTAAGAAGCCCATATGGGCTTCAAACTTGTGATCCTCTGCCTCAGCCTCCCAAGTAGCTGAGATTACAGGAATGTACCACTGTGCCTGGCTAAGACCAATTCTTTGTCAGATATACATATCACAAATATTTTCTCCCAGTCTGTAGTTTATTGAAGGTGGTTTCCAAAGGGTAGAAGTTTTTAATTTTAATGACATTCAATTTATCACTTAAAAATAAAATAGGAGACTTAGGAACTGAAACTTAGCTCCAGTTTGTAATCTGTCTGTTACTCCCTTTGGATGTTTAAAACTTGCAAAATTGGGCTAAAGTCCAGGAAAATTTTACTTAAGTCCAAGAATATGGCAGCCACTTTTGCTTATATTAATAGCTATCACTTAGATGGTGTATACCATATACTATACATTATGTTAAATATAACATATAATATTTCATTTAATTCTTATAAAAAACCTGCTGAAGAGGAAACTGAGATTTACAATAATAAAGTAACTAGACTAAGGGCATCCATATACTGTCAATGACAGGGATAGAAGTTCTTCTTGGCACCTCATCAAATCTTGCCTCATCAGCATGACGTGGTGCATGGTAAGCAGCCTCCATCTCTATCTCCAGCTTCTCGTGAGCTTCCTTGGTGTTCTTTGCACTTGATGCTGCTCCTGCTCTCCATCTCAGTGAGTGCCCTCCAGCGCATGGCATGCTCATATTCAAAGGCTGTGCAAATATAGATGGCTGCTCTCATTCCTTGTGAAATTGCTTGTTCTCTATAGCCAGTTTGTCTAGAAGTCCCTCTTTATCATCTATCTGGTCCATGGATTTCATAGTCACAGGCCAAGGAAATGTGGTTAGCAGGAAAGACCTGTCACTGCATTTGTTCAGAGCTTTCTGCACAGCTGACTTCCCTGAGAGCCCAAGAATGCCTTTTCCCTTTTCCTGAGAGCCTTCCTCAATCATCCACAATGACTACAGCCCTTTCCACCTGGCCAAACATAGAAAAGGCTTCTTCCAGCAGTTCCGTGATACGTACTGAGGAAGGTTTTAGACTGTAAGGGAAGCACTATGGCAGGCAAAGAGGACATGCAGTTGTTCTCCAGAGTGGCATATTGTCCAGCTCTACTTTGGCAATCTCAGCAAGGGTTCATGTTTCAAAGTGGCTAAAGCTAAAGCCTTTTCCCTTAACAATGAAAACTTCTGCTTTCCAGTATTTCTCAAATAGTTTCTCCATTTATTCCTCAGTGATGTCAGAGGGAAGATTGCCCACAAAAAGATGGCTATGTTGGGTAAATGTCTTCTCTCTGGTTTCCTCAAATTCTTCAGGTCAATAGTCAAACTCCCATTTTGGCTGCTGGCCTGTTGCCCATTTGCCGGTATTGGTGGTAGTGGTGGCTGCTGCTGCTGCTGCTGCTGGTGATGCTGGTGATGCTTCATTGGAGTATGCTTCTGCTTCTTCAAGTTAAAGGTTTTATTGCTCTGCATTTTCTGCATTTTTTAAAATTTTCTGCATTTTTACACCCCAACACTGACAGTTTTCTCCTCAGAGTGACAACCCATTACAATATTTACTTAATACTTGCAATAATTTTTTTGTAGATTCTCTTTTAGCTGTTTGCTGGTTGGGTTTCTTCAGTCTACTAGTTTCCTGGCCATCAGGAGGCAGGGGCAATAGCAGCAGCAGCTTTCTGCCATCTGGATTATAGCCACAGTGTTTTGTTTCTTTTTTTTTTTTTTTTTTTCCAAAACAGTGCAGGAATTTGCACAATTATATTTTGTGGAAATAGAGGATATTTTCATTAATTTTTCATCACAAATGTCAGCAAAATATTGGCGCTTTCAATTGCTTTGATATGTGCTATTACACCAAGCAATGGAGATTTGTCTTTTAAAATTTTATGAACAATTTCCTGTAGTGTTCCTGATTTGTAAACTGGTATCATCACTTTGAATAAAAAGATTTTGTACAGGTCTACTCTTACATTTTTCTTGCAATATATTCTCAGATCTGCCAGATACCCATCAGTATGCTTTTCTAAATGGCTAAACATATCAGATAAACTTTCAATTCGTTCTCCACTCCCTCTGGTCCTGGTGTTTTAAGGAAAAAAAGACCAGAGGGTCACCAGAGTAAACTGATTGTATTGAATCCTTGTTTTTAGTCCTTCATTTTATCCTGGTCTACTACCATATCCATGGTCCTCAAGGCCTTAACTTCCATGGCTCTATTTTCCAGAAAATAGTAGGAAATCTCCATTCTGCTGCCTTGGCTGGAGATGGTCATCTGGTTTCTCAGCAGGGGAGGGTTTCTGGGACTTCTTGAGTCTGTTTACCAACTTTTAACCAATTCCTCACTTTTCAGCCCTGCCTGGTACCTCACTTCCTCTCTACCTTATGCCTCAAAGACTCAACTTTGAGGTCTTTCTACAGGGCAAAATTTGGTTGTATTTTCTTTATGCTGATTTTAGTTCTCAACACTCCATTTACTTTCCACCTTCCAAATTATCTTCTTGTCCACTGACTTCTCCTGTCACATTCTCTTGTTGGTTGGTCTTGTGTACTTTTAACTTTGTTATTCCTTTTTTTAAATTTTAATGGAGCTTTGAGAAAGACCAACTAACACATGATTAATCTACCATAGACTATCTATATCTTTTTTTTTTTTGGTACTGGGTATCAAACTTGGGTCCTTGTGCTTGCAAGGCAGGCGGTGGAACCACTGAGATAAATCCCCGGCCCTATATAGTTATTTTTAAAAAATATCTAAATTCATATAGGAGGTTGGTATGTTGTTGGATGAAAATTTAACTTAACCTAACACGCAGTACTTTCTTTTAGAGCAGAGGTTGGAACTCAAAGGCCTATGAAAACAAGAAACTTGAGCTAAATGAGTAAAGCTGGTTGTAGGAAAGGCACAGGTGGGGACACAGTGAACTGCAGATGCCCAGATACTTTCTGAAAGGCATAGCAGTGATTCAGCCTCAGATGAAAGTAGAAATTTGGACCCAACATTATTAGCATTTCCAATCTCTCTAGAAAACCTAGTAATTGATTTGCATTTCAATCTCCTGCTTCTCAAATGTTGGCAACTAAGATTAACCACAGCCTCTAGAAATCACATGACTTGTCCCCACACTTTATTTAGATCACCATGATGGACCATATTTATGTCAAATAACCCCACCCTTACTTTTATTGGCTTTACTCTTCACCATTTATAAATTTTTCATTTTATTAGGTTGCATTTATGTGTATGTGCTTTACTGTCTCAAATGTAAGCTCCATTACTGAGGTACTTTTTTTCACTGTTATTGAATGAATGAAGCATTCTTTAAAGTGGCCTAGGCCAAAATCAACCTGAACCCTGTATTTGCTTCAGAAGTTGTGACTACTATTCCTGAGCACTTAGCTTATTGTACATTATCTCTTCCTTTAGTGAACTTATACAACCATTTCGAACTTTTTAGGGCCCTTTATATTGTTAAATATATTTTTATATGCTTAGTCCCTCAACTAGAAGATATTCATCATAGGAGACACAGCTACACCTGCGCTGTCTTCTCATGCTTAGCCATGGTAAGAATTTAATAAATGCCAGATTTTCTCAGGCACATCCACTGGTGAAATAATCGATGTAGATGTGAATGGCATGAAGTTAAGCATTGAAAAAAGGTATTCAAAGTTGCTTGAGAGCTATGTAGTTTATATGATGAATGATTTCTGGTGCTCTGGTGCCTCTTTACTGCCCCTTAAAGACAGCAACATGCTTTTGGATAGTAGGCCTTGATGGCTGGTATAATAATAATTTGTTTTGTTTCATTTTTAACTGTCATAGATTAATGACCAATATTTGATTCCCTTATTTCCTATCGAGGCAGAGGAGGTAATTCTCTGAGAGGTCAGATTCATAGTGTTCTAAAGGTTATTTGTGGATCTCAGCTTATAACCAAATCTTCTGGATCTTCTAGTGATTCTGTAATTATATAATTGTATGCATTAAATTTGTTTTTGTTGTTATTGTTGTTGTTTTGCAGTGCTGGACCTTCACTGTAAACTACATCCCCAGCCGTTTATTATTTATTCATTTTAATTTTGAGATAGGCTCTTGGTAAGTTGTCAAGTTGCCCAGGATGGGCTCAAACATGATTTTCTTGCCTCAGCTTCCCAGAGTGCTGAGATTACAAGCATGCACCACCACGCATGCTAAATTTGTTTAAAATAGTTCAGATATTTCTGTTTAAAATACTAGAGATGGTTTCTCTTTCCAGCATTGAACCCTGACTAATATAAATGGTCATTCAACAAATGATTCATGTAGCCAATAATCAGCAGAGATACCAATAAACAGTCAGTTTAGGCATAAGAAATTAAGTCACCAGGGAGACATGTGTGTCAGAGTCTCCATCACAAGAAAATAAGGTACTGTCCTACTCATCAAGGTACCAAGACACCAACTTCAGCACATGTAAGCAGCAACACAGCTGTGTGTTGAGGTTGAAGCTTCTACCCTGGGGCTCTTGAGGCTCCTCTTGTATCCTATATCTAAGAACAAATTCAGTCCCAGAGGACATGGCAAGATTATGCTCCCTCAAGGTAAAGGTATCTCAGCAATGATAGAGGGATATAGGACAGGGAAATAAGAGGGGCAGTTTAAATTTTAAAACAATCATTTGAAGACAAATAAGCAAAGCTGCTTCATAAAATAATTCTTATTACCCCAAGATATGAAATAGTTACATAACTTTAAATGTGTTTTTCTTATTATACTATGAAGCACTGTAAACAGCCAGATGGATTATCTAATCCATTTGTTATCTGATATAGAAATCCCTTGAATATCACTCACTAATGGTTACCCAGACTCTACTTGAATAGTTAGTGATAAGGTGTTCATTTCTTCACTAACTTGGCTAGTCTATATCTCCAATCATCAGAAAACATTTTTGTTTGTTTGTTTGTTTTTGGTACTGGGGATCGAACCCCGGACCTTGTGCTTGTGAGGCAGGTGGCAGAACAACTGAGCTAAATCCCTGACCCCAGAAAACATTTTTTAGTTGAATATAACATCATATGTCTGTAATTTTTTCTGTCTTGAGGATATGCATCTGGTCTCTAATACTTCTTCTAATCTAAATTCTAAGTGCCCCAAATAGCTTTCCAGTGGTTGAATTATCTTCGCATTTGCTGCACTAGCTTGCAATTCAAATCTCTACACAAATACTACATATAAAAGGGTAAGTGGATGATTTTCCTCAAGGATCTGGTCTCTACTTATTGATTATAAAGGACAGAACTCACTGTAGCTGACTCAGAAAATGAAGCTTCTATTGAAAGATCACAAAGAAGCCTCAAACACTAAGGGAAGTTCTTAAGAGCTGGAATGTGGGAAACTGACCTGAGAAATAGGAAGCTAGGAACTGTGATTATTCTTTTGATTTCTCAGGGATCACATGTTCTCCTTCATATTTGTGTCTCTATTATGGCTTTACTGTTGTTTTTTGCACCTGTGTTCTGGTATCCATTTTTTCTAGATTCTTCTTTTACATTTCATATTAATTGTTCACTACTCATTAGGCCAATCTATCATCAAGTTATTACAACTTTATGTCTCTTAGTTCAGATGATTAAGAGACAAATTTGCTGTCTGGTTGGCTTTGGATTAGGTATTTTCCCTTAATCAAATAAGCTAATGAAAAGAGAGGGAGTGGCATGGAAAACACCAAATCAGCCCACTGCAGACAGGCAGGTCTGCAGACGCAGTCCCGAGGTGGTCCCTCGTGACCAAAACCACCAAATCAGAAAACACCAAATCAGCCCATGCCTCAGGCAGCAATCCACTGGACCCTCACCCCGCTTTGGCCTCTTCTCTGTACAGCCACCTGGTTCCACACTACAAAGATGTAGAGGACACTGGACCACCAGACCACTGTACTGGAGCTAATCAAGTTCTCAGCATTTAAAGAATCCCTGCCCAGAGGTAGGGACTTCTGAGCCACTGTCCCACTAGTCCTGGTCCAGAGGGAGGG
>NW_004624802.1:3147140-3161915 GCF_000247695.1 Heterocephalus glaber | reverse complement strand
TTATCTGAGACATTATTTCTGATTTCATTTTTTCCAGATCCCCTTTTGTTGCCAGTTCAGTGGGTCCAGGTTGTTGAGTATCAGAGTGTTCCATCTCATTTCCATTTGGGGTTGCTCTAGGTGATCTGGAAGTCTGGTTTTTGATACTTATTTATTTGTTTTCTCATTGGGGGAGCATGGTGGGCGCTGTTGGCGCCTGTGAGGATCACCTCCTCTGAGCTGGGAGAGGTGGGCCGGGGCCAGGAGCGGCAGTAGGGCTGGTGGCCCAGAAGCCCCTTCCTCTGGGCCCGGAGCAGTGGGATGGCAGCTCAGAAGCTCCTACCTCTGGGCTGGGCTAGCCTGAACTTCTTAGTTATAACATCAAAGGAAGAAACATGGAAAGTAAGCAAACCAGCAGTGTCTATCTGTTAAAAAAAAACTTTAGACACAATAAATTTAATATAATTTATATGAGCAAAAAAAAAAAATTCATGCAGTGAGATGCACCAAAACCAAAAAGAGGCTATGATCTCTCCTTTAGCAGAATTAACAGGGAGATTTTACAGGCTGAATATGAAATCAAAGTAAAGATTACTTGATTTGCTGTAGGTAAGCATCTGCCTTATTTGAGTATGATCTGATGGGAAATCCTTAGTTATATAATCAGTTGGATGGTTGGTTATTTATGATTAGCTGAGACTGGTCTTTTTTTTTAAAGTCAGTGTCATAAAGCATTTTCTGTTGTTACAACAGAATACCCGAACCTGGATAACTTATAAAGAAAAGAGATTTACAGCACTCTGAGAGGTTGAGGCACAAGGAGCTCAAAATAAAATTAAAAATTTTAAAAGGGTGGTTTTAAAATAAAAATTTAAAAAGGACTGGGGCTCATTGTGGTGGCCTTTGGTTCAATGCACAGTACTAAAAAAGAAAATAACCCCTGAAAAAACAAAAAATAATAGAGAGAGAGAGAGAGAGAGAGAGAGAGAGAGAGAGAGAGAGAGAGAGAGAGAGTGTGTTTAGCTAACAGGAGAGAAGAGATATTTAGCTCACAGTTCTGGAGTCTGAAAGTCCAAGATCATGTGGCCGTATCTGTTCAGGTGTACTTCTCTTGCTACTCCATGAATGGTTGAAAAATGAAAGGGCAAATAAGTGCAGATCTTGCAGAACAGAAGTAAGAGGGGTGAGGAACTTGCTCCCAAGGTAACTTACCAGTCTCTCTAGAGCAAGCTCAGTCATTCTTGAGAAAGCATTAATATATTCACAAGGGCTCCACCTCCATGACCTCAAAACACCTCCCATTAGCTATCCCTGCCAATATTGCCACATTGAGGAATGAGACTTCAATATCAGTTTTGGTAGGAGCAAACCATACTCAGATCTTAGCAGTCAGTTATAAGAAATACCTCCAAGTTGAGTTTGCTTACATAAGAGTTCTGAATATGGGAACAACTTTAGGCTGATGGCTTCCTTCTTATTTTTCTTTTTGAAAACATATCCATAAGAGTTCTCAAAAAGTTCAAATTAGGATCACCATATGATCTATTACTCCACTGTGAAGTACTGAAATTCTTCATTTTAAAAGAATTGAAAATAGTTATTCAAACAGATACGTGTACATCAGTGTTCATAATAGCATTATTCACAGTAACCAAAAAATGGAAACAACCAAAATATCCATCACTGGATGGATGGATAAATAAAATGTGGCATATCCATGCAATGAAATAGTATACAGTCATAAAAATAAATGGTACTGATATGTGTTACTGCATGGATAAATCTTAAAAAAAAAACATGCTAAGTAAAAAAAGTCAGACACAAAAGGTCACATAATGTTTGACTTGATTTACATGAAATATCTAGAATAGTTGAATCCATAAAGACAAGGATTATATTAGTGGTTGCTAGGGATTAAGGAGAGAGAGAAATGGTGAATGACTGCTTAATGGGTCTAAGGTCTCCTTTGGGAGTAACAATAATGTTTGGGGACTATGAAGTGGAGATGGTTGCACAACATGTGAATGCATTGTCATTCACTGTACATTTTTAAATGGTAAATTTTGTGTTATGTGAGCTGCACCTCAATAAAAAAATAAAGCAAAAACAAAATGGGGAAAAATGAAACTATTTCCAATATTGAGACTAAAGAGAATAGTCTTTTTTACAATTTTTTTAATTTTAATTTTTTTGTATCCAGGATTGAACTCAGGACCTTGCACTTGTCAGGCAGGCGTGGCACTCTGAGCTAAATTCCTGGATCTAAAGAGGATAGTCTTTAAGGAAACAAACCATCAGGAGTTATCTTTATTTGAATGCAATGTTGGTTTCATATCATTCTATACAAGGTCCTTCAATGTAAGCTGATATCATGATTCCAAAGGGTAACACACTGAAAAATATTTAAGTGGGAACTTGAGGTTAGAAGAAAAGAAAGTAGGGGATTTGCTATATTCATCTTTGATGAGCATGCTTGAAGCAGAGATAAATTAAAGACATCCAGAGGAGAAGATAGTCAGTCTACCTTTCTGGAACTTATCATAAATATTTCCCTTAGTCAGATTTTTGGAAGCTGTGGAACAACAGTGAGCTTGAGATTGTACTCCCTGTCAAGTATCTGTATATAGAATAGCCTGTACTTTAAAAATTAGCCAATCTGGGGCCAGGGGTTTAGCTCAGTGGTGCTGCCTGCCTCTGAAATGCAAGGTCTTGAGTTTGATCCTCTGTACCAAAAAAAAAAGTTAGCCAATCTAGATGCAGGAGTAAGATCCACTGGCAAAGGAAGCAAATGCCAGAAGTGAGAAGTAAAAAGTGTCAGGGCTGAAGCAGTGAAGGTCCTCCTGAGAAAATGTCTAGACTATTCAAACACCCAAACTAAGGGGAATTATAATCTCATACAGTTCCCTGCACTAAATCATCCCCTCAGTATCCTCAGAGAGGAAAGATTTTTTTTCCTAGACCAAATGAGATCATGTGTATAAAGGTTCTTGTAAAGTGTAAAGTTGTATATCAATGCATTGTCATTGCTATTAATATCTGGCAATCATACCTAACATGTTAACAACATACTTGAATGGCATTTTTACATACTTTATTCATTCATCATTTTCAAATTTTTATTCAATACTAATTATTTGCCAAGTGGTGTAGGCAATAGTGTCAACAGTTTTAAAAGGAATAAGTTAAGATTCTGAAAGTCTAAGATTTATCCTAAGGCACATAACTTGGACACTGGAGACTTTGGTTCCTATTTCATTCCAAACCTCTGCCTCCAAAGGCTGAAATGACCAAGAACTTTGTTTACCAAAGCCCCCGATCTTTATTAAATCCTAAATGTGATTATGAATATCTTGAACGAAGTTTAATCAATTTCTACTTCTGTATGTGGAGTGGCATTTTAATTGTGGTTACCTGGAGTTCTCAGGACCCATGCTACTAAATGGGTACATACAATGCTTTACATTATTGACTAGCACTTATTGAGTGTTCACTGTATGTTTATCTCATTTAATCCTTAAAATAGCCTTCAGGGAAAGGTTTGTCATACCTCATTTGTTTGTGTATACAGAAAAGCTCAGGAAGAGTAAATCATTTATTCAAAGTTACAGACGTAAATATAAATGGTCCAACAGTCCCTGTAGAATATTTAAAGGCTCATGAAAATCAGAGGCTAAACCAATAGACCTCTATGATGCTTACCTGAAGGGCCAATAGGGCATGAGACAAATGTTGAACTAAGAATAAAATTAAGAGACAAGACTGGGTCCATACCCACTTTTGTTTAAGGCCAAAGCTCAAAGCCTAACCACTCTGGTCTACTGGGATACAGGAATGGTAAGCTTGTAATAATTTGATTCCCTACCCAGATAATTACGGTAATAAACTTGGAGTCATCATCACAGACACTATAATTTATTATGCCTAGCAGTCATGGACTCAGGAACATTTGTAAATGTTAAAGTCTCAATATTAAGAACCAAGAAGTGACTTTCTACATAAAAGTTTGTGTTTTGGTTTTATTTTGTTTTTATTTCAAGGATGACAAGCTTTTGCTAAAAGTAAAAAATTTGAGGTTATTGAGCCAGGCACAGTGGTGCATGCCTGTAATCCCACCAATCTGGAAGGCTGAGATGGAATGGTTGTAAATTCAATCCCATACTGGATAATTTAGCTGCTTAGTGAGGGCTTGTCTCAAAAAATAAAATGGGGCTGGGAATCTAGCTCACTGCAAAGCCCCTGGGTTCAATACCCAGGATCGGAAAAAGAAAGTTGAGGTGACTAACATTTTTTTTTCTTTATAGAAGGGTATAATGTATTAGGCTACAGTACCTGACAAAAGATTGTAATGTTCGAGATACAGTTCTAGGTGCTGCTGTGTAGCCACTAGGGTACTCAAAATTTCCAGCTCTGCCAGGGTTTAAGGACATGGGAAGTTATTTTCACGAAGTTGGGCAAATTTGTCTTCTGGAATTCATTTCCTATAATGTAAATGAGAGGGCAGGATTCCCAAATCTTAACTGTCTTTGGTTTTGGCATTGTATAGTGTTTTAATCTGCTTCACCAGGTACTATTCTCATGTCAAAATGTTCATCTCATAGCCTTTTAATTCTTTAACTCATTCAACAAACTTGCGTTTCTACTAGTGCTGTGAATAATAGAAGCAAGGGTTCTCTGTGCATGGAGCTAACGGTTCAAAGGGATAACAAATACTTTTAAAACAAATGATAGTATTAATAACTATTGGAAAGGTACTAAGAAGGAAATAGGATGATGTGTACTTCTTCAGTCATAAAACAGATGATAGTGTCTTTCATTTCCCCAAATGACCTTGTAAGGTCATCAGACTTCTATAAAAGAAAAACATGTTAATAACTTACTTTTAACTAATGAACGAATAGCTAGCTATTAATCTTGAAATTTGCATGGTGTCTACTCTAGGTGTCTTGTAACGGGGCTGGTGGAAAGTGGGTTGTTGCTTTTCAAAAAGAGCAGCAAGACAGTCTTTTTTCTTTCTTTCTTTATCAAGCGGACAAACCGAAAAGAATCTAGAGTCGAACAGGAAAATGCCAATCGAGTCCAGCTTTCAGTATTTCTTTTCGTCTCTCAGTTCCCTCTGCAGCAGGAATCTGGAAGAAAACTAATCCATGAACTTGCACGCAAATTTCCTTTCAAGAATTACTGCCCAGTGGCAGGAACCTGGAGGAAGAGGTCACTGTGTGGTTTAGTAAGAGGCGCTTGGAAGGACAGGGTGGTGAGCAGCGGGACAGACGGCCGGAGAGGAGGACGCAGCAGCGGCCCCACTTGAGAGCACAGAAAAAGCCGCGGCGGAGCCTTGCGCCGCTCAGGTGGCCCTTTCCCGCTCAGGTGAGCGCCTCCCCGCCTCCCATTGGCCGAGGCGCTCGCGGTGCCGGGAGGGCGACGCAGCCCGGTCTAGTTCAGGGTCTAGGGCGGCGCGTCACTTCCGGTAGCGCGGAGCTTGTAAAACACCCTGGAGAGAAAATGGCGGCGGCAGCGGCTTCGTCGCCCCAGCAGCTTTCGGATGAGGAGCTTTTTTCTCAGCTCCGCCGTTACGGCCTGTCTCCCGGCCCCGTGACAGAGAGCACCCGCCCGGTCTACCTCAAGAAGCTAAAGAAGCTTTGGGAGGAAGAGCAGCAGCAGCATCGGTCAGGGGGCCGCGGCAACAAGACGCGGAACAGTAATAACAATAACACGGCAGCCGCCACGGTCGCGGCCGCTGGACCCACGGCGGCGGGGGCGGCGGGGGCGGCGGGGATGGGGGTCAGGCCGGTCTCGGGCGACCTGTCCTACTTGCGGACCCCTGGGGGCCTGAGCCGAATCGCGGCCTCGGGTTCGGAGACCCCCCCGGGAGGGCCCGTGGCCGCCGCAGCCGCCCCCACGGCTGGCAGCAAAGTGTTGCTGGGCTTCAGCTCGGACGAGTCGGACGTGGAGGCCAGTCCCCGGGACCAGGCCGGCGGCAGTGGCAGCAGGAAGGACCGGGCTGTGCTCCAGTACCGCGGGCTCAAAGCGCCGCCGGCGCCCCTGGCCGCCAGCGAGGTGACTAACAGCCACTCGGCCGAGCGGAGGAAGCCCCACTCGTGGTGGGGGGCCAGGAGATCGGAGGGCGCGGAGCTGCAGATCCAGTCGGGGAAAGATGCGGCGGTGGAGGACGAGGAGGAGGAGGGAGACGACCGGGAGGACGGAGACCCCGAGGCGGAGGAGCCGCTGTGGGCGAGCCGAGCCGTGAACGGCAGCCGCCTTCTTCCCTACAGCTGCCGGGAAAACTATTCGGACTCGGAGGAAGAGGAGGTGGACGACGTGGCCTCCACCAGACAGGTACTAAAGGATGACTCCTTTTCCCGGCATCGGCCCAGACGCAGCCATAGTAAGCCTCTCTCCCCTTTGACTGCTAAATCTGCCGGCAGCAGGCTGGAGACCTCAGTTCAAGGAGGGGGAGGACTTGCGATGAATGACAGGGCGGCGGCTGCGGGTAGTCTAGACTGGAGTCGAAACCTCGAAGAGGCGGCGACGGAGCAAGGAGGTGGGTGCGATCGAGTGGACTCCAGCCCCATTCCTAGATACCGTGTAAGCTCAAAGAAACTGGCCCCTCTCCTGTCCTCGCCGCTTCCCGACTTGGACTCAACCTTGGATTCGTCTACAGGCTCTCTTCTTAAAACTAACAATCACATCGGCGGTGGGACCTTCAGTGTGGACTCCTCCAGGATTTATTCCAACAGCCTCCCTCCCAGTGCTGGAGCCACCCCTAGTTCACTCAGGATCAATCACGCCAACCATACCGGCTCCAATCATACCTACCTGAAAAACACATACAACAAACAGAAGCTTTCCGAACCTGAGGAGGAACTTCTGCAGCAGTTTAAACGGGAGGAGGTTTCCCTACCAGGAAGTTTCAGTGCTCACTACTTGTCCATGGTTCTCCTAACTGCTGCCTGCTTATTTTTCCTAATACTGGGACTAACTTACCTAGGAATGAGAGGGACTGGAGTATCCGAGGATGGAGGACTCAGTAAGTATTAATCCTACGGGTAAGGTAACGTTGCAAGTGATCTACTTTAGTTGCATGTAGCACTTTACATGAGGTGACTTTTTGGGAGAACGTGGTTTTAACAGCGAAATACAGCAGAATGCATATGTTATCTTTAAGAAAGAACATTATTACCATTATCAGAATGGTAGTTTATGGTTGCTTTTAAAGTTTTCTTGTATGGTGTGAAATTCAAAACAACTCAGAACAGATATTACCAAAATGCATTTGTATGTGGCTTAACTGTCTTTTAGCCTTAAATATTTGTGCATTTGCCAGTTACTCAGGGTCTAGAAGTATTACCGTTATTCAGAATGTTATAAGTATTTTTTTCAAGTTGAATTGTGATTCAAGGCAACATAATACCTTTTGAAATCCAAGTTTTTTATAGAATGAGTATATGTGTAGTAGTTTTGTCATTTCTTTAAAGAAAATGAATATTTTAAAAGCAGTAAGGAATACTTGTTAGTTGATTTCCAGCCCAGTGACCCTCCCCTCCCAACTGTGGAAATAGTAGCTATCACTATGATAAGCCAGTTCAGGAGCTTGCATTAAAATTTATTTGGATTGGTTTCAAGGCCTTGCCATTTATTTACTTGCTGATTGACTGTAGGCAGGTGTATTCATTCATTCATTAAACCAGCATCTTCTATAAACAACCAGGATACAGTAATAAGTCGATTTATTCCTCCTTAAACACATAAATAAAAACAAATACAGAACATATTTTTGTGGTGGAAAAAGGATAGAGTAATTGATCAGAGGAGGTGTACTGTTTGAGGTGAGACTTGGAACTGGAGGAGATGGCCTTGTAGAGAGACTGGAGCATTCTTGGCAGACATTACAAGAAGAGTAAAGGCCTTGAATTGAGTAAGAGCCTTCCTGTAGAGAAGAGTGCTTAGATCTTCCCTTTCCTAATCTATAGAAAGATGGTAACACTGACTAGGATGATGCTTGTGAAGATTAAAAGAAAGTAAATTAGTGTATGAGTTGATGTTTTGCAGTGCTAGGTCCTCCCCCATTTTTTTTCCTGAGGATTTCCTGTTCTTCCAAGAAGAATTCACTCTGTCATGGTTTGGCTTATTATATCATTTTATTTCAAAATAGATTGAAAGTTGCAGTTAACTGATGCAAAATAGTATAAGCTTTGATTTAGATACAACTAATTCCAAGTTAAACAATAGATTGTTACAATATTGCATAATTTACAAGGGTTGGAAGAGAAGTGAAATCAAGCTCTGAACTTTAATTGCTTCATTGGGAATTGCTGTATTGTGTCCTCCTCCAGATATTTGGGTGGAAAAATTCAAGGGCACACTGGACATTAAACAAGTAAAATTTACATAAATGGCATCACCTATCATCAGTACCTACCAGCATTGGTTGTCTTTGTGATCTGCTGATTTTCTAAGAGCTAAGTGCTTTTCACATATTATCTAATTTAGTCTTCCTAGCAACTCACAGAGAGTGGTGATGTTATCCTTATTTTAATGGGTGACGATGAGATTAAAGTAAGTTTAAAAATGTACCCATAGGTGTACAATTAATGAGTAGTGGGACTAAGATTTAGTTTCAGATTTTTTCCTATTATAAGCTTGTTTCTTAACACTATTTTGTGTATCATTTGTAGAGAGCTTTCTAGATGAGGGAGTACCTTTATTTTATTATGATTAAGAAAATAACTGACTATTTGGTAGGCATTCATACAGAATTACTGTTGAGCACAAATCTCAGTTCACATCTTTTTCATCATTGTTAAGATGAATGATTAATGTTATGTGTAAAATTTCAAGTAGAATAGGATGAGAAGGAATGCTGGTACTCTCCTCCTTCATGTAGGTGGCAGGGAAGAGCTCATAAAGCATTTTAGATTTTAGCAAATGGTAAATGTGAGGTAGTCTGGATAATGGAAAAAAAAATGGCTAAATGGTTAAGATGAAGGTGTTTGGATTTGTTTGATGATTTTGGCCAAACTCTTTAACCTCTGAGCTTCATTTTTACCTGCTAAGTGGGAGTAACAATATCTGCTGTCCATGGAGTTGCTATGAGAATATGAGATAGTTTGGCAAAAAACTTAAGGTGCTATTATTCATAAGTTCAGATGAAATTTGGTATATTTCTGGTAAGCTCTGGTAGCTTATTTCTGTGCTGAAACGTTTAAGTCATTTTCTGTAATTGATATTTGCAGTGCATTTTCTGCTTACTTAACATGTAGTTTTTATTCCATTAAAGATACATTGTAGGGCTGGGGATTTAGCTCAGTGGTTATGCAGCCTGCCTTGAAAGTGCAAGGTCCTAGTTTGATTGATCCCCAACCAAAAAAAAAAGATACATTGTAGAAATTCAGGCAGAAATTTCGAATCAAAGTAAAATGTATACTTAAATGTTTGATATACTTGACATGTTGTGTACCCTGGTAAAAAGAAGTATCTGCTAGTTCAGTTGTTAGTCTGGTCACTGGATGATGTTAGGGTTTCAAGAGTGACTAATTTTTACTCCCTATATTTATGTATTCTGAATACATTGTCATATTCTGATTCTTAACCCCCAAATAGAAAACAGAACAGATTGGCTGTTTTAGGCTTCTGATCATTATTGTATAAAGGGCATGACTTGTATAGAAAGTGTGTCTAGAGGGCCGGGGATTTAGCTCAGTGGTTTCGCCACCTGCTGCGCAAACGCAAGGACCTGAGTTCGATCCCTGGTACCAAAAAAAAAAAAAGAAGAAAATGTGACTAGAAATGAGTGGGTATTATGAGTGAGTATATATTCATTGGTCAACTAATGAGCTTAAGGAAGTACTTTTACTCTGAGTAATTATTTCACCAGAAGATTGTAGGTTATATGTGACTGTCAGCTTTTATTAGTTATTATTTGAATTATGTACAATGTAAATTAGTCTTTTAAATTGTTCTTAATCATTTAATCTTTGGGTTTTATATCAACCTATTTTTATTAGATTACTTTTACTAATTATTAGATTACTGCTTTTAAATCTGAAAAAGTAGAGGTTGGATTACATGATTTTTAAGCATTTTCCCACTTGAAGGTTTAAGATTCCAACTTAGAACTATCAAATCAACTTGAGGATCAGCCTGCATTCAGATTGTTCCATAGATGATTAGATCATGACAATTCCACACACACACACACACACACACACACCCCCACACCCACGAAACAGAAAACAGAGTAGATTGGCTGTCTTAGGCTCATGGTCATTATTTTATAAAGGGCATGACTTGTCTAGAAGTGAGTATTACATATACCATTCTTCCTAGTCTTACTCCCACACCTGATACTAATAAATTCAAATATTAGAACCTTTCAGAGCTTCCTTAATATTTTTCATGTAAATATGTGTATGTGTAGATTTCTATTCAACTGTAGAATGCCTATTATTATGTGCCAGAATCAACAGAAATAATGTGAATAATACATGGATATGTGGAAGATGAAATTGTTCTTTTGGAGCTTCTTTTCTAGCAGGGAAGATGGACAAGTAAGCAAGAATTTCAGATACTGGTAGTTAACATAAGGAGATGCTAGCAACTTTGGAGGGGTGGACTGAAGGAATAATGCAGTATGGAATACAAGTAGGCAGGCTTCTCTGAGGTGAAATTTGAACTGAAATCTGAATGACTTGAAGTATTTAGTCATTGACAGGGAGAACATACTGGCAAAAGTAACACTAAGTGCGACTTCTGAAGCAAGAACAAGCTTGTAAGTGGAAGGATCGGAAGGAATTATCAGTGTTGCTGGTATACAATGAATGAAGAAGAAAAAAAGATTGGCAAATGAAGTCAGAGGTTAGGCACAGGCCAAATCATAATGGACTTAAAGGCCTTGAGGGCTGAGTCTGAATTTGAAGTGACATCATGCTATATGATAATGCATATACATAATGCAACTGATTTTTAATTTTTTAAATTTAATATTGTACCATGAATAATTTTTCCATATACTGATTTTAAGTACAAAGGTATCATTTACAAATCTCCCTCTCCACTAGTCACTTTCTCATCTTATAAAAAGTGCTACACTCTGCCATTCAACTCTGTTCTCTAGATGCTGCTCTTCTTAGCCAAGCAGTTCATTCTATTTCCTCCCCTCCTACTCATTCAGTCCTATATAGTTTGATTTTCATTACCAATAATTCCTCTGTAACCTGTCTCCCTCAAGATACCAGTTACTCAGTTTCCACTTCTCACTCCTTTGATTCATTTAGTGCATTAACAACTCCTTGCTTTATTAAACTTTTCTTACCAAAACTTCTGCATTACCACATTCTCTTAGTTTTTGTACTTTTACCTGCCTATGTTTTAAATATTTTTAGTCTCTGGAACTTTATCTTTGGTGCTATCCTTATGTATACATTCCTTAGGCAGTTTAATTCACTCTCCTACGTAATATCTTTCAATTTTGTATTTCACTTTAGATTTCTCTTCTGAATTCTAGACTTACCTGTTTGTTTTATTAGACATCTTTTGGTTGTACCGGAAGTACTAGTGCCAACTGATGCTTTTCTTACTTTCACTTTGTTTTTGCCCCTCTGTTCCTTATTTTAGTTGTGTTCTATCTTCCCAGAGCCCAGGAGAAAGCTTTGTGTTTGCCTGGATTCCTTCCTTTCTTTCCTTCCTCGTAGTTCTCTTTTCTGCTACTTTTGAATCAGTCTTTTCTTTGCATCACCACTGCTTTAGGTTAGTTTCTTACCTGAACTCTTTCACTAGCTTAGTAGGTGTTCTTGCTTCTAGGCTGTAGCTCTTCCAGTCCATTTTTTAGTGCCAGAGCAGTATTTCTAAAGCACACATATAATCATATCTTGTTTAAAATTACTCAGTGGCTTCCTCCTATGGGTTAAATCTAA
The DNA here is from genome assembly GCF_000247695.1 of Heterocephalus glaber. Next base: position 3,150,027 of record NW_004624802.1, on the reverse strand, counting down.
ACTCCTTGGTTAAACTGTTCTAATGTATGGTTCATTTCCTACAAATCTCACTCATCACATTTATTTTCTGGAAAATTGAACTACTTGGTATTTACTGAATAAGTCATGGAATTTTGTGCTTCTGTGCATTTGCACATGCTATTCTCTTCTTTGGGAATGTTTTTTCCTCTCTGTTATTTGGTTTCTGTTCATTCTTACTTGTTTGTTTGGTACCGGGGATTGAATTCAGGTCCTTGTGCTTGCGAGGCAGGCAGCAGAACCACTGAGCTAAATCCCCAGCCCTGTTTCTGTTCATTCTTGAAAGTTGCCTCTGGACATCTTCTTTAACTCCCCACCCTCTTGACTCTGGCTCATTATTCTGTGCTCAAATAAGATCCTTTGCATCCTTCATAGTATTTATTACAGTACATAATTGTGTAGTTCACCATGCCAGATAGATTGTACTTCTTGCATTAATCTTTCTGTAGAAGAATATAGTGGTAAACAGTACAGACTTTTCACTGAGTTTTTGAGTTGAAATCTCTCTTGTCTTCTATCTACTCTGTAACTTTACTAGAAACTTAATTGCCTCAAATTAAAAATAAAAATGATAATACATGCCTCAGGATGGCTTTAAATATTAAGTGCAGTAATGTATATAAAGTACTTAGTGTTATTGCCTGGGTATGTGGCAAACTCATAGAGAGGGAAGTCACGTTAGTATCCATGGCATAAATTAATAACTCAGTAAACATTTGTTGGTTAAATAAATGATCACTTACCAAGACCCCAACACAGGTGGCCCTCTGCATCCATTCTTCATTCATGGATTCTTCATGGGTTCTTCATTCATGGATTCAACCGACTGTGAACCAAAAATACTTGAAAAATCTTGTGTACCACCTGAAGATCAAAAATATTTGAAAATAATGCATCTGAACATGTACAGATTTTTTTGGTCCTTATTCCCTAAACAATAAAATAGAGCAACTATTTATATAACATTTACATAGTATTAGGGATTATAAATAATATAAATGATTTAAGGTATGTGGGAGGTTTTGCATAGGTTATACAAGTAATATATCATGTTACATAAAAGACTTGCACATCTCTGCACAGTGTTATTCCCCCAGAGGTGTGGGAACCAATACTTCATGCATACTAAGGGATCACTGAACATAAGCACTGATTAACTCATTATCTAACTCACTATTTGATTACTTTGTTCCTGATAAGAATTTTTAAACAACAACAAAAAAGCTTATCCTTGCAGAATTCTCCACTAGTAATAATCACAGGAAATGGTTAAGAAATGTAGGATACTGGGGCCAGGGATTTAGCTCAGTGGTTCCAGCACCTGCCTCCCAAGCGCAAGGTCCCGAGTTTGATCTTCGGTACCAAAAAGAAATGTAGGATAGTATGTGATGAATGCTACACTTTTGTAAAAAGGGAAGTTTCACTGAAAGCTCATTCAGGTTTAAATGATTAAAACCCCTGAATTTCAAGTTTGGACTTGATTTTGTGGGTTGAGCAATGGGAATATGTGGAGGATTTAAAGCAGAGAACTAGTGTGATCAAATTGGTCTTTTAAGAAGGATAAACAAATGGTATAGGTAGAATGGTAATAGGATTGGAGGGAAGAGGTGAGGTGATAAACCCTGGAGTTATAAAACCTGAAGGAGGTTGATGATTGTGGGAATGGAGTAGGACTTATGAATCTATTTGAAGAAAGAAATAGATGGGTGACTGCTGTGTTGTTTTAACTTTCTTTATTCTCTATATTTCATTCAGAGTCAAAGATTATTCTGTGCCCACGAATCTGGGTAACTGAGAGAATGGTAATACCGTTGAGATGAAGTACAGATACCAAAGAAGGATCTTGTTTGGGAAAATGTGGTATAGAAAGTTGAATTCATTTTGGTTGTATTGGTTAAGTTGCTCAAGTGGAAATGTCCTGTGGGCTATTTATTGTACAGGAATAATTGGAGTAAAGATGAGAGATAGATGCTGTGAATACCAGTACTGTTTACTAGAGCAATAGCCACCTTTTTACTATTTCTTTAATTTTTTTTAATCCAATATCAGGTGTTACAAAGAAGTGCCATATGTGGGTTTTTAAAAATTTTTTTACTGTTTTAAGCAGTTAAACTAGCCTAAACTTCTAGAAGTTGGTACCTAAAATTAAAATGAGCTTAAGAATTTTGAAGAATAGTTGTTCTCATTCTTAAAGAATGAGAAGCTAGTGACACAAAACTGACTACTTTGAAAAAAAATCACTAGATCTCTAGGAATATGTTCTGTGAATACCACAGGTTTTTCCTATGTTACTTTGATGATACAAGAAATTAACATCTACTTTATGAAAATGTCTCTCATTTGAAAATTATCTCTAGAGTAATTTAAAATTAGAAATCATCAGGGCCAGGGATTTAGCTCAGTGGTTTCGCCGCCTGCTGAGCAAGTGCCAGGACCCAAGTTCGATCCCTGGTACCAAAAAAAAAAAGAAATCATCAGAGTGAAAACTTGTGTATCTCCATGCCTATAGATCCTAGTTTAAGAAAACACTGGCATAAAGAACCTGGGTTGGAATACTGGCCCTTCTACTTGCTACCTTTTTTTCCCCCTTTTAACTAAAGACAGGTTGCTTAGCCAGTGTAACCCTAAATACTTACATCTGTAAAATTGGGTTAAATGAGAATTAATGAAATGATAACATGTAAAATAAAGCTCAGTGCATTGCACATAGTAATAATAATAATAACAGATAGCATTACATAGTGTCAACTATGTGCTGGACAGTGAGCTAAACAATTATTTAATCTTCATAAGATAGATATTTACCCCATTTTTTTTTTTTTTTTTGGTATGGGGGATCGAACTTGGGCCCTTGCGCTTGTGAGGCAGG
>NW_004624802.1:3117383-3131551 GCF_000247695.1 Heterocephalus glaber | reverse complement strand
GCACCTAACTTTTGGCTGCTCCGTAAATATTTGTTAAACAGAATTTAACAAGTAGAAGTACTGTGTTAGTCAGTTTTCCATTACTAAAACAGATACCTGAGATAAACCAATTTATAAAAGAGAAAACCAACTTATAAAGAGAATTTTAGTTCACAATTTTAGAGGTTTCATTTTATGGTCATCATCTCCATTGCTTTTGAGGCTATGGTGAGGTAGCAAATCATGGTAATGAGAGTGATGAAGCAAAACATTTTTCACCTGGCCAGGATGTGAAAGAGAGAAGAGAAAGGGTTTAGGTCTCAGTATCCTTTCAAGAAGATGACCTCCCCTCATCTCTCTTTTTTTTTCCCCTCAGTACCTGGGATCGAACTCAGGACCTTGTGCTTGCAAGGCAGGCTTGAAGCCAGTGAGCTAAATCCCTGGCCCTCCCCTCATCTGTTTACAGGTTCCACCTCCTCCCAGTAGCACCAAAGGTTGAGAATCAGGCCTTTATTTTTATTTACATGCATCCTTTTCATTTCTTTCTTTCACCTGATTGGAGGACTGTGTTGAACATGAGTAGTGATAATGGACATCCTTGTCTTGTTTTTTATTTTAGAGGGAAAGCTTTTATTTTTTCCCCATTTAATATGTTGTTGGCAGCAGGTTGGTCATAAATGGCTTCTATCATACTGAGATACCGACCTATACTTGTTTTCTTCAGGTTTTGTTTTTTTTTAATCATGAATGGATGTTGGATTTTGTCCAAGGCTTTTTCTGCAACTATTGAGATGATCATCTGATTTTTATTCTTGCTTTTGTTTATGTGATGAATTACATTTATTAATTTTTGTGTGTGGAACCATTCTTGCATCCCTGAGTTGAAGCCTGCTTGGTCATGATGTATGATCTTTTTGATGGCTTGTGGCATTCTGTTTACTAGTACGGTATCTTGTTAAAGAGTTTTGCATCTATGTCCATTACAGAAATCGGCCTGTGGTTCTCTTTTTTGGTTGGATTCTTGTCTGGTTTGGGGATCAAGATAATGTTTTAGCTTCTGAAAATGGTTTTGGAAATACTCCTTCCCTCTCAATTTCGTTAAAAAGTTTTAGGAGTATTGATGTTAGATCATCCCAGAAGTTCTTACAGAATTTGACTGTGAATCCTTCAAGTCATGAGCTTTTCAAGATTAAGTCTTCTTGGTTCAGTTTTGGCAATTCCATATATATCTAGGAATATCTCCATTTCTTCTGAATTCTCTAGTTTTTTGGCATGTGTGTTTGTGAGGTAGTGGCTAATAATTTTCTGGATCTCGGTAGTATCCATTATGATTTCATCTTTTTTATTTCTAACTGCATTTGTATCTTTTCTTTCCTTTTTTGGTAAAATTGGCCAAGTGTTTGTCTATTCTTTCTAAGAATCAGCTCATTGATTAATTGATTCTTTGTATTTTTTGTTGTTGTTGTTTGTTTGTTTTTGAGACAAGGTCTCCCTATGTAGTTCAGGCCGGCCTTGAGCTTACTATGTAACCCAGGCCAGCCTTGAACTCACAGTAATCCTCCTGCCTCAGCCTCCTGAGTGCTGGGATTACAGGCATGTGCCACCATGCCTGCCTGTATTGTGTGTGTGTCTCTCTTTTTTAATCTCCATTTCATTAATTTCTGCTTCAATTTTTATAATTTCCTTCCTAGAATAAGCTCTGGGTTTGGATATTAGGTTTTAGAAGTCAGAGCACAAAGCAGCAATCAAATATGATCAGAAATGCCATTGAAAAAAATCCTGTAGATTTGAAGGCTGCTATATGGTCTGTTAAAAAGGTCAGTTGTTCTTTTTCTTTTGTGTAAAATTAGATTTTAATATCTAATTAGACATTAAGGACTATTATACATCTTTGAACATTAAAATCACAGTATATGAAATATACTGTAGAAGCTATATGGAAACAGAATAGCTGAAGAAGTAGCATAGTGTTAAAAAACAAAACAACTTTTGACATTAAAGTGAACAGTTTATTTGAGCAAAGAACAGTGCACACCGAACCAGAAGAGATTCAGAGTGTTCCACAGCTCCACCCCACAGGATCATGAGCATTGAGCTTTTATAGACTGAAAATAGAAGTAAGACAAAACATATTTAGTTAGTGTGGAAAGATTGGATAGTTGGGACTTTCTCTTTGGTTAAATTTAAGTTTCATTTTACTATTTACATTGAATTGGATTTTGGTTTACTTAAGTTGGAGTTTTGCTTACAGAGACAACCTCGAGCCAGTAATCTCCTTACTTGCTTTAACAGTATTGTATCTGTCATTTCAAGGTACATCTAGGCCAGTGGTGGTGAAACTATTGCACATGTGCTGCAGTGGGTATGCAGAGCCCTCCCTGTTCCAAGAGCCAGGTTGCCCCAGCATTGCCCCAGCATTGCCCCAGCAGCTGAGCGTCAGATAACAGTGCACAAAAGCAAGCTGAATGCAAACTTTTACCTTTAAATAAATACTATTTGTATCATTGGAAGCTCTGTTATGGTGTTTTTCTTTTAAGACAAAAGATGTTAACATGAGGTTTTTTTTTAAACTAAAACCTCAGAATTCAGGTTTAATTGCAGTGTTGGCACTTTACTAAATAAGGGGTTTTCGGTTGCAGTTTTGGCATTTGGTCTCTAAAAGGTTTGCCACCACTGATCTAAGCTGTTGATTGTAATAGCCACACAGAGTGGTTGCAAGGAGTTGCTTGTCTCACTTTTAGCATTCATCCACACATACTTCTAACTCTACTACAAGTAGAAGTTGTGGAAGTTGGAGGTAGATCTTACATGAGGCTCTGATGTGATTCTATACATTGTGTCCATTGTATTCATGTGGAAGCATGATTTTTACTCCCAGGTTAGCATATGTTAAAACCCCCAACAACAAAAAGTCATAGTTAACCTAGTTTACCATATGTTCTAACTGCTTCAATTCTTTTATCCAGTGGTTTTTCTTTTGACCAAATGACATACTTAAATGTCTCTTTCTTAAGTGACTTTTCATGTGTATCTACTTTGTTCCAGAGCTAAAATCAAGGTAGATATAACTTAAATTTTAAGGAAATTTCTCATAAAGTCAGTGATGAGAATTTTTTACCTTCAAATGTAATGTGTTTATTTTGGCCATATTTCAGCCTTTGTGCTTTGTCTGTACCAGTGATGGCAAACCTTTTAGAGCTTTCAACAATAACAACCTGCTGTGGCATATGTGCCATAGGTTCACCACCCGTGGTTTATACAGATCATGCCTTTTTCCTTTTTATCAGAACTGTTCTGCTTACCCCTAGTTGATTAATAGATCAAAACTACCATTTCCTTTTCTATATCCATTCACCTCTTTATTCCTCTGCAGATTTTCTTTCTCTGGTTTTCTTATTTGCATAGTCTTTATACAAAACAAAACTAAATTGGTGATAATCATTTAAAATGTTGAACATATGTGTTGTACTTTAGAATGGTACTGTCTTAATCTGTTTTGTGTTGCTATAACAGAATACTTGAGATTAATTTATAAAGAAATTTTTTCTTACCATCCTGAAAAAGTCCAGGTTTGAGGGGCCTGCCTCTGGAGGGCCTTCTTGCTACATCATTCCATGGCTGAAGGCAGAAGAGCAAGAGAGCTCACACAAGAGAGAACAAAAGAAGGTCAACTTACTTTTATAACAAATCCGCTTTTGCAATAATTAATCCATTCTCAAGGTAACAACATTACTTCAATCATAAAGGCAGAACTCTTGTAATCTAATTAAAGGTCCCACCTCTCAACAGTGTTATATTGGGAATTAAGTTTCTAAAACATGAACTTTGGGGGCATATTCAAACCATAGCATTTAGAAACGTATTGTATTTAATTTTATGGAAAATTCATCCTGCTTTATTGCATTACACTACAGATAGACTGTGCAGTGCATCCTAGGTCACCTTTTGGTCTCCAGATTGTCATTTAACAGTATTCTTTTAGGACAGATCTTGATATAGTACAGTTGTACTTCTAGTCTTGTGATGCAAACCTTAAGGAAGCATTGTAGTCAGTCTCTAGAGTATAACAGTTAATATTTAAAATTTCTTGAAACAGTGAACTATCATCCTTTTTAATAAATTACAGTATTTCATTAGCATAAATTCTTCTCAGTGCCAAGTTAGCTATTGCACAGATGCTTGATATTATTTATAGGTTTGTATCTAACCCTTGTGGCTTGTGTTCCTTTTATTTTTCTATTCACTTGTCACCATTCAGTAGCATAATTTTTTAATTGGCATATGTACAGAAACAGTTTTCAAGAAGAGACCTATTGAAAGTACTGAAATGAAGATAACTCAGACTTTTAGATCTTGAGCACAATAGTAAAATAAAGCTCCATAATTTAAGTAGACATATTGCTGTGCTTTTATTTGAATGTTTTTCTTAAACCACCTTTCTTCTCAACATTGAAAACTTGTAGATTTTGTCCCACAGTTCTTAGATTCTGGTCTTTTTCCAATCTTTTTTCCCCCTTTTCAGTTTCAGAGGTTTCCTGAAGATTTCCTAAGCTCAGATATTCTTTTCTTATCTTTGTTCAGTGTGCTAATAAACCCATCAAATGTATTATTATTTTTTTTGGTACTGGGGATCAAACTTGGGACCTTGTGCTTGCGAGGCAGGCGCCGGAACCACTGAGCTAAATCCATTGCCCAAATGTATTCATTTTTTTGTAGTGTTTTTGATCACTAGCATTTCTGTTTACTTCTTCCTTAGAATTTCCATCTCTTTGGTTATACTGCCCATCTGTTCTTGCACATTGTCTACCAAATATTAATCATAGTTCCAGTTCTTTGTCTGATAATTCTACTATCCCATATCTGAATCAGGTTTTGATGTTTGCTGTCTCTTCAAATGTTTTTTGTCTTTTAGTGTGTCTTGTAATTTTTTTCTTGATAGCCGGAAATGATGAACTTGAGGTAAAAGGAATTGCTGTATGTGAGCCTAGCAGTGTCATAGTAAATTGTGTTAAGGGATAGGAGAGGATTTTGTAGTTCATGATTATGACTCAATGTTTGGAAAGCCTCTATATCTGGATTTTGAACTTCACACCCTCTCCCACCAAAGCAAACAAGATAGAGTGGGCTGGAATTAGGTATTTCCCTTCTTCCAACACTGATAAAATTCTAGCTGATTAGGCTCTGGTTAAATAGTTTCTTGATTATAGACTTTAAGAACAGAATTCATTGTAATTTAAAAAATTGCCCCATTCTCCCCCATCCGCATAGAACTACATGGGGATTTTTCTGTAACATTTAATGTAAGAACCTAGTAATACCTCAAAAGTATGGGGCCTCACTGTAACTTCATCTTACTAGAGCATTTACCTGCCAGAGATGTTCACAGTAACATTAGCAGTTTGTCAATTGCAGTTCAGGCCACCCTGCACTGGCATATTTGTATGTTTCTGTTAAGGTAAGTAATGATTCTCTGTACTTGCCTGTTCATCTCCAATTTTGTGGGTATCAGTTTGCCATGTGACCTCACATGGATCTAAGAAGAGTTGTTAATTTTTCAGTTTGTTCAACTTCTTTACTTGTTGTTGGAGACAGAGTTAGCAACTTCAAAACTTGTTATATGACAGACTGAAAACCAGATCTCTGATAGGAGTCTATAACCACCAACAAACATTTGTGTTTTGGTGTGTGTGTAATATTTTTATGTATTTATATTTTCATCTGCTAACATTTTATTATGAAAAATTTCAAAGAGAAATTGAAAGAGTTGTGCTGTCAGTACATACATACCCATTATTTAGATTCCACTGTTGATGTTTTCTTTATTATGGATCTTATCTTCACTCTTTTTATCCATCAGTCTATCTTTTCTTAAAAACAGGTTAGGTTTTAAAGCAGGTTTAAGACATTAGGACATTTTATCCTTATATGCTCATACATGTTATTAACTAGAATAATAGTTGAGAGATACCTAAGCCTTTAATGAATGATGTGTGATTGAAAAATAGTGAATATTTACATTTTTAATGAAAATTATTCCAGTAAAAGACACATTGCCATTGATCCTCCAGAGAACATCCCCTCTCACTTATCCCATCATTATTGTCAGTTTCTGAAGCAGTTCTGGAAATCCTCTTTTGTGTGTTCAGTTGCACTCTCATGGCTGCCTTTGTGTCCTGAATCAATTAAAAATACCGTATTTACCTTTCACAGTCATTTTGACTTTGGGAAGAGTCAAAAGTCATGTAATGCCATATCCAGTGAGTAAGATGGATGAGGACACACCCTAATGTTTTTATGAGCCTGCTTTTTCATTGGCTGGCACTCTGCAGCAGCATTCACTGTGGTTTTGACCACACTTTGTAAAGACACTCACAAAAGACAACTTCTAGAACTGCTTCAGAAAGTGGCAACCACAGTGGGATAGGTGTACTCAAAAGTGGAGGAGAGGATTTTGAGAGGATTAATGGCAATGTGTCTTTTACTGTATTTTTTAAAAATTTAAGCACATTGTATATTTTGATCACTCCTTGTATTAGGTGAGTGTTGACAAGGCATACAGCTGTGTAACTAAAAATCCTTAGAGATATAGAATGTTACTTTCACCTCTGAAACTTTCCTGATCCCTGTTCTGCTTTTGTTTTGTTTTGTCTTTACCATATATTAGTTTGGGTGGTATTAATCACTTTATATCTCATACTTAACTCACTTATCTCCACCTCCACTATTTCCAAAGCGGCATGTTTCAGAGCATGGTGTGTAGGAAATACTTCTTAAGCATTTGTTGAACAGGCTGTGGTCAGAAATCTTTCCTACTTTTTTGTTAAAGAGATCCCAAACTCGGAATATAATCATGATGTGAAATTAGTGTTTGAGTAGAGATAAATAATTTCATACATAATCAGATATCAATTTTCCCTGTGGGAAATTTTCAGTTTTGTAGTAAACAAATACAAGTCTTTAAATGGGTATGAGGTTGAAAAAAGGCCATGTTCTTTATCCTCTTTAGAGATAAAGAATACATAAGAATTTTATAAATTTGAGTCTGAGTTTTAAATTTTCATTTCCTTGAAAATATTTTCATTTTTCTTTAAAATTCTTATTATTTGATATCCACAAAAGTAAAGCCCTTTTAATTTTGTAAAACTGGTGTGGATTTTGTTATTTTTAAAAGATCAGCTTATTTGGCAGTAGCATGAAATTACTGCCTCCCTTAACACAGAGGGAGGTAAAAATTAGAAGTCTTGTAGGATATGAGAAATGGAGAACCTTTTGAGTTTTTAACTCTTCTTGCCTTCTCATTCACTCATTATCCCTATTAGATGTTTTACTTCCATTATCTAGATAGATAGACAGACAGACTTGTAATTGAACGAATTTTCTTGAGTAGAACAAGGGTGGTACAAGAGCTTATCCTAGGCAAGTTTCACAGTAAACTATAGATAATTTTTTTGTCTGATTTATTAAGTATACATTAAGTAAACTGGTAGAGTTTCATCTATTTAAGAAATCCATGAAACAAGTTGAGATCTCTCAGAGAACAAATGAGCAGAATACTGTGTGGCAAAAGAATGTCCTGCATTTTTCATCCTGCCCATTTTTAGATCAGTCTGGTTGATGTTGAAATGCAAAATTGCTTGCCACACAGGTGCAGTGTTCTGCAGCTGTTGGAAACATTCCCTCTCATCCCATCACTGCTGTCCCTACCTTCTTCATCTATAATTATACTGTATTCAACTGTTAGTGCTAGAGTTAGTATTTAAGACTTTGAATGTCTGTTAAGAGAACACACAAGCCAGAGAGATAACTGGTCATTCAGGCAGCTGAATTTAACTGCCTTGATGACTTGAATTTTCCTAAGATTAAAACCTAGTGTTAAGGTCCTAGGGTTTTAGAATTGTAAGAGGCTGCCTATGGAAGCCCGTGTCTGAAAATTGTTGCCTTCCATATTGAACTTCTGTGGACAGAGCTCACATTTATTCAGTTTTTAATCTCTTGAAACTAGCATAATGACTGGCACACAGGCTCTTGATATGTGTTTGTGAATATCTTATGTTACAAGATGAAGCTAAATGAAAATGTTTAGATATAGTATGGTCCTAAATCAGAAAAAAAATTTTTTGAAGCTGATTCTATATGGTAAGTTTGAAAGCTGTCCTGTTAGCTATTATAGCAGAGAGGAATGATTAATTTTGCCCGTGGTAGTCATGGGACACTTTATTTTGGTATGTGTTTCCTAGACTGCAGTTAGAGAACTTATTTTGAAGACAAGTTTTTCCTTATCTAAGAGTATATTTTTGAATAGCAATGTTTTCCCTTCCTTACCCACATTTTTCATTTATCATAAAGAGATTAAAATGATTCAAAATCTGAAAGTTCTAGAGAAAAAATGCTTTCCTTAAAGCTAATAGAGCAAATATTTTTTCTGTCACTGTGATTTCTATAATGAGGAGAATGTACTCTTTGTAGTCAGACATAGATAGACGAATCTCTTCTTTTGAATCCCAGCTTAATAAACTATATTTACCTCAAGGAAGCAACCTAATCTTATCATGTTTCACTATCTGTCCACAAAATTGGTATAATACCTGTTCTAAAATAGTGATGTTGCGCCCGGGATTTAGCTCAGTGGTTTCGCCGCCTGCTGGGCAAGCGCAAGGACCAGAGTTCGATCCCTGGTACGAAAAAAAAAAGAAAAAAAAAAACAAAACTTAAAATAGTGGTGTTGTAAGAATGAAATGATGTGGTTCTTGAGTGCAAGGTAGCATTATCACTTTGGCACATACTAAGAGCTCAATAAATGCAATTTTTTTTTTATTCAAAGGAGAGAGTTGTACAGTGATTAGGAATATAGCACCTTGCTGACATGGTGCAGTTGTTACTGTAGGAAATTCAGTGTGCCTTCAAGCTTTTATTTGTAAAGCGTGTACTTAGTACCGAATATCTGCAAGGCACTGAGATAGGAAGAGATTTTTTTTTTTTAGTCTTGTTAGGGGAGGAAACAAACAGCACATAGTTAAATAGTTAATTATAAATTATTAGTAAATAATAAATTATTGTATACCAAACCAATAATTTAAGCTATTAAAGATACTAAAGAGTAAGTACATAGGGGTTTTGAGAAGAGGAAGGTTGTGAAAAGCTACATTAGTTAGACATCTTTCGTGGTGTAGCATGTCTGCTACCTGGACCCTTAGTAAAGAAGGAGGGAGAAGAAAACATTAAAGTATGAAGAAGACCTGAAAGATTAAAAGCCTAGTGTCCTTGAGCCAGGCATGGTGGCACACACCTGTAATCCCAGCAGCCAGGAGGCTGAGGCAGGAGGATTGCTGAGAGTTCAAGGCCAGCCTGGGCTGCATAGTGAGTTCAGGGCCAGACTGAACTATAAAGGGAGACTGCCTCAGAAAACAAAACAAAACAAAACAAAAAATGAACGAACAGAAAGCCTAGTGACTACCCAGGGAAATATTTTTGTGTACTTTAACTTAGTTCCAAATATACGGAATAAAACAACAGACTAAAGCTGGGTCTGTTGATCCAGACAAAGCTAGAGGAAAGGATCCTGTTTTCCTAGGTTTATGAGTAGCAGATCATTTATTCTGTAAATTCTTACGACTCTTAAGTTTAAAACCAGAGAGTGAGCCACACCTCATTACATGTGCCTTTCCTTTAAAGCCTGAGCCAGATAACATGTGCTCCCAGTTCTTGGAGATTTCTCCCTTAGATTAAAATAGAAGTGTTCAAGGTCCTACAAAATCTGTACCTGCTGACTCCCTTAACTAATCTTACCAGTTTGACTTCATTTCTTGTGACTTCTCCTACACTCTGTCCAGTTATAGTAGCCTCCTTCCATTTCTAGGAGTAGTATGTTAGAAATACTACCACCTTACAGCCTTTATACTTGTCTGTTCTTTCTATCTATAAACTTTGAATTTCACATATGCATGTGGTTTGTTCCCTGTGCCCCCTCAGGTTTTTATAAATACTTAATATGACTTTCTCTGACCGTCTTATTTAAAATTGCTTCTCTTACTCACATATCAAACACTAAACCTGCTATTTTCCTTCCAGAGCACTTACTGTGTATTTCTAAAATTAATTTGTTCATTTTCTCTTTAGATCCCTGTAGCATATAAGTTCCATGAGAGCAGAAAGGTGTTTTTTTTTTGTACCAGGGATTGAGCTTGCACCTCACACTTGCTGGGCAGGCGCTGTGCTGCTGAGCTGTATCTCTGGCCCCTGAGAGGTTTTTGTTTTTGTTTCATATGATGCCTAATTTCCATCGGCTAGCACAAAGTAGTTAATAAATATTTGTTAAAGAAATTGACTTTCTTCTGAGCTGTAAAAGAACTTGATCACTACAGACTTTTCTTTCATTTACTGCTGCTGAATAACCTAAATGCAGTCTTTTTGAGGGATTATCAGATTATTTGGTTAATATAAATACATACTTTGAAGTATATCAAACTATAGATGTATTCACAATTTTTTTTTTTTTTGGTACTGGGGATCAAACTCGGGTCCTCGCGCTTGCGAGGCAGGCGGCGGAACCACTGAGCTAAATCCCTGGCCCGTGTTCACAATTTATTTGTTTCTTTTAGGAATGCATAATGGTTGATAGATTTGATTTCAGCTTAAGAGAATGGAAGAAAGTATACACTTGATGAAGGAATCAATAAAACTGATGTTTTTGAAATTGGTGAGAGAGGTTTGCAGAAGGACAATCAACATGTGTCTTATGAGTATCACAAGATAAGAATTAGTTCCTTGAGGCAATATGTGATGGGAAACCAGTGGAAATTTTTGAAGGATCTAATAAAACATTTTAGGAATTTGATTTTTAGTCATTAGGATTGTTTAAAGGGAAAAGAAGTCAAAATACCAAAGGTATATACAAAGAAAAGCTTGATACATTTGAGGTTTGAAATAATTTGAACAAAAAAATTGAAGAAGAAATGACCAAACTAGGAGAAATTGAGAAAAAGCAATAATAGGAAGTTGGAAACAAAGACAATAAAATGGCTTCAAGATTGTACCTTTAAGGGATAGAAAAGTAAATTTTGAAGTACTATCTTGGCATCATCGTTTTAGGGTAAGCAATAAGAACTATAATTGACTCTCACGTCCCCCTACAAAAAGAGACAAAAAATGCCTGAAGTGTTGCTGTGGACTACTTTTGAAATAAGATTTTTTGCCTAGTTGAGACAGCTAGGGTGTTATATATTAGGGGTAGCAGTATACATATGTTCTTTCCAATAAAGATTAGGTAATTTGTATGAGATATATTGGGGAGTTTCTAGAAATATGGAAATGATTTGAGGGAAAACAAAGTTACATGTGTAAAAAAATACTTCTTTTAGAAGTTTAAGGGCTGTTGCTGCTTTTGGATGGAGTTTTTTGAAGCTTAACCCCAAGGCTGAATTTTATTTCTGCTATTGTTAATTTAATAGGTGACAATTGTCACTGTAATTGGGAAAAATTTTTTCTACCAAAAAGCCCATAGCAGAAAGTATATTCTTGGCTTTTTGGATATTTTGTGCTCTCAAATAGCCTACTAGGTACTAGACAAAATCTAGATACAAAGCGTAAAGTAGTTGTTTTTCAACAAAATTACTGTTCTCCTTACCTTTTTGTGTTTTCTTATTCCTCTACCTTCCCAGTTGCTCAGAACACACTTTTCTCCAGCTTCCTGTAGAATTTAACACTTTTGCTTTAGTGTTAACACAAAATAAAGTAGAGTAGATTTAGCCTAGGTAGCAGAACCAGCACTTTTAAGCACCTTGGCTCCAGTCGTACAAACATGAATAAAATAACACATGGTCCCTGTTATGAGAAATTCACAATAGAGCTGTCTAGTGGTAGAGCATCCAAAATTTATAGTTATGCTTTAACAGAGATACACGAAGAACTGGTTTTCTATTTTATAGTCCTGGCAAAAAAATAATTTTGTGCCACGGATTTAGTTCAGTGATTCTGCCACCTGCCTCGCAAGCGCAAGGTCCCAAGTTCAATCCCTGGTACCAAAAACAAAAATTTTTTTTGTAAAATATAAAAAATAATACTGCCACAGCTTTTCTTTATTGACTTTAAAGCTTGTTCTTTAGAACTGTATGTTATTTTTAAGAATTGGTTTTCTTAGAAACAAATAAAATAAAAAACTAGTGTTTTTTGTATTGTTTGGCCTGTTTATTACAAATAGAGTGACATGGCATTTTGGTTTATATATTGAGCAAAACACAGCTTTACTTCAAATTGTTCAGATTTTACATTAAAATTAGTGTTATTAAAAATTATCTTTTCAGTCCATGTGTTCTGAATTTTAACATTTAATTGTTAAGCTATATTATTCCCTCTTTTGAGAACTTTTGATTTTCTATCTTTCGAAAAATTTTTTCCCTAGCACTACAAAACTCCCTAGAGTTTTCTCATTGTACAATGTCTAAAAAAAACCCATTACCAGAATCTCTTTTGATGATAACAGGATACATTTTTCTTTCCTTGCCTTTGTATTGTACCTTGTTAAACTGATCTCTCATATGAACTTTCTTAGAATCAGGCAGTTCCTCGTTCCTATGGGACTTCCTGTTTTCTCAGATAAAAATAGAAAAGCATCTCAGAAAGGAAACCTGGTCAGTGTGAACTACTTTGTAAGACCAGTTTTAGTTGTGACCTGGATTATACAAATACATAATGTGTATAAAATATATAAATGTTTTAAGTACCTTGGAGCTTTGAGTATTTTTGCATATAATATTAAAAGAGATGATAGAGGGAAAGATCTGAATAATCATGAGAAGTGTTATACTGTTCAGTCTTAAATTTGTTTCTCTTGAGAGAGTGGGGGTAGAAAGATTGTATAGGAAATATTAAAATTTTCCCTATTATATAAGTCAGTGTTTTATTGGAAATTCAGAGTTATCTAATATGAGACTTAATTCTTAGCTACTTTGATCTTTTTTTCTTGCTGCTTTTCCAGATATTAGCAAAGATTAGTAAAGTGTTTTTAATCATCAGAAACCAGACTTCTAAATGAATTATTCAGGTTTAAAGCATCTTGTAGTCAAGCAGTTAACTGCTTTTAGTTTGTGTTTCAAAACAAAACAAGGCAGAAACATGATACTGTCATTAACTGTAGTAGTAAGAATAATGGATTACTTCATTTAATTTTAACAACTATATAAGGTAGGTATCATTGTTAGGTCTCTTTATAGAAGAAATTATAACGTAAAGTGGCTAAGTAGATGTTACTTTTAAGGAAATGATGCTAAATAAGTAGTGGATCTGGGACTTGAATTTAGTGCCTGACACCAGAACATTTGATAGAATAGTACTGAAGAAAACCACAAATCATAAGTGAGAATTGGTCAGTATATTGTATGAAAAGTTGCTTCCTCAATTTTTATTATCATTAGTTTGTTTACATTTTGTTTGCATATTTACATTTAGTTTTAGCAAACTACATTCTGACTTTACAGAGGACTAGTTTAGGAGTATTTAAATTCTTAAGTGACACTAATAGTTTTCTTTTTTTCTTTCCCTTGATAGTAAAAGACCCATTTGATGCAACATTTGGAAAAATACAAGTAAGTAAAAGATCATAATATTGATATTTTATGTCATGTTTTATATGATAAAAGTATTCAAATAATTATCAACAAAAAATAATTGAATGGTTCTTTTAGTCTGAAATAATACATTTCCTTATTCTGACTATTTCTCAACTGTAATGTATAATTATGTCTGACATAGATTTTCCCTGAAAAGCTGAACTCTTAATCTCTAATGTAAAGCCAACTGTCAAGTAAAATTTAAGTGGCATCTGCTGCCTGCTGTGCAAGCGCAAGGATCCGAGTTTGATCCCCAGTACAAAAAAAAAAAAACAACAAAATTTAAGTGGCATATCATTCATGGGTCTGGGTCTTACACTTAGAAGTATGGGTTTTGTCCTAAGTTGTTGGATGCATTAGCAGGTTTTGTCTTATTTCTCTACTAGGGTATTTTGTGCATTAGCACACCTATTCAACCATCAGGAAGGCAAAGGATTTAGAAAAGACACATATTGGGGCTACTATTTAAGATTCCCTTCCTTTTCAAAGGTTGCTGTATTAATTTACTTTAACCTTAGTTTTACTTACATGCAAGTATTTTTCACTTAAAACCATCATTTGAAGGTTAAAATAATCATGTGTATA
>NW_004624802.1:3103538-3113918 GCF_000247695.1 Heterocephalus glaber | reverse complement strand
TCATGTAATGGTACAAGATCCCAATGATGAATGTAACTGTATTTTATACCTAAAATGTACCAATAAACTTAATGGAAAAAAAAAAGCTATAGCATTAAATTCAAATTTAGTATGCTCTACTCTGAAAATATTAGACTGTCTTCTTTGTAATTTTGCTCATGGGAGAGGCTAAAGTTCTGCATCCCGGAATAGTCATAATAATTACAATGAAGGTAGTGACAATTCATTTAGATTAAATGCTTTATCTGTGCCAGGCATCGTGCTAGATGTTTAAATCCATTATCATTTCATTAAAAGAAAACCCTTGATATAAAAAGTTAAAGATGTCCTGGAAGTGAAAATTGCTTGGGGAGAGAAGAGGGAAATATTTAAAGGTGACAAGATAGGAGAAAATTTGGTAGGGTCACCCTATGGTTGTTTCACTCCAGGAATAAAATGTTTTCTCTTGGAATAATATGTATAAACAATAATCCGGGCCTTACTAAAAGAGACATTTAGCAGGTAGCTAGTTTAAATTATGAAATTATTTTTGTTTAATGAAAGGTTACTTGAAAGCCTACTTGTCGTATGTATTATTTATAGGTCTTTGGTTTGCAGGGCAATTAGAGAAACCAGTGGTTAAGATGTATTTCAAGCTCAAACATTAGGAGACAGTCTGATAGACAGAATGGAGAACTGTGTAGTAAAACTATAAGCCAATAGGAAAGTAACTTTAAAAATTGATTTGTATACTTTTCAGATTTACTGCTAGCAGTGTATCTGGTACAAAAGATAATTCAACCAAAGCCTTTTTATTTGTTTCTCAAAATATATGTGTATAGATAATAATGTACATTGTAAAAACCTTTAGATTGTAATCTAGTTGGTCATTTGGGTGGCACTTGAGACCCTTGTATTTAGATAGTCAATATGAATAAGTTTTCAACAGAAATAAAGGTTTTTGAAGAAATTATAGTTGAGCTTTTTAAATTCTTTGTATGAGAATGTAGCACTATATGTGTAATCCAGTATGAGATTCAATTCTGTCTGCTTATATTTTATTTCTTCTTCTTGTCTAGTCTAGCGTTAATATCTGTGAATCAAAAGATAGTTTATTCCCAGGTCTCTTCATTAAAAAGATAATCACAGAGGACATATACCAAATGTTCAAATTTTGCTTTGTTTTAGAAAAGGGAATAAGACATGATCAAGATACAAAACAAAAAGGAAATTAGTCTCTTTTCCAGTTAAGAAGCATACTGCAAACTCACCTGCTTTAATTTTATAGCTAAATCAGATTCATCCTGGTTTTATATCAAATCCATAGCTACATTGTCATTGGAACTCTTCATTCTATTATGTTGAAGATTTCTATTGAAAATTATTTTGTAGTTTATTGTATCACAGATGTATATCTTTTAGAATCTTGAGTATCAGCCTATACTTTTTTTTGGTGCCTGATACTTGCAGATTGGAATTTTAATCTGTAATGTGGAGATAAGTATTGACTTGATTCAAAATCTTTCTCACCTAGTTTTGAGGTGGGAAGAAAGGTAAAAGAGCTGGTAGGCAGGTTGTCAGCTGAAGGAGTAAATATCTTGTGTCTGTCAACCAAATGACATAAAACCAGAGACTGAAACCTTTAATGACTGTTTTTCTAATGTCAGTGATCAAAGCTGCATTGACAAAAGCATGCTACCTTTTGTGCAAACTTAATGTCTTTTCTTGAACATATACCATAAAAACGAATGAGGTAGTATGTCATTAGAGATATAAATGTTACTTTCCCAGCCTTTTATATCTTGCCTGAATTTGTTCCGTGATAATATGCATCCAGAAATCCTGTTTTGTTAGATATATCAAGAAGAAAGGAAATAATAAAGATGCCCCCCCCAATGAATCATGAATTTATTTCAGATAGTGTAAAAACTGTTACACCTTCTCTAAAACTTCCTCATGGCCTGTGCTGTTCCATTTTATTTACAATTAATTTCAAATTAGAAATATCATTGCTTTGGGCTATTTGTCATGATGCTTAGATAAATACCATTACAATAGTCCTTTCTCTGCTTTCTTTTCACACTATCATTTGTGCTTCTAGGCTGTCTTACACATTCTGGTCAGAGGAATATTCTTGATGTGTACACATTTGGTTTACTTTCCTCCTCAAATTTTCTAAATGAAGTCTTTGTCTTTGTCTTGTTATCTAGGGCTTTCTGGCAGAAAATTGCCAACTACTTTTCCAGTGGTTTGCTAAGTGAGGCACCAGTTATATAAGAATTATGAAAAATACTTTCATGCTTTCATGCCTTTGCTCATGGTGTTCCTTCTGCCTAAAATGCTGGTCAGTTCTAGTCTACCTGTGAAACTCAAATATTTTCTGTTCCACAAAGGGGTTTTCTCTTACCTCCTTCTTTTGTATTTACATTGTATTTTGCAACTGTCTTATAACACTTCATTTTATATTGTCCTTGAGAACAGAAATCATATTACTCATTGAGTCTCTTACTTTGCTGGCAGAACAGTTCTTAACTCCTACTTTTTAATTTCATGGAATGTTTGCTTCACTTTTGTGGTTCATAAGATTTTTTAAAAAAATACAATAGCATAGTTGTGTTTTTTTCATGTTTTTTTTTTTTTTTAAATAGTATTCTTCAGCTGCTCCAGTGCAGAGGTAGAACTCTTAGCAGTTCATAAGATTAAACAGGGCCATCCTGGAAGCCTAGGAGAGGGTAAGGACCAAGTGCTAATATTCATTCTCTTAGTTTTGTATGGTTGAGTCAGATTAAAACAAAACAGGAAGGCCAGCCTTGAAGAAAAAGTGTGAAAACAGTCTTTTAAGAAGAATACAGGTGCCACCTCCTGGCTCACAAGCATGAGGTCCTGAGTTCGATCCCTGGTACCACAAAAACAATGCCGGGGATTTAGCTCAGTGGTTCCGCTGCCTGCCTTGCAAGTGCAAGGTCCCATGTTCCATCCCTGTTACAAAAAAAAAGAATACAGACAAGGATGCATTATATAGAGGGGGACTGGAAGCCTTCCTTGCTGTTATGAGAGTTTATTGTGTATGAGACCTTTTTTTGTTACCACTAATCTTAGTGCTAACTTTTTATTTTTTAATTTTATTTATTTATTTTTATAGTGCTAACTTTCTAATCATCCTCAACAAAGTAAATATTTAAAATACCAATTTAGAGGTGTAAACTGAGTTTCTTAAAATATAGTGGCCATTGTTTAAGAATTTGTTTTAGATTCTGTAGCTTCAGTGATTTTAAATTCATTTCCTATTTTTATTTTTGAGTAAGAATTATTGGAACATCTTTTTCTTAGAATTGGATATTTCATAATAATCTCTTTTAATTTTAGGAAAGTGAGAAGAATCTTATGTTGAGCACATTATATAAACTTCATGATCGATTGGCACAGCTTGCAGGTAATTAACATTCATAGTTTCTAAAAATTAATTTGTATATATGTGGTGTGTTGCCGGTAGAAATAGTCTTTCTCATTGCTTTATTATATTTGTGGAATATATTTACATGTTTTTACTATCTATAGTGTTTCTTTAAATATTATAGATAAAAAATATATAGGAATAGAAGGCCTTTTTCCGGTCATATGTATGTTGTGTTATATATTTTTATGTCAAACTAATTTCCTTGTTGCTTTAATAGTAACAAAATTTTGAAAATTTATAAAGGACTTGAATTGAGTAAGCAGTGAATTAACTGAAATCTTAGCCTAAATATAGATTTTTTTGGTGGTGTAATGTCTTCCCTTGGATAAATTAAATATATGATCTTAGAATATTCTCTCCTGATTTATTGAATTTTCCTTATATTCTGCTCCAAGTAAGTCTTTGAAAGCTCTCAGGTATCAGCACATCTGCAATTAGGATAATTTGTTAGACATGAATTAGTATCCATTTTAGCAGGTATAAGCTACAGTATAAGCATTATCTATTAACTTTTAAAGTTTTAAAGATATTCTAATTTTACATATAATATGAAAGTAGTCTTTAGATTTCCTTCTCAGTTATATGAAAATAAAAGTGTAGCTTTTCAAACTTTTTGATGCAGCAAACCCTTTTTAGGAAAACAGATCATTGGTAATAGCCTAGTGGATAGATGTGGAATTTCTGTGGTGGAAAGTCAGTACTTGGCATCCTTACAGTTGCCCAACTTCTTTTTTTGTTTGGGTCCTTAATTCAACTTTAGGCTTATAATTTTATATACATCACCAAATGCCTTCTTTGCTTTGGCGTACTGATTTTCATAGCCATATACTGCAAGATAATGACTTTTATTTGGTATGCTTTTATACCCAGAACTAGGTTAAGAATATTCTCTGGCTAGAAAATCTTGATATTGCTAACACAAGCATCTATGGCTATCACTGTAACTTTGTTCTATGTCTGTGACCCACTAGATAGCATAATCTGGGTTCCATTTAAAGATACAGATTCCTTCCTCTACAGTAGGACTTGGAAAACTTTTTTTCTGTGAAGGGCCTCATACTAGATATTTTAGGCTTTGCAGGCTAGACAGCCTCTCTCACAGCTACTCAATTCTGCTGTAACAGCATGATAGTAAGCATAAATACTAAATAAATGAATTAACTTGATTGCATTCCAATTAAATTTCATTTATAAAAGCAAGCAGCAGGACAGATTTGGCCTTGGGCTGTAGTTTGGTGACCTCTACTGTAGATCTATGGTATTCAAATCTCTGAGGATGCATTATGAAATTTGAAGGCTTATTTACCACATGGGTACTTTGTTCTTCCTCATAACTATTACCATTTAAATCTAGCTACTTAATTCGATCTCCAGAACCAAAAAAAAAAAAAAAAAAAAATCTAGCTACTTAAATAAAACTGGTAAATAAGAACATGGTTCTTTTATTATAGAAAAATGTGCCAAGGATTTTACTTTAACTATTGTACTAATGTGTTTAAAAATTTTTTAAACTGCTTGAAAGAAACAGGGCAGGAAACTTACAATTGAAGTTAAATGTAAGGATACTTTATCATTGATAACCATGTATAGTCTATAGAAAAAGCTTTGAATTCTCTTCTTAATTAGTTTTAAGAAAAGTGTAGTTTTTCAGACTTTTGGAGTACATCCCTTTGTAGAAATCAAACCATAGGTAGATACTTGTACCTACTTTTCCTGTTGGTCTGTGTTACAATTTTTCAGGTGTGCATACCTCTTGTTAAAGATAGTCTTAGTTATACTATGAAAATGCACTTGTTTTAGGACAGTGATTAAATTTAAACTTAATTGATCTTTGAATTATCATTAAGAATAGATGTATAAGTTAGCCCAGTGAACTTGTTGGATTTTTTTTCCCCTTTAGGAATAATACATATCTGGAAAGAGCCTCCTATGTACCAAGCTATGGTTTCTACACAGGCTTAGAATTTAGTTGGGAACAAAAGAAGAAAATATGTTCTTACCTAGATCAAAGGATATTTAAAGATTGTGGTTTCTATTAGGGTAGTTGTTTATTTACATTAATTACTACAATTTTCTGTAGAAAATACAAACAATATTGGTCATTATCTTTCTTTACTGATTATAATTTATAATTGTATAATTGGTAAAACATTTTGAATTAATTACATTTTTCTTCTGTTTTTAACATTGTACTGATTGAAAACAATATGCTAATCTTTCTAGGAGATCATGAATGTGGCAGTTCTAGTCAAAGAACACTTTCTGTTCAAGAGGCAGCTGCATATTTAAAAGTAAGCAGTGAAATTAGAATTTTAATAGCTATATTCTTAAAATTTATATAAATCATTGCTACTTATATCAGAAGCATCATGCATTGATTAATTGTACTGTTAAAAGCTCCACTTATTGTTTGGTGTAATGTGAGTACATGAGTAGATAAGAGAAAGTGAAATTGCCCAACATTTTTTGTTTTAGTTTGCTTTATACATTCTGTCTGAGAGAATACACATTATTTTGGAAAGGGTGTAAAAACTCTTGGTGAGCTGGGCATGATGGCCCACACCTGTAGTTCTACTTTAGAGGCTGAGACAGGAGAATCAACTGGACCTCAGGAGTTTGAGACTAGTCCCTGACCTCAAAAAAAGAAAAATAAATTGGTAAGCGGGAACTTGAGATAGGCGATTAGCGTGTAAGAAAACAAGTATGGAGCTGGGCATGATGGTACATGCCTATAATACCAGCACTCTGGAAAGCTGAGATAAGATTACAGGTTCGAGCCCAGCTTGGACACCTTAGTGATGTAGTGAAACCCTATCTCAAAATAAAAAAATTTTAAAAAGGCTGAGGATGTAGCTCATTTAGGTTCATTCCTCAGTACCACCAAAAAAATTAAAGAAAGCAAAGAAAAAAACTAGGCCTCTAATCCAGTGATGGTGAACCTTTTAGACCTTTCAATGATATAAATAGCCCACTGTGGCATGCAGCCATAGGTTTGCCACCACTGCTTCTAACCACTTACTTTAACCAGTTATTTTAAATCTTTTTCCTAGATTGTTTCATCTCAGGGTAGTAAAAGAATTTGCAGGTGAATCTTCTAAACTGCTGTAAATACTCTGAGAAATTTTGGATGAAAAGAAAGGTACTAGAGTATTGAAGATGGACAGATGTTATTCTGTTTTCTAAAAAGGAGAAAGGGCAGTTTGAAAACCATTCTGGAAAGCTTTATGTTACTGCAGTTTCATAAAGATAATTCCATAGAAACCGTTGAGTACTTGCAAATGGAAATGTTGATTCTTAGGAGCTGGCTGGCATGGGTTCAGTGTGAATAAGTCATGTCATGCAGTCACCACGCCCCCCTTAAAGATTGTAAAATACTCAAATAATCAACTTTATTACATTTTTAAATTTACAGTGCAGTATTGTTAACTGTGCACTGTTGCACGTCAAATCTCTAGAATTTTTTCATTTTTATAAACTGAAACCCTATTCTTTTGCAGAACAGCTTCCATTTCCCTCTCCTTCAATCCTCTGGTAACCACCAGTCTACTTTCTGCTTCTGTCAGTTTACTGTTAGCACCTCATATACACAGAATCATGCATTATTTGTCCTTCTGTGACCAGCTTATTTCATTTAGCATAATATCATCAAGGCTTATTCATATGGTAGGATATTTCAATATTTTCTTTTTTGAGACTGAGAAATATTCCATGATATATACAGAGTCCACCAAAAGTACATCCATTTCAAGGAAAAAAAACCTTGTATGAATATTTTAATGCTAAATTTATTGAGATATCATGAGATTAATGCAAGTTACTTTTGGCCCCTACAATTACAAGAGGTGCTCAGAGTGGTGGCCATTAGCTTCCAGACATTTATTAGTAAAGCAGACTGCTTCTTGGTTAACTTTGGTCATTGAGATTTTTGCACATGCATTTTTAGTTTCTTCTCTGAGGGCTGGCAATGTACAGTAGTGGGTTTTCTGTGATATACAACATACTCTAGGGTCCCCCATTTGTTGAAAGAACATCATGCTATTTTTCTTTTCCTGAAGTGTATATAACTTTTTTTTGGTAGACTGTAAACACACAAACACACATACACACACACATATTTTCTTCGTCTACTGATGGATTTTTAGGTTATTTCTCCTTGTTTATTGTGAATAATACACACCAGTGAACATAGGAATGTAAATGTCTCTTCAAGCTCCTGCTATCAATTCTTTTGGATAAATGCCCACAAATAATTGAATCATTTGATAGTTCTTTTTTTGAGGTGTCTACACACTCTTCTCTAATGGCTCTATTTACATTCCTACCAACACTGTACAACACTTGTTCTTTTCTGTTTTTTAAGGTACTAACAGGTGTGAGTTGGTATCTCTTTGTGTTTTTGATTTTCATTTCCCTGCTGATGAGTGATTTTGATCATCTTTTCATGTACCATTTTTATAAATTTTATATATCTGTATATGCACGTATCATCTGTTGGTATTTGTATGCCTTATTTGGAGAAAAGCTGTTCTAGTCTTTTGCCCATTTAAAAACATTGAATTATATATTTCCATTGGAATGTTGTTGGGGGTTCCTCGTGTATTTTATTAGTATTATATATTAATATTAGATACATAGCTTGCCATTACTCATTCATTCCATAGGTTCTTTTGCACAGAATTCCTTGTTTCCTTTGTCACCCATAGACTTTAATACAGTTCCACTTGTCTACTTAAGCTTTTGTTGCTTATGCTTTTAGTGTTACATCTAAAAATTCACTCTTCACACCAATGTCATGAAGCTTTTCTTCTATATTTTCTTCTAGTTTTATATTTTCAGGTGTTATATTCAAGTCTTATCCATTTGAGTTGATTTTTGTGTATAAATATCTGTCTTAGTTATATTTGTCATTGCTGAGAAAAAAAATACCTGACACCCAAAATTAAAGGAGAAAAGGTTTATTGTACCTCACAATTTGTAGAGGTTTCATTTCATAGTTGGCCGGCTCCAAGGCAAGGTGGCATGGAAGAGGGGCATTACAGAGGAGAAACAGTTCATGGTAGGCAGAAAGCACCAAAGCAGCAAAGTAACAAAGAAGCAGCAAGCAACAACAGCAACCCTCTCTCTGTCCCTTATATTCTATCCAGGCTACATGCCCTTAGGGGAGGTAGCACTCACATCCAGAGTGGTGCACCCTTAATCCTAGCATCGCACTGGGAATCAGTCTCAATATCACATCCTTAATCTCAGCATCACACACTCTAGGTCCAGCCACCTCTGAATAGCTCCAGCTGTGGCTTCATGAGCCTTTAGGGGAACAGCTAGATACAAGCCCAAAATACTCATGCACATCTCATTATGCATAAGGCATGTAGTCCATCTCCAAGAATTGTCAAAGTTAACAGTTTCAGCATTGCTGAAAAGTCCAAGTCAAAAGTCTCTTCCAAGATTTAGGCAAACTTATCTGCAAGCCCTGAAACAAATGGAAAATAAGTTAAACACTCTTAACATGCAGTGTCACAAGATAGACATTAATCTTACAAGTGAATTGGCCTTTTTATCATTATATAATGTTCTTCCTTACCTTGTGTAATACTTTTGGACTTAAAAGTCTATTTTATCTAATATAAGTATTGTTACCACTATTGTTTATTGCTATTTGCATGGAATATGTTTTTCTGTTCCATCACTTGTGGTGGCCTATGTGTGCCCTTAGATCTAAACAGAGTTTTTTGTACATAGAATATAGTTGGATTTCATTTTTTTAGTTCAGCCATTCAGTATGTTAATTAGGAAATTTAATCCATTTGTATTTAAAGTACTGACAGGAAAAAACTATTGCCATTTCTGTTTTCCCTCCATTGGGGGCCTTTTGTCTCTTTTCCTCTTGTTTCATAGTTTTGTTTTGTTTTTAGTGACAAGCTTTGATTCTTTTTTCATTTCTTTCATTTATGTTCTGTAGGCATTTTTTTGTAGCCTACTATAGGAACTTAAATAAAATATCTTATATATACCACATTTTTATCTGATAATATCTTAACTTCAGTCACATAAAAAATGTCTACTCTTATATCACTTCCTCCCATCCTTTATATTATTGGTGTCACAACGTGCATCTTTTTATATTGTGTATCTATTAACATATTTATGAGTTATTTTTTATAGTTTTGTATTTTAAGTTGTATGTGACAGTTAAGAGTTACTTATGTATCACCATTGCAGTGTTACAGAATTTATATTTTTACCTTTACCAATGAATTTTATACTTAGATATGCTTTCATGTTGTCATCTAGCAGCATTTTATTTAAGTTTAGGACTGCTATAACATTTCTTGTAAGGCAGTTTTGGTGATGGTGATGATGAACTTCCTCAATTTTTGTTTATCTGGGAAAGTTTTTCTCCTTCATTTTTGAAGGATATTTTCTCTGGATGTATTGTGGTTGGCAGTTCTTTTTTTTCTTTCAGCATTTTGAACATGTCTTTTTACTCTTTTGCTTTTTAAGGTTTGTGCAAAAAAATCTGCTGATAGTCTTATGTGTGCTTCTTTGTACATGCTGGGCAGCTTTTATCTTGTTGCTTTCAAAATTCTGTCTTTGACTTTTGAAATTTGATTATGTCTTCATGTGGTCTTATTCAGATTTGTCTTCATTTGGGTCTGTTGAGCTTCTTGAATCTTAGTGTCTACCTCTTATGTAAATTTAGGGAATTTTTGGCTATATTTTAAAATATATTTCCCCCCTCCATTTCTGTTTTCTTTTGGTACTTTCATAATATGTATATTGGTCCATTAGGTGGTGTTTTATGAGTCCCTTGTCTTTTCTCATTCTTCCTCATTCTTGTTTTATTTTTCTGCCTGGAGAGTATCAAATGGTTCTTTTTTTTAAACAGATATTTATTTATTTATAATTCATTAAGTTTATTGGTACATTTTAGGTATACAATATGA
>NW_004624802.1:3014232-3026380 GCF_000247695.1 Heterocephalus glaber | reverse complement strand
TGGCAGTTTTATTTGAATTATGTAGCTTACAGCTCCTATTGGGCTGTTCAAATTGTATTGATCAAAAGTTTATTTTGTCAAATACATATTTTATTGTTGTATATGCCTCATGCGTACATAAAATTAGATCATGATATATAATTGACTGAAACAACCAATTGAAAAATGTGAAATTTTTCATTTTTGTCAAAGATAATGATTTTTTTCTGAAAGTTACTAAAACATAATTGCTGCAATGGAAAAAATAATCTTAGTTGAGCTTGCTATTAATCACCTCATTTTCTTGTCTAAAACTAAATTAATTCTCCCTTTTTAAGCCTCCTTTTACTTTTCCTTCTTCATAGAGAAAGTCAAACTCAGTGAGCTCTCTGCTTGTTTTTATTTTTTTATTTTCCTTTTTTTCAGACAGGATCTTCTTATGTAGTTTTGAGTGGCCTTTAACTCACAGTGATCCTCCTGCCTCAGGTTTCCATGCTGGGATTACGGATGTGCCTTACCATCCCTGGCTAGATAGCTTTTATTTATTTATTTATTTTATTTTATTTAAATTTTTTTTGGTATTGGGGATTGAACTCAGTTTAGGACCTTGCACTTGCAAGGCAGGTGCTGGAACCACTGAGCTAAATCCCCGGCCCTAGATAGTTTTTAAAACATTATTTCTCTGACCCTTCTAAAACTCAATGAAGTAGGTGTTATAATCTACATAATACTGCCTAGGCAGCAACACAGGACTCTGTCTGGCTCTGTGGGAACTAGGATACCACACACAAAGAGGGAAACACAGGAAGGACATTTGAGTTCAGTTACATTAAAACCTTTATTGAGCCCATATTTTATGGAGATGAAAGATCACTGACTATTGTCAAGGAGTTTATAAGATAGGCAGATTTATAAACCTAAAATTCTAACTCCAAAAGTAGTAATAGAGGTACTGAAGTAGGAAGAAATACAGAGAAAGAATTCATTCATTTTCTAATGGAAAGGATGGGAAGAAAGGACCCGAGTTCAATCCCCGGTACCAAAAAAAAAAAACCCAGAAAATGATACCTAAATATATTTTATATATAAATGACACATGCACAATATCCTAGCAAGAGAAGATGATATTTGAACTAGCTTTGAAAGTTAAAAAATGAGAGTGCATTCTGTATATGATATGGAGGACATAAGTGGTATGGTGAGAGTAGAAAAAGTGTATGGGAAACTACAAATCATTGACTATCATCAGAACATAATATTATTTATTCAACAAATACATATTGAAGTCCTACTAAAGCTAGGCATTGTGTAAAATACTAGAGACAAGGTAAAAGACTAGAAAGTTTGTGGAACGTGTAGTGTACTAGGCTGTATTGAGGACTGAAATTACATAAGGAAAAGAAATGAACCTAGTAGTTGTTGAATGCTTGGATAGAATGGTTGACTTTTCCCTTATATGTGCTTATGAGCCAAGGGCATGTTAAGAAGGGTTATAGTGTAGTCAGAATCAACATACATGGGTTTTGCAGCAGAGAGGTGATGTGAAGGGAATCAGATTACAGGCAGAAAGGCCAGCAAGGGGCCACTACTCGTTCTAGATGAGAGATGAAAAGGTATTTGAGCAATATCTTGGAAAAGAAATTGACAGCACTTAGTGTTGCTTAGGTGTGAATGGCTAAAGTAGAAAAGAATCAAGATAACTCCCAGGTTTGTGGTCTCAGTAAGTACAGCAGATAGGAGTACTTTTTAACATGATCAGAAATATAGAAAGTCTAATAAACTAGTGAAGAAAAAAAGTAATTAAAGTGAGGATATGAAAAGCAGTTTGAGGTACAGGTGGAGTACCTCAGTTTTTTTAAAAACATGATTTAATCTCAAAATTAATTAAACCATTGCAGAATATTTTATTTCTTTCATTTTATGACTTCCTTTAGGACTTCTCTCTCCCAAACCCAATATGATGACAAAGGATAATTGATAGCCCTAAGATTTATTATCAGTGGAATTTATTTTCATGAAACTTCTCTGTTATCTGCCATATCAGATGAGATTTTCTTATTTTCTGCAACAAAAAGTAAACTTGGAGGAGGGATGCTAAAATGATACAAGAGCAAATATTTACTTGCAGTTTCCAGTACTAAAACTTTCTATTTCTGGATGGTGGGAAAATTCCATGTCTAAATACAGTGGTATCTCAGTTTATGAATTTAATTTGTTTTATGATTTTAGGGAAGATGAATGGATTTGTGTTTTTGTGGGGAAAATGGCTGTGGTTGTGTTTGTCCCCCAGTGCAGAGTTAATGAACGAGAGCAAAATTTTGCCTAATGATTTTGTTTGCAAACAGAAGTGTTTGTGAACTGAGGCATTACTGTATTTGAAATATGATTTAAGAACCTGTATTTTGGGATTTATATTTAACTCATTAGAAATAGTCTTAGTGATAGATATAGATGCTCTAGTTTATAGTCCCAGGTGTAGAATTTATCCAGCCAACATCAAGTTTTCTCTTTAGATTAAATGGTCCAATCATTGAGGCACTGCATTTTTTTTTTGCATGGGTAAGCTTTATTCTTTTTTTTGTATGCTAATATTTTTTTTAACTTCTTTTATTGGTACACTGTAGGTATACAACACAATTACATTTCTCATTGGGAATTGTACCTTTACATGATGCATCTTGGTTCTTATTTTTTCCCCATTCCTAGCCCTCTCTTCACCCCCTCCACCCTTCCCTATTTACAAAGATTTTATTTCCATTTTTTCCATTTCTCATCATTTGTCCTTTCCCTTCTTTCCTTTCCCCTTCCCTCCCACTACCCCTACCTCTTTGGACCTTTTCTTCCTATTTTGCATTATCGATTATTCATTCTAATCATTGGTACATTTTAGGTATACAATATAATGACATTCATCATTGGAAATTTGCACCTTTACATAGTCTCTCTTGGTTATTTTTCACCCTTGCCCAGCCCTCCCTTCAACCCCTCCATCCCTCCCTATTTACAAAGATTTTGTTCCTATTTTTCCATTTTCTCATATTAATCCCATTCCCTTCTATCCTTTCCCCTAGCCCTCCCACTTCCTTCCCCTTTGCCCCTTTTCTTCCTATTTCACATTATCTATTATACATTTAGTCCTTATTTACACTTTCGGTTTCTCACACCAGAGAAACTATTCGGTATTTATACATGTGTGTCCTATTTATTTCATTTAAGAGTATCTCCTCAATGTGCATCCACTTAGCTATAAATGTCTCTAATTTCTCATTTTTTATGGCTGAGTAGTACTCCATTTTATAAAAACCCCACATTTTCTTTATCCAGTCTCCAGCTGATGGGCATTTGGGCTGTTTCCAAGTTTTAGCTATTACAAACTGTGCTGCTGTGAACATGGGTGCACATATATCACTGTGGTATGATTCTTTTAATTCTTTGGTTACTTGCACATGGTTCTTTGTACAGGAAAACCAAAGGTGAAAAGCAGCAGTCTCCAACTTCAGCCCTCACTATCTCTGTCTCACTCCTCTGAAGTAAAGTTTTAAATCATTATTCTGGTAGTTAATTCTGTAATTTTACTTAATGTAGTTATAGCACTATTTATTGATTCAATTTCAGATAATATACAGTTATGAACGATAAGGATTTATCTGCTATCTCATCATTCTCTCTACCATTGTTTACTATTTTTGTTGATGTTTTGTGCTCTTATTGTTTACTTTTGGAATATTAAATAGTATATTTTCTCATCAACCTGTGATAGCCTATAGGTTAAGCAGCTGTGAGAAGAGATTATAGGTAGACTGACTTAGATAAATAGAAGTTTATTTCTCTGTCCTGTTTGGTGACTATCAGTGCCTTATGACCTGTTGGGTCTGCCTTCTTTATCAAGGAGCTTCCATCTCAGGGCCAAGTGTGTGGAGGCAGTTGTTGCCATTTCCTAGGAGAGAAGAGGAAATCCGAAGCAAGCGACTGCCTTTATAGGAGGTGACCTGGAAGATAACACATCTTATTGACTTACATATCACTTACCAAAACTTTGTATCATGTTAATATCAAACTGCAAGAGAGACTGAGAATTGTGTCTGCATATTTAGCTAAAATTTCAGGGGTTCTAATATGAAGAAAGGAGAATTGATGCTAGGGTTCACTTAGCCTCTTCTAGTCTAGTCAGTATTTCTTAACTCTAAAAGATGAGGATGTTGCTACGAGTGTGAGTATCCTTTCCTTCACTTTTCTTTCTGGCCTTCCTTACATTGTGTTGTTACATAGTTTTTATTTTTATAGTGTAAAGTTGCTAATATTTGCAATATGTTCAGAACCTTGGTCCGTAGGTTGTCTCTAAAAGCTTGTATTATGACTATGTTCTTACTTCTGGGTAACAAAAATGAACTGTTACAATAGTTTTTTCTCCTTAGGTCCAAGATTATGATCTCTGGGCCTCTAAAAGGGAAATATATTTTCATAATGTCATGGTGAATGGATTGTTCTTTATTTTCTTACATTTATTTTATTGGATAAAAATCAGAGTAGGTTGGATTAAAATCTGGAGGGTCTGGTTGAAGGCACAGATCTCTTGGCTCACTAAGAAAGCTGTAGTGAATATGGTTAAGGCCCAGGGAACTTGCAGTCACTTTAGGAAATAAGATCTTCACATCCACTCATTTTATTGTAACCAAGGGCTACTCACTTTTGGGGCTGAGTGAAATCTTTAGTTTTTGAAGGTTTTGGAACCAGTATATCAGCTCTGGGTGATCAAGGTGAAGTAGCTCTCTTCTAGCTTTTAGTGTTTGAATGTAACAGGATAGTCATGTCTTCTTACCAAACTAAGAATCAATTTGGTATATTTAATCATAAAAGGGATAACAAAAGGGAGGGAGTCTCATTGTCATTGCCATTGTACCTCTCCTTCTTTCAGATTGTTATTTTCTTTCTTTTTTTTTAAAAAAAGTATGTTTTTTAAATCATAACCATCAATTTATAACAAAGGAACTTTTAAATTGAATCCACAGTTTTACCAGAAGTTGAGCTTTGGTCCATAATTCTATTTTAGTTATATTATTGGTGTATCTGTTTAAGTGACATGATATAACCTATGCATTATCAATGTTAGTACACTCCATTGTCATCTTTTTTTGTACTTTTAAAAAATTAATTTTATTGGTACATTTTAGGTATACAATATAATGACATTCATTATTGGAAATTTGCACTGTTGTAGAAATCTCAGAAAGAAATACACAGAGACACAAAATTCGGATAAAATAATAAAATTTCTTCTAGGGAGCAGACAGGAACGCCAGAAACCAGTCTGGTCAATATCCACACCCCCTTTGTTCAGCATTTTCTTTTTAATATCCTTTTTAGCCATTATCTCATCCCTAGTGGTCTTTGATATGTAAATACAATTTCAGTTCATATTTACAAGTCACAGACACAAGATAGGCTATATACATTGCAAATTCACCCTGGCATGGTAACTGTTTTAGGTTAATGAAGTTACCCATTAGAGTCAGATAATCCTCACCTTAAACAAGGAGCTACGGGAAAAGCAAATCTTAAAAGAACACATTACTTATTTTGCTTCTATAGCTACCTTAATATTCAATCTATTAAGTTATCTAAAACTTTTCCGTATCATTCCTCCCTCTCTTTACTTTGGGATAATTCTTTTATCCATTACAAGTTCTATCCAGTTTATTTACATTTCTTAACACTAGCATTTGGTAGTCTTGAGCTGCAGCACTGCGCTACCTTATAAATTTTGAAATCCATTGGATGACACAATGACCAGCATTAATATTAATATTATAACAAGAATGGGACTCAGAAGAGGTCCTATCCAAGATTTTTTCATCCTGCCCCAATAAAATTAATCCCATAGGACAGCTCTCCTATATCAAATTTCTCATCAAGAGCCTTGATCTGATCTTTTATTTTGCCTAGTGATTCTTGTACTATACCAGATATATTAGCATATTAACAACTCTCTTTTCCAAGAAATAAGCAAGTCCCTCCTTTCTGGGTTGTGAGCAAATCAAGAGCACGCCTATTCTGTAATGACATTGGCCAGTGAATCTACTTGGGTTTCTAAAGCCCGAAGTGTGTCTTGAATTTCCTCAAGAGCTTTCTAAACTTCTTGTCCTAATGAAATATATTACTCCTTGTAGCCAAATAAGATCCCATGGGGCTGGCATATACATAGATGTAGGATTACATTGACCTTGTTTACAATTGTTACAATTACCAGTGGCTTGTCCAACAAGGGAGCCATTGATCCAAACTTGTGTTTTCTCTTTGTAATATAATTTTTCATTAGAATAGCCCCCCACACTCAGAAGTTATCCCAGGTCCCCCATAATGTTTTTATCAAAGAATATTGTAAATGGATAGCCTTCTGGTTCCCATTTTACTGTTTTAAAAGTCACATATTGTTCATCAAACTTTTCATTACTAGGCCTAAACACTCGTAGTTTGAAAACAAAGAAACTTAAGGCAGTGGTGATCTGGCACAACACAATAATCCATGTCGTCCTTGTTGGTATTCTTCAGCCGTGCGTTGACTCACCAGCCTCCGGAGTGGTGAGAGCAGGGCTTTGAGTGCATTGTCTTTCTTGGTTCTCAGCATCAGCTTTATTGTTACCTTGTGCAATGAAGTCTTTGCCTTTCTGATGTCCTGAACAATATATTACTGTGACTTTGTTAGGTTTCCACACTGCCTCTAGCAACTGTATAATTTCCTGTTGTGGGTATTCTCACAGAGAAGGGCTTGGTACCGAGTAACCCAATTATTTGAGAGCCAATGATGTTCCCTTGTGTTCAGCAGTTCTAGGGCTGGGTGTGGAACCTGCACAGTCAGTTCCTGACCTAAAGTCAGCTTGTCTGTTTTTTGATTCAATAGAACTGAAGTTGTTAAGGCCCAAAACAATGAGGCCATCCTTTTGTTACTGAATCTAAATTTTTAGACAAATATGCCACCGGTTGATTCCAAGGGCCTACTTCTTGGGTCAGCATTCCAAGGGTGACATAGTTTTTTTTTTTTTAGTCACATATAGAGTAAAAGGCTGCTTTACATCTGGTATGCCTAGGGCTGGGGTGGTTGCCTAAGTCAATTTAAAATTTTTTAAAAAGCTTCCTCTTGTTCTACAGTCCAATGCAGATGATTCTCCCCTTGTCCCTTTAGGGCTTCATAAAGGAGTTTAGAGATTTCTGTAAAACCCGGAATCCAAATTCTACAGAAGCCTGCTGCCCCAAGAAACCTTCTCAGCTGTTTCTTTGTTTGGGGTTTAGGAATGGCACTAATAACCTGTTTTTTTATTTCCTAGGCAACGCATGCCCTGTGTTATTTGAAATTCTAAATATTTAACATGTTGTACACAAATCTGGGCTTTTTTCCATGATACCTTCTATCCAGTTTTTCTGTAAGTATAGCAACAACTTTTTGGTGCCTTCTCAGCACCATTCTTGGGTTGAGCTGCATAACAGTAAGTCAGCCACATACTGCAGTAGGACACAGTTATATTATTCCATGGGGAAGGCAAGCAAGTCCTTGGCTAGGGCTTCCCCAAAAAGCGTGGGTGAGTTTTAAATCCCTGTGGCAATCTAGTCCAAGCAAACTGAGTATTTTTCCCATAACTCGGGTCTTCCCATTCAAATGCAAAGATGGGTTGACTGAGGGGAGTGATGAGAAGGCAAAAGAAGGCATCTTTTAAATCCAAACAAGTAAGCCATGCTATTTCTGGAGGTATCAGACCCAACAAAGCACAGGGGTTAGGGACCACTGGGCGCAGCATTACTGTTCTGTCATTTACAGCCCGTAGATCTTGCACTGGCCTATAGTCCCCATCAGGTTTCTGAACAGGCAGCAAAGGGGTGTTCCAAGGTGACATACATTCTCTAATAAGTCCTAATTCCTTTAATCTCATGATATGGGATTTAATTCCAATTTGGGCTTGCCTGGACATTGAGTATTGTTTTACACCAATGGGGGCCGAATTGTCTTTTAATTTTATAACTGTGGGTGGATGATTCTTAGCTAAGCCTGGGGATGATTCCTCTGCCAATACTCTAGGAAACATAGTTCTTAATTCTTGCAGAGCCTGGAAAACATCATCCACATTGTAACACTGCCATTCACCCTCTCTTTTAGTTGTTACCATCATGATGATCTCTTCCTAGGTCTAAATGCAGACATGCATTTCCTCATTGGGTGAAAATTATTGTAGCTCCCAATTTAGATAATAAATCTCTTCCTAGTAAGGGGCTAGGACATTCTGGCATATACAAGAATTCATGTTTTACTTTATGTCCTCCAATTTTATATGTCCTTTTATAGCAAAACTGGCGCTTTTTTGAAATTCCAGTGGCACTAATCACTTGGATCCACTCTCCGCGCAGAGGGGCAACTGGAGCTGTTACTACTGAATGTTCTGCGCCACTCTCCACCATTAAGGACATATTTTGGCCCCCTATCTATATATCCACCATGGCCTCATGGGGTCCTAGCTCCAGTGAGCCCAGTCTGTGTCCGTCACTGTCCTCCATCACAGGCAACAATGTGCCAGTATCCTTCCATTCCTTCAAGTCCTTTTTTTTTTTCCTTGAGCCTTGTCTTTCTTTTTTTTTTTCTCTCTTTCTTGGCTCCCATAGCTACTACTATCTTTCTTCCTAGCTCTCTTTCTCTTTTACTGTCTCTCTGTTCACATACACTTTTCCAGCTAATTGCAACAATTGCATTATATTCATGCCTTCCCAAGTCTCCTGTCTTTGGATTTTCCTTGTAATGTCTGGTGCTGACTGTGTTACAAAAGTTGTATTAATTAGCTGATGGTTTTCAGGAACAGTAGGATCAAAAGGTGTATACATTCTGTAAACTTTACAGAGCTACTCATAAAATCTCTCAGGGCTGTCATTGGGCTCCTGCTGTGTTTCTAGCACTTTAATCATATTTGTAGGACTTTTACTTGCAGCCCGCATTCCTGCTAAAAGGGCTGTCTGATAATTTCTCAAGTTTTCCTGTCCTGCTTGGGTATTGGGATCCCAATTGGGCCGCACATTTACTTGGAATTGCTGTTCATATCAAGCATCTGGATTCTGCACAGCACCTGGTATTCTAGTGGCATTAACTTTTTAATTTTTCCTAAAACTCTCTGTATTTTTTAGAGGTTAACAAAGTTCTACAAAGTTTTTTACAGTCCTCCCAATTAGGACAATGGCTAGCAAAAATGGAATCAAATAATTGAAGCATTTTGGAGGGGTCTTGGCAGAGAATAAATGACTTTTTTCTCTGGACCAAGCCTCTTTTTTTATCCTTTTTAAAGTCAAATCTCAAATATTGCACCTTGGTCTGACATATTTGTGCCTTTTTCCAACAGTTTTTTCTAACTCACTATAAAGCAGGTCATATTGTAACCTGTTGGCTCTTAAACCCTTTGAAGATGAGCAATGTACACATATTATAGTAACAAATTTAGAATTTAACCCTTTGATGACAACTAATGTAAACATATTTAAACTTTTTATAACATACTTGAAACCAATGAACGTACATATTTTTTGATAAATCACTTTCACGCATCTTTTGACAAACCTAGGCCTTCTGGTCTTGTATATTTTTTATCTTTTTAACAAGACAAACATACAAAAATTTTTGTATCAAAATTGTTTCTCTTTTACTTATAGCTTTTAAATATATATTTTTTCTCACTATAGACCTTTTATCACAAACTTGTCTTTAGCAGTTAAAATTTTAAAGTGTCCCTTTTTGCGTTCTCAGATTGTTACACTTTGAATTTGGTTGGCTGCCAATAGAATGGTAGTAACCTTGAGGTTTTTTTTTTAAACCAACAAAGTACAGAAAAGTGTAAGTTAACCTTATAATTACAACTGAAGAATTTGCAATGTACAATACTTTAAGGACACCAATTAAACATCAACTCAAACTGAAACATTTATCAATTAACTAAAATTTGTAACTTTTCAAACTGAAACATATTTATCAATTAACTAAAATTTCTAACTTTTTAAACTGAAACACAGATATATTTATCAATTAGCTAAAATTTATAACCCTTGTAAAATTTCTTACTTTCTCTGGCTTTATGTCCTTCAGAGCTTTTTTAGCTGTTTTCAATCCATTACTTATTTTTTTGTACTAATTTTAAAAATTTGAGTGTAAGCCCTATTTGATCCTCTCTGATTCTGACCACAGCACGGTGCTCTGAAGCCAAGCAGTTTTCATGCTTTTGTCCCCACCTTCTCCAAACCTGTGAATTTAGCAACTCAAAAAGGGGGAGAAAGTCTAAATTCTCTCCATCTGGATCTGAAAGAACCAGTTGCTTTTCAGCATCATCCCCTTTCTGACAGAGGACCAGGATGTTGCTTTTCGCTTCCGGGGTGCACATATGAAGCCAAGGAGGCATTCTGTGGCACAATTTGAACCATAAATCAATATAGGGAAATTGATCTGGATGTTCCCGTCCAGGGGTGGTGACTGTTAGCCAGATGAACCAGACGAGACCCTCATCTAGGGATCTCTCAGTTGGCCTAGCTAGGCAAAGCTTGGGACATTCTAACTCACAAAAGGCTCTCATTTTGGGGTTTCATTTTAATACCGTAATTTCCAGTAAAACCTTCTTAAAATTCTTAAGCATTCATTCCAAAACAGTAGGATGAGATGTTTCTGTCCCCACGATCAGCCGATCAGAGTGTTGGTGTGTGTATGGGTACCCTTGTACGGAGACGCAAGACAAACAAAGGTGGGGGATCACTCGCTCACCTGCCTGGCTGTGGGCTTCTCAGTCATTTTAAGGTCCATTCAGGCTAAGGTGGGCTGTTGCCTAAGCTCACCATGGTGCCTTTGTTAAAGGCGACCACACACAAATTCTTTTTTTTTTTTGGTACCGAGGATCGAACTCTGGACCTTGCACTTGCAAGGCAGGCGCCAGAACCACTGAGCTAAATCCCCAGCCCTGACCACACACAAATTCTATGACTCAACCACACACAAATTCTATGACTTGGGGAGGAGTCTTTAAGCGCAAGTGCTTCCTCCCTCTGTCTTGTTCCCCAGCTCATTTCACACACTCTCCTATCCAGAACTCTTTCACTCACACATTTATTCAGAAGTTATCACATTCCCTCCTGGTGAACGCTAACCATAACCAAAACAAATGAAAGAAGCTACCTCCCCAAATGGCAAAGCACAAGGGGTGATCAGGCCCCTGCACTATGTTTGCCCAAAGTTCACAAAGTGAACCAAAACAAATGGGAGGAGCTACCTTTCCAAATGGCAAAGCACAAGTGGTGATCAGGCCCTTGTGCTGTATTTGCCCAAAGTTACAGAATACAAATTCACAAGGTAAAACCGAAAGTTAACAACTAGGGGGTTTCCCGGGGTTTCTCACCAGCAAAGGAAAGAGACAGATGAGACACCAAGAACAGCACTCCTCCTTCTGCAGTCTTTTCGGGTTCGGGCGATTCTCCGCCCAGTGAGCAGATCTCTGTGTCCTGTTGGGGAGCCTAGGAAATAAGTCCCAGGGGGACGCCTTTCCTCTTGAGGAGACAGAGAGCTGCTCCCTCCAGTGGGATTCGGGCTGATGCCCAAAAGGGCTGTTTCATTCCTGATTCCTGGCCAACGCACCAAATGTTGCAGAAATCTCGGAAAGAAATACACAGAGACACAGAATTGGATAAAATAATAAAATTTCTTCTCTGGAGTGGACAGGAACGCCAGAAACCAGTCTGGTCAGTATCCATGCCCCCTTTGTTCAGCATTTTCCTTTTTATATCCTTTTTAGCCATTATCTCATCCCTAGTGGTCTTTGATATGTAAATACAATTGCAGTTCCTATTTTCAAGTCACAGATGCAAGATAGGCCATAGACAGTGTAAATTCACCCTGGCATGGTAACTTTGTTAGGCTAATGAAGTTACTCCTTAGAGTCAGATAATCCTCACCTTAAACAAGGAGTTACGGGAAAAGCAAATCTTAAAAGAACACATTACTTATTTTGCTTCTACAACTACCTTAATAATCAGTTTATTAAGTTATCTAAAACTTTTGCATATCAGCACCTTTACATAATCTCTCTTGGTTCTTATTTTTTCCCCCTTCCTCTGCCCTCCTTTCAACCCCTCCATCCCTCCCTATTTACAAAGACTTTGTTTCCAT
>NW_004624802.1:2947971-3009360 GCF_000247695.1 Heterocephalus glaber | reverse complement strand
CTCTTTTGTTGTCAGTTCAGGGAGTCCAGGTGGTTGAGTATTAGATTGTTCTATCTTATTTCCCTTTGGGGTTGCTTTAGGTGATCTGTAAGTTTGTTTATGAGGCTTGTGCAAAGGTGTGTGTGTGTGCTGCTGGTGCCCAGGAGACTTACCTCCTTAGAGCTGGGGATGGTCGTTTGGCAACCGGGAAGGATCCTCCTCTGCTTTGGGGGCAGCTCTGCCCCTGGGCACTGGGGGTGGTGGTAGGGCGCTCCCAAATGCTCACCTCCTCCTCAGCGCTGGGGGTCTTTTTTTGTACTTTTTATTTGTACCTCATAAGAAAATGGAGATGCTACAACATGTAGATATAATTATTTCTTCAAACTGACCTTTGATAAGTCTCATCTGTTTGGCTATTTGCAAAATGAGAGATTTGTTTGTTCCATTTTTTTCCCCATTGAGATATACATGATGGATGAAAACATAGATAGTCCTTTGGAGATTAGGATTGGAGATTGTGGAATAGATAGTATGAGCTGCACTTTGTATTCAGTACCTTGGGTGCTAATTCCACTCTTCTCTTCTGATAGGGAAAAGTTTTAGATATCTTAGTAGATTGAATATTAAGGTAGTTGTAGAAGCAAAATAAGTAATGTGTTCCTTTAAGATTTGCTTTTCCTGTAACTCTCATTGTTTAAGGTGATGGTAATCTGGCTCTTTAACCAGTAACCTCATTAACCTAACAAAGTTGCAATGGCTGGGTGAATTTACAATGTATATGTGCCTATTTTGTGTCTGTGACTTGTAAATAGGAACTGGAATTGTATTCACACATCAAAGACCACTAGGAATGAGATAATGGCTAAAAAGGATATAAAAAGGGAAATGCTGAACAAAGGGGCACGTAGATATTAACCAGACTGGTTTCTGATGGTCCCACCTGCTTGCAGCAAGTAGAAATTTTATTATTTTACCTGAATTCTGTGTCTTTGTGTATTTCTTTCCAAGATTTCGGGAACACTTCCATTTCTGGAACACTTCCATACCAAAACAAACAAACAAACAAAAACCTGCCAGAAAATAAGTAAACAAAAATTGTCTTATTAAAGAGATGACACTAAATTCATCAAATTAAAAAAAATCCTTACTCTCAAACTTTGCTACTTAAAGGCAGTTTTTTTTTCCGGGGGCAGGGGGTTGGTACCGGGGATCGAACTCTGGTCCTTGCACTTGCGCAGCAGGCAGCGAAACCACTGAGCTAAATCCTTGGCCCTTAAAGGCAAT
This sequence comes from Heterocephalus glaber, assembly GCF_000247695.1. Next base: position 3,008,097 of record NW_004624802.1, on the reverse strand, counting down.
TTTTTTTTTTTTTTGGTACCAGGGATTGAACTTGGGTTCTTGAGCTTGCACAGCATGCAACAAAACCACTGAGCTAAATCCCCAGCCCCTTAAAGGCAATTTTTTAACAAGACACCTCACAACTATTATTTTGGTAGTTGTAAATGGTGATTTAGTAGGAGTTCTCCAAGATATATTAGGTGTTCTCCAAGATTTTACCTAGTTTCAAACTTACCAATAAAATCTTGTTATTCTCAAGTATTTCCAGTTCCCTGGTTATTGTACTAACAGGTTTTTATTGGTAGGCATTACATGAATTAATAGTACAATGTATATGATATGGGTTCAATAAATATTCAATTTATTAATGAAATAATTAGCCTTTTATGAAGATAGAACTAACTCAGACTTTACTTTCTTATCCCTTATTAGGACATACATTTTTGTGAACTTCTAAAAGTGATACCGAGAAGATTGGTTTGTAATATTCTGATTCCTATTTTTGGAAATCTGTCATAACTAGTCTCCCACACTTTGATAAAATGGTGCAAAATTTTTGCATTTGTCTTCTGGCTACATGGAATAGGAAATGTACTAATTGCATCTAGAAGTAGTAAGATACCTACAGATACTATTTTCTCTTTGTTATTTCCTAAATATTATGGGATAATTTATAAATGTATTCTTCTGTTCTTTGTTCATTTATTTGACAAATATTTATTAAACATTTACTGTGCTTACTGTATGCCAACCAATGTGCCAGACTGGCAGCTCTCAAAGTGTGGACTGTTGAGCCCTGGAGGCTCTGAGTCTCTTAGATTTACTAAGTCAAAACTATTTTTTTGGGGGGGGGGTACCGGGGATCAAACTCTGGACCTTGTGCTTGCAAGACAGGCAGTGGAACCACTGAGCTAAATCCCCAGCCCCTAGTCAAAACTATTTTGATACTAATACCTACTGTCTTTTTTTTTTTTTTTTTTAACTCTGTTGACATTTGCACTAATGTTGCAAAGTAAAAGTGAGTAAAACTGCTAGTGTCTTGGTATGAATCAAGGCAACAAACTTTAATGTCATTCTGTTTTTGACCAACACATGGAGTGAAAAGACAATTTTACTTAAGAATGTCCTTGATGGAGTATAAAATTTATATTTTATTAAATATTGCCGAGTACATATCTTTTTACATATTCTGTATAAAGAAATGGAAAGTATACTTTATAAGTGCTTCTGTGTACCAAAGTACTGTTTTGTTTTGTTTTTGTGCCGGGGATCGAACTCGGGACCTTGCGCTTGCGAGGCAGGCACCGGAACCACTGAGCTAAACCCCCAGGCCCCAAAGTACAGTTTTTGTCTCCAGGAAAAGCACTTGTGCAGTTGTTTGAGACACCGTTTTACTTGAATAAAGGATAGCCAGACAAACTATAATTATTTATTTATTTATTTTTAATTTTTTTTACAGTTTAATGTATTTTAATAGCAAACTTACAGGAACAGCACAGAAAGACAGACAACATTAAAAACATGTACTAGCATGTTTAAGACAACTCAGAAAAGTATAATGACTAGATGGAATCTACTGTATGATAAAAATGCTACAAACACCATTTCGTTGCCGTCAATAAGAAATTTACTTGTTTTAAAAAAATCCAAATGTTGGCATTATCCAGAAAAATTTAACAGGTTTATTTATAATTGGTAGAAAGTTGAACTGCTGAAACTTATTCACTGAAACATTTTGACTTGCATTAATGCTTTACATCCCCGCATTAATATTAAAAATTCACACACAAATGAAAATGGAAAAACTGCCAATACCTGATTTCTGTCCCCTATTTTCCACTCGCAATCATGTACTTAGGTACCTTTTGACCCCATGGGGAAAAAAATATCTAACATTCAGAACTACCAATAACAGGAAGAAGAGAAAAAAATTTTTTTGAGAATGAAATGTTTCCCACCATAATGGACTCTTAAGCACGTTCTCCACGTATGCACCCTGCTAGTTGGATATCTTTTGGCATAATTGTTACACGTTTGGCATGGATAGCACACAGGTTGGTATCTTCAAAGAGGCTAACCAGATAGGCCTCACTTGCCTCCTGCAAGGCACCAATAGCTGCACTCTGGAAGCACAGATCTCTTTTGAAGTCCTGAGCAATTTCTCCCACCAGACGCTGGAAAGGGAGTTTGCGAATCAGAAGTTCAGTGGACTTCTGATAACGTCTAATTTCACGGAGTGCCACAGTCCCAGGCCTGTAATGATGAGGTTTCTTCACCCCTCCAGTAGAGGGTGCACTCTTGCGAGCGGCTTTTGTGGCCAGTTGTTTCCTGGGTGCTTTACCACCAGTGGATTTGCGGGCAGTCTGCTTTGTACGAGCTATGGTACAGGGACCTCCTTACCCCTTCTCCTTCGGCTGGAGCTCGGCAAGCTAGAGGCGGCGCTGGCGTTGGAGAGCGACGGCAGCGCAGCGGCGGCTGCGAACACAATTCCCAACATATTTAGACTTGGGTATTTTGCAAGCATATTCTCAAAAATAAACAAAATGATTTTTTTTTTAAATTTATGGAAAACACTGACAGTATTTATTGTGACTAATAACATTTGAGTTAAAAAATTTAAATTTCCAGTTAAAAAATTTAAATTTCCAGTTAAAATTTAAATTTTAGAAAACATATGTACTGTGAGCTTAACAGCTTCTCATAATTTAGAAACTTTTCTGATGAAATCAATGGTGAGAGTAATGAATATGATTTTTTGACAATGAAGTGCATCAACAATGAAAGATCTGTATAACCCAGTCAAACAATTTTTTTTCAAATGAACTGTGTATAATATGAGAAAATCAAGGTAGACCAGTGGGTTTCAATGAAATGTATGAGAAATTCCTTGATACAGTTTCAGAGTATCATTTTTTTTTTTTTGGTATGGGGGATTGAACTTGGGTCCTTGAGCTTGTGAGGCAGGTGGTGGAACCACTAAGCTAAATCTTTGGCCTCCAGAGTATCATTTTTTGATCTTTGTTGTGATAACAAAGATGAATATCTACAAATATCTGGAAAGGTTATTAAAATACTCCTTTCTTTTCCAACTACTTATTTGTGTGGCTAGACTTTCTTCATCAATATACTTCAACCAAACAACATTATAACACATTGATTCCAGAAGCAAAAATGGTAATCTAATTGTTTTAAGACAGATATTAAAAAGATTTCCAATCAGTATGGAGATACCTCAAAGAACTAGGACTGGAAGTCCCAATTTGACCCAGCTATTCTCCTGCTGGGGATCTTCCCCAAAGAATTAAAAGAATCATACTCCAGTGATATATGTGCACCCATGTTCATAGCAGCACAATTTGTAATAGCTAAAAATTGAAAATAGCCCAAATGGCCATCAACTGGAGACTGGATAAAGAAAATGTGTTTTTAAAAATAAAATGGAGTACTACTTAGCCATAAAAAATGAGAAATTAGAGACATTTATAGCTAAATGGATGCACATTGATGCAATACTTTGAAGTGAAATAAATAGGACACACATGTATAAATACTGAATAGTTTCTCTAGCGTGAGAAACTGAAAGTGTAAATAAGGACTAAAAGGTAGAATAGATAATGTGAAATAGGAAGAAAAGGGACAAAGGGGAAGGGGAAGTGGGAAGGATAGGGGAAAGGAAAGAATGGAGTTAATATGAGACAAAAAACTGGAAACAAAATCTTTGTAGATAGGAAGGGATTGAAGGGGTTGAAGGGAGGGGAGGGGAAGGGGGAAAAATAAGAACCAAGAGAGACTATGTAAAGGTGCAGATTTCCAACGACGAATGTCATTATATTGTATACCTAAAATGTACCAATAAAATAAAATTTAAAAAAAATTAAAAAGATTTCCAAAATGTTGAACTCTTGGTTATAGAGTCAGTTTTCAATAAAATGTCATTTTTATCAATGTATTCAAGTTGTCAGTTCAAAAAACTATTTTTATAAATTTAGTTTTGCAAGTTATTTAAAACTTATTATTCCTATTATTATCATTGTTGTTATTATTATTATTATTATTGAATTTTTTTGAGACAGGGTCTTGATGTGTAGTTTAGGCTGGCCTTGAACTCATATGCAGCCCAGGCTGGCCTCAAGCTTGTGGCCATCTTCCTGCCTCAGCTTCCCAAGTGCTGGGATTATAGGTGTATAGCAGCTTATTGTTATTTTTACTGAAATAGCAAATATTTAAAAATTTTCTCAATTGTAATTTCTAATGTAGTGAATATTTGTCTTATTCACATTCTTGTCTCTGGAACAAAATAGCCAACACCCACAAATTAAAGGAGAAGAGGTTTATTTTGGCTCACATTTGCAGTCCACAGTCAGCTGGCTCCAAGGCAGAAACAGGGTGGTAGAAGGGTCTGACAGAGGAAAACTGCTCATGTCATGGTGGCCAGGAAGCAGAGAGAGAAAGGGAAAGAGTCAGGGAGGGAAATGGACCCTTCCAGGTTATGCTCCCAGCACATTCACCTCTGAACTCTTCAGTGGATTAATCCCATAAGCCACCTTCCAAAAAGTCACCTTCCAAAAGTCCATCCGGTGAATGCAGGAGACTTGGAGAAACTGTAGATCTAAACCATAACAATATTCATGGGTATATCTACATAAACAAAAGGTGTTTGAAATGTAGAGAATTCTGAGATCAAAAGTTTGAGAGTGAGCAGCACTAGAGATATAAAAATAAAAGAATAATAAAAAAGAGTCCTCCTTCATACACCTTTTCTTTGGTAATCCCCCACCCCTACCCCTGCCAACATGTATGTCAGCCACTCCTGAACTGGAAACAATTCTCCTTTTTCTGAAATTTCATAGCACTTTGTTTTCAAATTCTGTTAAGACATTTACATATCTTGTGTTCCTATTTAGGGTATGTTTTTTGACAACACAAACCATGCCTTTATCTTTGTATATTCATGAGCACCTGATGCATTGTTTTACATGTAGTAAGAACTTATGTAGGCGAATTGAATAACTTAAAAAATTTTTTGTCTTAAAGTCACTTAACTCTAAGTGGTTTAGAAGATTGAGAATTTTTTATAGTTAGGGTTCTGATGTTTTTCTTAAAACAAGTATAATCACAAAGGGATCTCTGTTTAACCAAATTCTAACCAATTGGCTATTTATTTCAGGAAATGATTGGTCAGTTTCCTCAGTGAATGTGAGTTAAACATAAACTAGATGTCAGGTACTGTGCTTATAGAAACGATATTTTTATAGAACTTTATATAGACATTTAGATTAGTGGTTCCCAAATGCTGGCATAGGATAAAGTTTCTTCTATACAAAATGAGAAAAATAGCAATAATAACCCTCCAAAACATAATATATTCTACTTAAAATATAATATATTCTACTTAAAAGAATATTCTTTGTCTTGAGATTGTTTTCCTAGTTTTTAGTGTTAGTATAATTTTATTTTCTGGTATCTATGATGGAATGAGGGTTTTGTGGATTTTAAAAAATTGTCCCTACTCAACAAAATTCCAATTTGTCCATTCTTTGTTAGTTTCTGCAATTTTAGGGGGTAGTATACTAGCTATAGAAAACCACTGATGTAGACATTCCCTTGGCATTTATTGGAAAGGGACTTGACCTTTAGGTTTGTCACTTTAAATCTACTACTACAATCAGCTCGTTTATTCTGATGCTAATTATCAACTTTGGGAGTTCCCTGCATTCACTGTTTATACCATCTCTCTTTAGTAGTTTATTGTTCAACTGCAGGGAAAAAATTAAAAGAAAAGACCAAAACAAAACACTAGCAAAAAATTCTAGTCAAAATTTGGGGTGTTAGAATTTTGGGAGAAAAAGTAAAATGTTTTTTCTGGAGAAGTAGAATTTTTTCAAAACCAGTGTAAGGCATTTGAATTATCTTTGGATTTCAAATCAGGTTGCATTTCCAACTTATCACTTCTTTATCAGAACTGCTGATAATTCTGGAACAAACAGGATGAGCTGACAGAGATAGCACTGAAAATGATGATCCTGGACAATCAATACTGTGCAATAATTTATATTGTGTCTTTACCTCAATAAATGAATGGCTGTTATGTGCTGGTACTAGGATACAAAGATGAAAAAGAAACGGTCTCTGTTTTTAAGAGATTTATAATCTTGAAGAAGAAGAGATGAAAGCAAATCAGTGCCCTGGAAATTGTCTTAAGGCAGGTAATAATATGGTGGGTACTCCAGTAGGGACTAGAATTGGAGAGGTTAGAAGTGATAGAAGTTGAGAGTGGAGGCAGAGAGTGATGATATGGAATAAAGATGTAGAGGTGGAGGTAGGAAATAGTAGTCCTTTTTGGGGAAATCATGAGCATGTTGGGGGAATCGTGAGTGTGGGGTGGTATGAGGTATGGAGGTATGGTAAGAGAAAAGGCTGAAGAGTTAGGCAGCAGCTAGATTTAGAACTTTAGATGTTTTGTTTAGGAATTTGGACTTCATCCAATGGATTTACCAGAATGTCTTCTGTGGGATGTGTTAGGATAGAAAAGGGTTTTGTATGGTCAAAAGTATTTCAGTTATAGCACTTGAGACAAAGTTAAGCAGTTACATTTACTGAAGACCTCTCAGACTCTTCCTGAGCAGCATTTATATGAGTATTTGACTACCAAACTTGTTAGAAGGCCTGTCTTCTGACTTTCAGAATGTGGTTTGGGAAACTGCACTATGCAATGGGGAATCATCATTTTTAAGCAGGAAATTATGGATAATCGTGTAAGCTAATTCTATTCTCAACACATAGTGTGATACTCCTTAGTAGGTACTGTTCAACCGGAATTTTTAATACCCACTGTTCTCAAGTTTATGTGCCAGATTTTCTGAAAGATTAGAAAGATGCATGAGACTTCTTGTCTTGGCTTTCAAAAAAATATCACATAGGTTATCTGTAAATATTAATCATCCCTGTAATTATTTGAGGTAAAAGTAGTATAAAAGTGAGGAAGTTCAGGATAAACTTGGAGTATTATGGAGGTTCTGGTGGTTCTTACTCAGTGCTGATTTCAATAAGCACATTGTCATGTACTCCTTTTGCTTCTTTTTGGACCACGATTGTTTCTGACTAGAAACAAGCAGTTCAAGGAGTATAATAAGAAGAAAGCTGTCAAGTTGAAACTTGGATTTTTTTGGAGAGCAGGGATGTCTTGTTTTATTTGTTCCTCAAATATATTTAAGTTTTAGTAGGTTAAAGTGCAGTTATTTCTATGGATTCCTAGGATTTTATCCTAAGGGTGCATCCAAGAAATTTAGAGAAAAGTATTGAAGATGAAAGAGAAGTTAAAGTTGTATCTTGTTAAAAGTCAAGTACAGAAATCTAACAAGTGTTTCAGACTTTTCACTTCCTTAGCTTCCTACTTTTTTCTCTCAGTGTCAGTGGAAAAGATTTTTTAAGCAACCTTCTAAAATTAAGTTCCCTTATTACATGTTTTCTACTTGTTTAGTCATTGTACTTACAAAGATACATAGAATCAGAGTATGTAGAGTGGGCTGATGCACCCTGCAGATTTTTGTTGCCTGTTATGTAATTGTCAAGACCAGTGCCCTTGGAGTCAAATAGCCTGGGTTCATGTGCATTAATTAGATTACCCAATTACTTAGGTTTTGTGCCCTTTACTAGCTGTAGGAGTCTAGGCCAGTGATGTCGAACATTTTAGAGCTTTCAATGATAACAAACAGCCCCCTGCAGCTGGCAAATTACTTCACCTCCCTAAGTCTCAATCTCTATTGTCTAAAATGAGAAAATGATAGTGCATATCTCTCAAGGTTATGAGGATTAAAAGAGCTAATAAAAGTGAAGTGCTTAAAATAGTGCCTGGCACATGCTGAGTGCTTAGTCAACTGTTGTCTTTAGGATCTCTTTGTTGTACAATTTTTTTTTGCTTAAATTCTTTTATTGGTACATTTTAGGTACACAGTACGTTTACATTTATCACTGGGTGCTTGTACCTGTACATGATGTATCTTGGTTCTTATTTTTTCCCCATTCCCTGTGCTCCCTTCACCCCCTCCACCCTTCCCTATTTGCGGAGACTTTGTTTCCATTCTTTCCTTTTTTTGTAGGTATTTCATTGTTGAATAACAATTACAATAGTAAGTTTTCAGGTCTAAATAGGGTTCTTTGGAGACTGACCTGCTAGCTCTAAATAGAGTTGGGTATAAATGGACTGTAAGAATTTTCTAATTCATACAACTTTAACTATAGCAAATATTTGACACATTTAAATAATAATAGTGGCTAACATTTCCTGAGCATATCTATGTGCTATTAGCCAAAAAAGTATTTTTAGATAGTTGTGGTGGCACATGCCTCTGGGAGGATGAGTCAGGATGGGCTGCTCAGCCAGGAGAACTTAGTGAGACCTTGTGTCAAAAGAATACAAATGGGGTGGGGATATAGTTCAGTGGGAAGGCCCTGGGTCCAGTTCCCAGTACCACAGACCCTGCCCCCCCATTTTGTTAAAACACTTCAGTGTAAGAATATTTTAGAGTTAATCCTAATGTCACATGCTAGAGCCACGTTAAATATAAGATTAAAGGTTTGATTTAGCAGGGCATCTGGATGCATGGATGCATTGTCTAGAACAGTTTTTCACTTTACATCTCAGCTACATATTTTCAGGGTAGTGTAAGTAATGCTACTTTACATGCATTTTGTGTACTTAGCTGCTTTTTCTACCATCCTTGTGAGTGTTAGAATAGTGAGGATTGTATCAAATCTTAACCTATAAAATGCATTCTTTGTAAAATTGAGAATGAGGAACATCATGACAGGTTTTTTTTTGCATTTTCAGTATAGAGTGGATTACTCTAAAAGTAATCACTTTATTTTCTCTATTTTGTTGGTACTGATGCAGCACTGTGTCAGCTCTAAAAAAAGAAAGAAAGAAAGAAAGAAAGAAAGAAAAAAAAAAGAATGAATAAAAAAAAAAGTTAGAATGTAAAAACTGGGCAAAACTAATTATCCACTAGATGGAGCCCTGACTATTTGGGTAGAAAAAAAGGCAATGGAATCAAAACATTAAATTACCCAGTCATATCATGCTGGAGGGCCCCCGTTGTTTTCGGCCTCAGCTTTTAATTGTAGAATGCATCTTTGTTCTTTGCCTGACCTGTAGGGTGACATCACTGCCTTTCTTCCTGTGCGCTGGCTTTGACACAAGCCAGATGGCCACAGGGATCGGTAGGCGCCTAGGCTGCCTGGTACAGCAGTTGATGAAACAGAATAGGAAGACGTTTTATAGTTAGCTGCAGGAGCACAATGGGGCTGCAGCTTTCCTAAGCAATTACATTTACAGTGCACACTTTATTCCTCACAGAGAAGCCTCTCAAGAAAAAATACATTTTTATTTATAGTGCTGTGAGGTATAGATCTTTGATCTTTTATTAGTCAGTAGTCTGCTCCAAAAGCATGCTCTCTTTCCCCTGCTCTGCAGTCACTCACGAAAATGACATGTTTATTTATGTTTAATGGTTCTTTCAGGCTGTGCATTGTGATACTTACCTTCCCTCTTCCTCCTCTTTGTCTCCAGTTAGTAACACAAAAATGTTTTAGTTTTGTAGTGAGTTTAGTTTAGAGAAGTCAGAGTTCAGGCATGTTAATACAAGCAGATTTCTGTCAGATATACTCCAGAGTGATTTGGTAAAATATATTACTGCTTATTATGTGTTTGTTCTTCAAGGAGGTCAGAGAGTCCAGGAACAGATTTTTATTTGGGGTGTGTTGGGAGGGGTGGAGATGGTGGTCAGGAAATGAACAAACTTTAATTTTATATCTATTTTGGATATTTGGTAGTTAAAACTACTTAAAATGTTATTACAGAACTTTTATGAAAATCCTAAAAACTAAACTTTTCTGGGCCAGGGATTTAGCTCAGTGGTTCCGCCGCCTGCCTTGCAAGTACAAGGACTGGAGTTCAATCCCCAGTACCAAAAACAACCAACCAAACAAACAAAAAAACTAAACTTTTCTCTAAAGTTTAATACTCACACAAATGATTCATTTCCAAAGACTTTAGAAAAATATTTTTATACTTTTTAATGCTATGAATATTGTTCACAGAAATTTATTTAGAAATTTTAAATCATAAAGTTAAATGAAAATTCATGTGCTTCATGTTTTATTTAAACTTAGCACTGTTTCTAAAGAGAATTCTCCTAGTTGCCCTTAGGTTTTTTTTTTCCACTTTATTAAAAAAAAAGAAACTCTAACAAAAGAAGTTTCTTACTCTTACTGTAATTTACAGTCTTCTCCAGGGAGGGAGATTTGCAAATTGCTGGAAGAGGCAGCATGGTAAAAGGAAAGAATATGGCTTTGCAGTTAGATATAACGGGGTTTTCTAATCCTTTTTCCACCGATTATTTGCTCTATGCCCCTAGACCTCTGAGCGTAGGTTTTCTCTCATAAGTATTGGGGGATAAAAACCTATGTCCTAGATTTATTGTAAGAATTAAATGATACAATGTGTATATTAAGTCCCAGACTGTTCCTGTCACATGGTACAAACTCAGAAAAAGCTAATTCCTTTCACCTATTTTAAACTTCAACCTCTTGAAAAATGTGTTCACAGATTACTCTGCTATTATATAATGTGTATTTTAGTCATAAAATATAAATAAGCCTGGGTTGAAACTAAGCTCATCATCTGAATAATAGAAATTTGTGTGTTCATTCCTGTAACTATCAATAGTTCAATGAATGTGTTTAACATTTGAGATGTTTTAATTTGTCTTTTGTTTTCTTTTTTCTCCTACTCAGCTCTTGCTCCTGTTCTTTGCCTCTTGTTTTGTTGGGGAAGATATCACAGTGATGTCTGCGTTCAACCTGCTGCACTTGGTGACAAAGAGCCAGCCAGTCGCCCTGCGAGCCTGTGGGCTTCCCTCAGGTTGCTGCTCATTGTACTGTACATAGTGAGGGCACTGGTCTGAGTGGGTGTTTCTGCTGCAGGAAATGATACACCACTATATCTTGCTAAATTTTGTTTTCTTTTATTTGGGCTCTGATTTGAAGATGGAAACTGGTTATAAGTCACCACTCTACTTTAAGTAACATTCATTTCCACAATCCTTACAACCCTTGGAGACATTGTCCAGTTTCCTTGCCCAGGATATAATTGTCACTAATATTTCACGATATCTTCTTGTTCTGTAGTGCACACTACACATCTGCAAATCATAATGTTCATAAGAGCCTGGTAGTTGTAGTAAGAAATTGCCCCAAATCACACAAAATAGGACATTCATCTTGCTAAAGGATAATAAAAATGCTTTTCATTCCACATGTGGCCATTCCTTTATGAAAAAAAATAAAATGAACAACTTAAGCATAATTATGTTACTTATGTATTATAGTTAAAAAGAAAAGATGCTCTACTTAACAGTGACACATAAACAGAACAAATAAAGTGTGTGTCAACTGGTTCATAAATTAGAACCATTATACTTTTTAAAAATATGATATTTTTAAGCATTTAAAGAAGTGAACTGTGACATTCCAAAATTTCATATGTACCTATATCATAAGTTTAATGTTTAAATTTTATTAGGAAAACCGTAATGGTCAAATATTTTATTTCTATGAATATAATTATCAGTATTTTAACTTTATATTAAGGAACATATCTCTATTACAGTACTGGATGAAGATTTTAATTCTAACTTGTTAAATATTTACTGATTTTGAACTATGAGTGCCAGGCATTATGTTAAGCAGTGAGGATACAGAGATACAGAAAAGGTAAAGCTGCTTTTTTTCAACAAGTACGAGGTAGAGATGGAACTGTGTAAGGATCTTTGAGCCATGTAATGATATGATTAGACTAGAATGTTTTATGCCTGGAGTATTATGGGGATTCACAGGAAGATGGGCTTGTCTTTTCTTTAGAAGAAGAAATTTTGTTTTTTCGTTGTTGTTGTTGTTTTTTTTTGGTACCAGGGATCAAACTCAGGTCCTTGCGCTTGCGCAGCAGGCGATGAAACCACTGAGCTAAATCCCCGGCCTGAAAAAAGAAATTTTGGAAGAGAGGTAAGGTCTCTGAAGTTTAAGGAGGCCTCCATGGAGGAGATAGTACTTCAGCTGAATCTCAAACCATGAGCAGCAGTTAGCCCATGGCCCAGGAGGGGAGAAGGGCTTTTTAACATATAGACTAGCAGGGTAAAAAATGAGGGCCTGAAAGAGCAATTTGTGTTGAGAAAATGCAGTTTATTTACTATAGGTAGCTTGGAGGGTGAGGGCAGGTGGAAGAGGTGAAGAAGGAAAGATAGCCAAATTATAAAGTACCTTAGTGTTCTAAGGTATTAAAATCTTGGGGAAGAAATGGAAGGATATGTCTTCATTTACATTTAATGAACACTATTGCTTTAGTATGCATGAAAGTCAGTGCTGGTTTTCTAGAAGTTTGTAGGAGAGAAGCTGAGATGACAATTAGAAGGGAGGGGGATAAGGCATCTGTCTTGAGGCTGTATCTCAGTAGCAAATACACTTTTTTTAAAAAAGGAGATTTTATGTTTATTTTTTGTAGCTTGATGGGCTAATGCAACTACCTTCATGAAGCCCCAACCACTGTTCTCCATGTTCCTCCTGGCCCTCACATGCCCTGCACAGACACCATGTAGTATATTGGAGGCTTTGAGGCTGGATGGTACCATGAAGATTTGAGAACCTTAGCAATGGTCATTACAGTGGGTTTGAAAAAAAAGGGGTGGGGGAGGGATGGATTAGGGAGAGTCCAGATGCAGAACTGATAAGGCTTATCTGTTGCATTGTATATGAGGTTGAGGAATGGCAGCCTCTGTAGTCCTTGTGCCATGTGAAACATTTTCTTGTTGTGTATTATGTATGAGAGTTGGGCTGGGAAAGTTATTTAGTTTACAGGGGGTTGGGAAGGATAGAATGCTTCTAGCATAGTTTTTGTAACATGGGTTTGCTATACATAGAAGAAGCTAAGAATTTACAGAAACAACTTATTAAGAGTGTATTCTTGAGACATGACATTCATGGTACCAAAGTTTTTCATATGAAGTTGTTTAATTGAAATATAAATATCTTAGCCAGGCACGGTGACACACAGTTCTTACCTCAGTACATCGGGCAGTCAAGGCAGGAAGATCACAAGTTTGAGCCCAGCCTGGGAAACTTAGCAACTTAGCAAGACTCAGTCTCAAAATAAGAAAGGACTGGTAATATAGCTCTGTGAAGGCCTTGAGTTCATTCCCTAGTAACACACACACACACACACACACACACACACACACACGCACACACACAGAAAAAAGTCTTTAAATTTTGCAAACAAAATGATCCCAAGATAGATTCTACAAAGCTGATAGTTTTCACTTGGTTTGTAAAGAGAATATAACGACAGTACCTACCTAAAAGGGTTGGTGAGAGAATGTAATTGATTGCAATGTGAAAAGTGCTTAGAATACTGGCTGGCATAAAGTAGGTATACCACATGTTTTCATTAGATTCACTATAGAAATCTATATGTCTGTATCCAAATAAATTTTTATTTTTCCAATAAAATAGGCTTTCAGAAACATTTAAATATGTCCTATCTTCCATTTAACTACTTTTATTTTAATAAGAACCACGAAACACTTTCTGTTTGAGAAACAACCATCTCAGTCTGTTGTTTTGATTGCTTTATTTTACTTATACATCCTGCTGACCCAGAATTCAAGTCCTATAAATATGCAACACATTTTTTATTTTATTCTTACTCTCCAGTACAGACAAAAACCCAGAGAAACTCTGTATCTTTATTACATAGGGATGATAGACTTATTTTAATATGGCATATGAATTGTTAGAACAGTATTCCATCGTTCCTTAACCATTCAGGTACCACTTAATTTTTAAAGTGTTGAGAGGCATTCTTCTAGTGCTTAGATATTTTACAACTTGATTATTAGCAAAATTTTTATCAGTTATTTCTCTAACAGAATTTCACTCTTATATGTATAAAAACGTTGAAGAAATTGTGTTCAACAATACTGAAAGAAACTAAACTTTGAAATATAAAAGTGACCTTGAAATGAGAATTCTAGTCTTTATTATTTTGTACAGGTAGGTAGAGAAGAAGCCAAAATTGGAGATACAGGAAATTAAGGTTAGAGTTTGAAGAAATGCTTTAATTTACTGTTCCCTGGTCAAAACTCATTACAACAGAAATCTCTATAAATAAAAAAGATTTCTGTTCCCAGGCCAGTACCCTACTAATTTTGAGTATTAGTCAATATGAAATAATTACAGAACTAAAAAAATATTTGGAACAGGCTCTTAAAGTTGATTATAACTGGATTGACCTGAATGAAGGTCATAGCCCAAAAGAGTAATCTATCATTTTTCAGCTTTGACTTCCTTTTCTTCTTATTTTTAAATAAAACATAATTTTAATTTAGAGCTTATTAAGTGCATCTGAGTTATGGTTCACTCATGTTTGTCATTAAAGTAATTTTTTCCTTTCAGAATTTCCTCTTAATTTCCTATAACTATTTCTTTTAATTATTAAAAAGTGCATTGGAATAGGAGTAAGAAAACTCTAACCATAGCTCTGTCATTAACTTGTGTGACCTTGAGTAAATCAGTAAACCTCCCCAGATCTCAGTCTTGTCATCTTTAAAATGAAAAATTAAAATTAGATAATTTATTCAGGTCTGAAATTACTTGATTCTATTAACTGCCGTTTATTTTAACATTTGGCCTTAGGTTATTATGTCTTCAAACTCAATACTAATTAATGATGCAGACTTACAGAAAAGCCTGCTAGGTTGTAATGGGAGGATAGAAATATTTTCCATTTGAACATTAGAATTTCTGGCTGCTAAATTAAGACTAAAGCATTATCTAAGGAGGGATTAGGCAGCACAGTTTTACTTATGGCTTTAGTGTTAGATAAAAATTCAGTGTAATTGCAGCTTAGACTAGATATCATGGTAGTTTTTAGCCAAGTGAGGGTATTTGTCTAAATAGTACTAATCATAGTGATAAAGTATACTTTTTTCTAACCTCGTGTACATAATATGTGGTTGTGACTCTGACTTAACTTCAGGGTCATATTTAACAATCTCCATGAATTGAAGAGCCACATGGATATTATGTGATTTGTAATAATATTATATCATAATATTCTAATGGATAAATTAAAAATCTTAAAAGTGGAATTTTGCAAATGGAGTTTGAAAGTCATAGAATACATCTGTGCAAGTAGAACTCTTATTCATTAGAGCTTATGGCTCCAGAGTTTAGCACACTGCCCGGCACTTAATAAATATTTATTAAATGAATAAATGAACATTTAGAAAGTTTATATGTAGGTGAAATCATAACTGTAACACCGAATAAAAATAATTTGAGATTCCTTTATATGGGAAGATTAAAAGTAAGGTTGATAGTTTAGTTGTCTTTGAATTTATTTTAAAAACAGTTTCTCTTTTTTCACTTTATTGTGTTAATACATTATAGTGGATGTCTTAGGTATAAATCACATTGTAGTTAAACAGATAATAAAAAATGGTTAACACAGATACAGAATATATTATCCAGAAGTGCTCTTATATTTTCTTCTCAGTTTTGAGTTTTGGTGGTATATTTAGCGGGGAAGTGAATAAGTGCTTTTTTTTTTTGAGGCAGGATGTCATTAGACAGTTCAATCTGGCCTTGCACTTGGTAAATTGCCCAGACTGGCCTTGAACTTGTGATTCTTTTGCTTCAGTCTCCCAAGTAATGGGATTACAGATGTGTGCTACCATGCCTGGCTCAATGACTCAATAAGTACATTTTATACTTATCATGAGAATTAAGAACTGAATTTTTGGATAACTTTTTAGATCAAATTAGTATTGTTTTGTATTTTAAATTCTCAATTTTAAAAAAGAAATAGTACATGTATGTTTCAAAGCAACATCCATAAGCAAAAAGCACTTCCTCAATTTTGAGCTGGCAATAGTTCATTAATAGCAAGTGATGTTACTACTAAAAAGTAACTGAACTTAGCAGTTTTTTGTTTACTTCCTGAATAGATTAATTATCTGTATTAGTTTTTTGGAAACCTTTTGGATTATAAAAACATGGGTCACTTCTATAGTTCTTTGATAAAAGTCATGACCATCCTACCAGAAAAATATGTGTGTGTGTACCTAAGCATAATTTTTCAAATAATGTCAAGGGTTTTTTTGTTAGATACTCTGAATTTTTTCAGGGAGGGCTCTTTGAATAGAGTTCTGAACTACTATTCTAACACATACATATGAATCCAATATAAAAACTGAGCAGAATGTAGTATTTCTGATTTGTGTATTAGTGGCACCAACAGAATTTTCTCTCATGTATTCTGATGAAAGCCCTCAGTTCTCCAGTTTTACCGTTTTTATGCGTTCATCTTACCTAAATTCTTTGATTATTAAAAATACCTTAGGGAGGATATTTTAAAAAGAAAACAGAGACAAAGTCTAAAAACAGACGTACAGATTTTCAACTCAATTCACGAAATAATTTGTAGTTAGTTGATTGCGTGGTATCCACTTTTCCCAGTAGATGGCACTAGTTTTACATACTTTTACAGCATGGATGCACACTGATACTACATAGGTGCATTGTGAAAACGTAAAAGTATGTAAAGAATATCCAGTTAAGAACATATGGATTTGTGAACCACAATTTTTCTGCTTATGTTCTGTTCAAACAATATTTGTAGAGTGAAAACCTTTTTCCGTTTTCAGTAGGATTCCAACTCCTTTTGCTTGCACATCTCACTGAAATTGTCTTTCATGTGTAGACTTTCTATAAACTAAAACAAGTTTTCATAAATTAACTTATCTTGTATCCAAATAGCTTATTTAACAGTAATTTATAGTTTTATATGCAGCTAAATTTTCTGCAGCAGACCACCCAAGAGTTAAAGAAAATTTTACATTTTGTTTTGCTGTTTTGAATTTTTATAGAATCCTGAAAATGTTATTAGTTTAACATGTTGACTGTTAAGCATGAAATGGCATTTTTTCATGAATAAAAGTATTTTAGGAAACTAAGAAAAATACATTTAAAATGTTGATTAATGAATATGCTGATGCCGCTTTACTTTTTCTAAAACAAAATATTTTTGTAGCTTTTTGATAGACTACAGTTTTAGTTAATGTTGAAAAGTTATTGTGCAGCATCTAATTACCAGATGAGTTTTAAAAATTATTTATGAACAGTGCATATTAGTCAGTGCTTAGTTGTTGTAGAACATTGTATCTGTACAAATAAGATGTTGGGCATATGGTTTATTAAATGTGGACTTTGTTAAGCTTAGTTTAAATGTCCAATAAATTATTATTATTATTTATTAATAATTATAAAATACATAGCAATATCTAATAACAATATGATTAAAATGAGCATGAACCAAAAATAAATAAATTTTAATTTTGTTTGAGAAATGCAGTAATTAATTAACAGTGATTGTATAGAATATAAAACATATTACTAGCTCTGAAAACAGATAATTCTACAGGAGTAGAACATCTAAACAAAATAGACTTTGGAAATCACACAAGTAGTTAGATATTTATCTAGACAAGCTCACAATAATGTTACTTAACAGGTTATAGAAGAATTTATTAAAATGAGCTGACTTTTGCTTTCAGCATACACAAGTTTAATGAAGGAATGAGCCATGAGTTACATTTCACGGACTCACTCATATTGAGTGAGATAGATATTTGATGAATTTTTATTATTCTTTCCTACTTTGTAGCTTCAGCTTACCTAAACATTTCACTTAGAGATTGAATTACTTATGATTTATTTTGTTAGATATATTTCAATTAAAAATTCTTTAAAATAAATTTTATTGAGGTTTAATTGCAAATTATCTGTAATTACCTTTTGTGCCTTTGTATTTGAAATCAATTTGAAAATTTAAAACCCCAACTTTATTTAAGTTTTCTAGTTTTTTCTTTTACACTAGTATCTTTGCACTTTTATTAGTAATTTAAATATATGTTATAAAAATGTACCATGAATTATGAAACTGTCAGTTAATTAATTGATTTATAAGAGCTATACATTTATTTAGTTTAAATTTAATCAGTAGCTTTTATGATTAGCATTCCTTTAACACTAAATATATTTATTATATTCACACACATAGTTGCAAAGAATGGAATATTAATTTAAAGCATTAGATTATTTAAATTTTAAGCAAGAAAAAATATTTAGACTTCTATAAATGTAGTTTTGTGAGGTTTTGTTTCATTGCAGAAATACATGTTAGGTAAGAAGGATGCAGCTGTTCATATTATATTTCATCTGATTAATATTTTAATATTTTTCTGTAATTTTAGATAATATCACAGTAAGTTTTAGAGCTTGCCATATTATTAACACTGATGAAGAACTTATAAACTTATTTTATATACAGTATTTACTAGTTTGTTCTTACCACCAATTTATTTTCTGTCCTCAGGAATTATTATGTATCTTTTATTCCTATTCTTCATCTGTAAAGAGAATTATATACCCCTCTGGTCAAATCTTTTACAGTTAGAAATGACTCTCAGGTGTTACATTAGTTAACATTTCTCCAAAACTTTGCCTGTGAAACCTTAATTCCTTGCTGTAAAAGAGAAGAGATTGAAAAAAGGGTGCTGGGGGAGGACATGAAGTAAATCTAGGAAAAGCAATCAGGCAAAATCTCTTTCTAATTAGGACATTTGTGGTTTCTGCAAAGTATTCTCCAGAAGTGCAGACTTTTGTGTGTTTAATTCATTGCTACATCTCTGCTAATACCATTGGGTCTGTCACTTAATACATGTTCATTAAATATTTGTTGAACGAACAAATGACTGGGCATAAATAACATCATCTTATGTATCAAAATAATGCTACATGTAAGTAATAGGACCTCTGTTTTTTAAGAAATGTATATTCTGGTGAGAAAGATGGTCACTTTGGGTCCACATTTTATTATCTGTAGGATGAAAGGGTTATGTATTTGATGGTTTTATGAGTCTATATAAACACTTCCTTTTTTCTTTCACTATGGAGGGAGGGAATACAAGTGAGAAGCATTGTGCTTCTCTCTGTCCCAAATGGCAGACTAGCTTCTTGAGATTTCACACAGTGACAGTTCTTCAGAAGGCTACTAAAAGAATGTGCAGATATGATTAGCAAGGAGTGGTGAGGGTGAGAGATGGGAAGATAGGGATGAGAATGGGCTATGGTCATATAGTAATAAGCATATTAAAATACAAAGAAAGCATGGCTTCAAGAGAGAAATATAATAAGTAAATAAATTAATGGAGGAAAGATGCAGACAAGAGATCCTGGCTTGCATTAATCAGACTATGTCAACTAACTTTCTAGACCAACCTTTCTCTCTCTCTCTCTCTCTCTCTCTCTCTCACTAGTTTTGGGCTAGAAGTTGTCTTTTCCTAAATTTTGATTTTTTGTACTGGGGATTGAACTCAGGACCTTGTGCTTGCAAGGCAGGTGGCAGAACCACTGAGCTAAATCCATGGCCTCTTTTCCCAAATTTTAATCTGAAGAACACTAGTTCTACTAATTACCCTGTAAAACAAATCTCTTCATCACATTGAGAAACTGCATATGATCCATATTTCATCAATTCTTAGATATGCCTTTTCATGTTTTACTGTATTGGTAATTGGGATGTAGCTTAAAATCATTGTGATAATAAGACTGCATCATAGTTTGGCAACTTTTTCCCTCTTTTCTAATGGAGCATAAAATAATGGTGCATAAAATATCACATATTTTAAAATGCATACCACTATAAGAAAGTTTCTGAGAAGGTCTGCATAAAGAAGTACATATAAACTAGTTTCCTACTCTGATTCTACTATGAAATCCTTCCCTTCTTGTTCCCCAAGAGAAGCAAACTGTTAGCGTTTTTTTCAGAGTCAGTGTTTTACAAAATACTTTTTGGAGGAATACTGGACTAGGTAATCTCATAGTCTTAAATTAATGAAATATTAGTCATAATAAACATATTTGGATGTAGAATTCTAGGGAGGTAATAAAGAACTGAACAATAATAATTTTTATCATTCTTTTTTATTTCACTGATTTATTAAGCAAATATTATTGTTACAGATTTTTAAGTTCTAAGAAACACAACTAAAGGCAGTTAGAAAACATCTTTTAAGAAGATTTAAATAGCAATAATTAAAATCTACAGTTGCTTAAATAAACACAATGTATATATTTTAACCCTTTCTCTTGCCTAGGCACATTGCTGGATGCTAGGAATGCAAAGATGGGTTGAATATTTTATGAGCACTGTCCTTCAAGGGGATACTGAATAATTCAGGGGAAGCCTTATGCTTTTTCTTGAGTTATCAGAATGAAAAGAGAAAGTGTAAAAATTTTGACTTTTTTTCTTCCAGAATCTCTCAGGTTTTTCTGGAATGTATAGACTCAGATTCATTGAGTAACAAATGCAGACTTTTGTATTTTGTCCATTGTGCTAGATTTGAAATTTGATGTGGGCCACAATATAATTTTGGAGATTTGCAAAGACAAGTTTTTAGACAATACCAATTTTATTTCCTCTGAAATGAAGTATACTAAGTGTTACAGTTAAATAAAATTCTGCATGATTCCTTTTTGTGGGTAGTTACCTCTCATCTTCTTAGCAGTCCTTGCTCCCTAAGGGAAGAAGGAGGGTGGAAGAGAGAGGTTTTATTTCTTCTCCCAAATCTTTTTGATTGCATGTGAAATGTAGAATGGAAATGAGCCTGTCTGTTTTTAATTTTTTTTTCTGTATGGGCTATGATGTTCTAGTGAAGACTCATACTAAAAAAAAAAAAATTAAAAACAGGGAACTCCAACTTTGTCAGACATTTCACATGCAATCAGATAGAATTGAAGTTAAGTGACTTTCTCTTCCACTGTTGTCACTTGATGATGGCAGCTCTTTAAACAGTTCTCTTTTTACTTACATGCTTTTTGGATCTAGACATTTAAAAAATATTTCTCTAAACTCTAAGCTTTATGGTTCACATTTACATAAAAATCATTGCTCTTAATATTTGCCTTAAAGTTTGAAGTTCATAAAGTGCTCCTTTGTTCTTTTTGGTACTTAATGTTGATAAAATTACAACTA
The DNA here is from genome assembly GCF_000247695.1 of Heterocephalus glaber. The sequence continues at coordinate 2,986,970 of NW_004624802.1, read as the reverse complement.
CACATGAATTCAGCAATTTAAAATTTGTAATATGTAAGTAAAGGAAATGTAAAACATAGTTTCTATCTTAAAGTTATTCAGGTGAGTTGTTATAACTGTTTCATTAGGATGAGTGTAGTGCTAAACCTCTCTATTATCTCTTAAGAAAATCACGTAGAGTCACAAAAGAGATTTTGCTATATGAAGGCTAAATTTTAAAGTTTTATCAATAAACTTTAACAACTGTGCAAAATACATTTTCTCTCATTGTCTTACAGTGAGAAAACAGAAAACATTTGCACATCTCCCCCCCTAATTTTAAACTTGCCTTATTTCTCAGATCCTTAATTTTTCTTTTTTTTTTTTTTAGTTTGTTTTGCTTTGTACAATTAGCTGACATAGTTTACACTGTATACTTTCAACAGGACACTTAATACCTTGTATACATTTGATCACATTGCATCTATCAGATTGGAATTCTCATCCTTATTTGGATCTTGTTAGGCATTCTGACCCTGTAGATACTGTTTCTATAAATATTTGAGTTTTCTGTTTTCCAGTCATAACTGTGTAACATGGTCAATCTAGGTAGATAAATATTAAGAGTTTTAGTGTCCTCTTTGTAACTCTCTTTACAGCACATGCCCTTACTGCAAGACTTTACATTGTATTAATCTCCTTATCTGTCCTGTTAGGGTATATGTTTTCCTAAATCAGGAACCTTTTTCTTTTTTAACTTTCCAGTGCTTATCCCAGTTCTTGATTCACCATAGTTTAATAAACAGTGTTTAGAAAGTATGAATTAACACTAAACTCAACAGTTTATATCTTCAAGGAATTTACAATGTGTTTGGGAAGGTAAAGCAGAAACAACTGGAGATGTTTGAGGATAACTGTACAACACTGTATTTTCCCACGTAAATACTATTTTGCAAGGTAATACATTAGTACTAAGGATGGTAGTAGGGGTGAAGTTAATAGGCTAAGTAGACATGGGAGGAAAACTTGTTTGAAATGTCTTCTGAGTTTATCTATTCATGATGTCAGGATAGAAACCAGTAGACTAATTTTATCATTCAAGTATGTACCACTAAAACATGTGGTATTAATTCAAGAAATTTAAAATAATATGTTGTCTTGGCATGCTTATAGTATCCATTGATGTTGATTAGAACTCTGTGCATGCATCCATAGAATATAACTAAAACTGATTTGTAGAATTATTTGATGTGATGTAATAGAAAATGAGTGAGAATGCATGAAATGTGAATTATGATAAAGATAATTTTTTTCTCACATCTAGAAAAGGAAAAAAATCTTTTTCTTAAAGAGAAATAAAATGCCTTTATATTATATTCTGGGTTTGGAACGTAGATGAAATTCAACTGAGGCTAAATGAAAAAAAATTAAGAATATTTTAATAATAAAGAAGTAATTGAGGTACTAATTTTATAGTTTCTTTACCCATGCATGTTCCTGCCATTGCCTATAGGATTACTCTAAAGAGGAGAGTTGTTAAAGTGTTCAGAAAGGTAAAAGCATTGTTTGGCCAAAGAATTTTGTTCTTGTGCTCATCCAAAATTTATCAAAACATCTCTTGAGTATCATCTTACATATGACTCCAGACTGGAAATGATAGTCTGTAGTCTAAATGGGATGACATTAAGTAGACATAGCAAATTAGCAGAGTCTGCATGCTGACTGTATATTTGAAGTTCAGGCAGGCAAATAGTCTCCGAGAGCTATTTTGAATATAGCACCATGCTAAAAGGATATTCACTAAGATTTCTCTTGGAAATAAAAAAGGTAATGCTAGACAGTGTCTTCATTAAGATATATAGTTGTAAGTTTCCTGGTTTAAAAGCATTTTCTTTTATGTTTGAACTGTTTGTTGTCTACTCCATTCATATTTGGGTTTTAACATCTGCTTTCAAGTTACTATCTCTGTTTCTGCCACTAGAGTATGAACTTCTTAGTGTTTTCTCCTCTTGTATTGGCTATTTCCTCTGTGTGTTCAGAAAGTTCTTTCTCCAGACACAGCCCACTTCCCCTCCTTCCTCAGGACTTTGCTCAAGTGTCACCTTCCTGAGTGAGACCCACCTTGGCCACTCCATTTAAAATTATAGTCCTTACTTCAAGCACTCTCAATCCTCATTGTCTGTCCTGCCTTAGGCTTGTTTTTTCGTCTGCCTGCATACTCACCACCTTCCCTGAGACTATATAACTTATTTCTTAATTTTCTTTGTGTTTTATCTGTCTTCTTTTACCCTTCTTGGAATGGGAGCTCAATTAAAGTAAGATCATTATTTTGTTCTCTGCTATGTACAAAGTACTAAGAAAATGTCAGCACATAGTAGGTATTCAATAAACAATTATTGAATGAACAAATAAATACATTTTACTTAAGATATTACCTGACACTCTGTAAACACTCAACATTTTTGATGCTTTATAAAAGTAAGAAAAAGTCTTAGATTAGGTCCTCAATGTAAGTTCTGCAACCCTGGTTTTGTGGGAACCCGAAGCTTGAAACAAAGTGACCTGACATTTTAAATTGTATGTTAATCTCAGGAATATTTTTCCTATTCTACTCTAAGAGAAAAATTGGAAGAATTGGATACGCTTCTATAGGTAAGGAATTTTTCTTCCACCCTGTGCTTTGTAGTTTTTTTTTAAAAAAGGCTTTATTGAATTATTACAGTACAGACAAATAAACACAAAAATGGTTTATGATATGTACTTTACATTTCACTTTAAAAATAAATGATTTAGATTTATAAATTCGCACTTATTATAAATTCTCACTTATTTAGAAGTTAAAACACTGAAATTCTAATCAGTTTTCTATTATGATAAACTAATAACTATTTGAAAATTAAAATTTGTAGTGAAAATTAAAGCGTACTTTAATTTTATACCATCTTTATATGTAGCAGCCAAATATTTCAACATTAAATTTATTGTTTTGACCTAGTAAACTCAAAGCCACAACAGATGTTTTTATCTCATTCATATATTAGCTGGGGAAATATTTAAAAGTTTTATTTTTTTCTGATCCTAGATTCAAAGTTAAAGTTGTAGGATCTTTAGGTTTTGCTTTGTTTTGATTTTTTTCACATTGAAATATAAAATTTATGACTTAAAAGTGCTCTCAGCATTTAGGTAACAGATCTGATTTACTTCTTAACAGGAAGTTAAAAAGACTTTCAACATTTTATAGACTTTGTGAGAATCCCACATGAACCTTGTCTCTGACCCTTAGTGGAAGGAATGAATATAGGGAAACAGACATTGGCTAATGGACAAAAGTATTTACTTTCCTGGATGTACTGCAGTGATTATTACTTTCCCGCCTATTATCTTGTTATTGGTCATAGTCTTTAAAGCTGACAGTTATTGCATAACTTGAAAAGAAACAAAAGTTGTAGCATATTTTTTTTCTGACAGAATATAATGATTATGGGCTTTGCAGCCAACTGCTCTGGGTTTGAGTTGATATGTATATTTAGATAGTTATGTTATAAACACTGTGAATCTCAGTTTCTGTATCTGTAAAATACGCATGACAGCTACCTTCTAGAATTATATACCTAAATGTGCTCTTAGCACGTATCAGAACTCAAATTTTAATTTTATTTTTGTCCTTCACTCCCTATCTTTACCATTTTTTGAAGACGCCATGTGAGGAAAATACTAGTCTGAGGGAATTATTATAGAAAAATAATTACCAATAGAATACTGAAGCACACCAAATACCTGACTTGACTTCTTTTCAAAATTCAATTTTAACTTTAAAACTTAGTGTAATCAGAATGGTAATGTGATACTGCATTTCCTCAGTATTTGGTAAGTGCTCATTGATGCCATCCTTACACCAAACTTGTAAGGGTGGCAGCACATAGAGCAGTTGACTTATCTATAGGCCACAAGGTTGGAAACCAGGCAGAAACAGAATGTGAACTCATGATGTAAGTTTATTTCTTCTACTAGCTTCTCAGTGAAGTTTCAAAACAGTTCTGCTTTGAGGAAACAGCATGGAACAAGCCCCAGTATGAAATGAGACAGGGCATATTTCAGCATACAAATACCTTTGGATAGAGTTCAAGATAGATCTGAGCTATACCAAAATTATTCTATAGGGAATGGGTTCTGAGTAGACACCAAAGGGGCAATATTACCTCCTCGAATATTCTTGTGTTGCATGTGCACGTACTTGTGGCTTAAAAATACACTATTAAACATTTAAATAAAGGGAAACATCTTTCTCTAACATACTTCTAAGCCAATTTAGAGGTAATTGAACAGATGTCATATAATACTAATGTTAAATTACTTTGTGTAATAAGAAAATTACAGTACCTAAGTAAAGATAGTAAAGGGAAACCATCCAATGAATTACTCTAGAATTTCAAACTGCAATGATATCAGAATTAACAGTGGCACCATATGACTTTAGAAAAGTGAGTCTGATAGGGAGCAGGGAAATCAGAGACAAAAGTAAAGCTTTTTTGTGTTTATATGTGCCAAATATTGGTTATGCTGGGAGAGCTAATGTAATGATATAGCTTTCAGGTGTCCAAGACATATATTATTATTAAACTATGTGATGAGACATTTATTAAAATCTAACTTCTTATTGAGTTGTTTAATATAAAATCACAGTTGCTGTTTCTAGTGTATATATACTTCCTTTTGCTGTTAGGTACTCTTTAAAAATTAATTATTTTGAGAACATAGTATGACCAAAGAATAAAAATGTATGAAGTTTGACAACTTTAAATAATCACTATCATTTCTTAGAGAACAAACCTCACTTACAGTTAGGATACAATATTTATATTTAAGGTTGAAAAGCCAGGATGTAAGAAAATTTTGCTAATTTGGAAGATGACCTTTAAATGCACCAAAACCAAATAATTTGTAGGCTATGACATAGGGCACATTCCTACAAAATTTGTGTGAATACAGCTTTAGTGGTTCTTGAAAGACAAACAAAGAAAGCTGGAATGAAATCTTGATTCCCTTCCCAAATAAGACTGAGACTAACAAAAGTGTACAGCAGCACTCATTCAAAGCTTGCCATTTAAATGGGATCTCTGTAGCACAGTTAATGAGATGGTTCATAGGGGAAAACAATCTGTTTTTAAGAATGTTTAGATCAAAAGTGATTTCTAATCTATGAAATAAAGTTGCTTCAATACCCTTCATTCACCAGTAAAGCTTTTATGTTTGTATTATTTACTTCGATCAGATGTTTTCAATTTTACCTTTTTTTCTTTGTAAAAATACTTGATATGGTTCATCAATACTGACCAACAGTTTTATTCTTTTTCTTCAGAAAGAGAGATGAGGGAGGGAGAGAGATAGAGAATGAAAAATAGAGAAACATCTCTGCCTAAACGATTTGCAAGCATCTGTGCTTTAAGCTACTTTTTATGAACACTCCTTAGTAAATGACTCAAGGTAAAAAAGCAGAAAAGCATCCAATGTTAGGAAATTGCAATCCAATACCATGTAATTTAAACCTGCAGTTGCTTCTCTTGTACTAAATGACATACAGATGGGTAGCTTAGTTCTCTCTTTGAGAACACAATTGGTCTTTTTGTATGAATGAACATATATTAACAAAAATATTTTGGACTGAATTGTTTTATTCTCATTGTTCAGATTTTAATTATCCATCCATTTGAAAGAATAATTTTAACCAAGACGTATGTCACAGGTTTGTAATTAATGAATTTTTTGACAAAATTAACAAAGATACAACATTTCTAACAAATAAGTCAAAACAAAGTAACTTTCAAGAAGTTTGTAGTAAATTGAGCAGAACCTCACCTATCACAATCAACTGTTAAAAAAGAGCCATGCATTTTTCAAGCTGTTGGAGGCTGTTCTGATAGAACAGACATTTCCCAGGGAAACATTTGTTTCTACTCCTTAGACAATAGTAAAAATGTAGATAGTAGTTGTTAGATAAATCCTAGTGTAATGTGGGGCCCAGTGAGATGAACAAGGACCCATGTGCCATTTGCATTGAGCTGGCTGTTCCTGTGGCTCCTTTCAGGCCAAGAAGGGCCAGGAAGGGCCAGAAAAGGCCAGGGTACATCATGGAAGGTCAGCAGAAGTGCTGTTTGATATCTGCAGGCCCGCACCAAGACATAACTTTCTGTTTGGCTCTGATTTGCTCTTTTCCTGTCTCTGTATTTTCTGGTAGAGAATTAGCCACTCTGTCTTGGTGGCCCTGATTCCGGAAGCTGATACCCTCTTTAGTCCCACAATCTGAGTAACTGGTTAGCTAATTTTTTCCAAGTTTAACTTCAGTGATTTCATATTTGATGACATTAGCCACCTTAAAAGTAAAAGAAGTAAAAAGCATTTCCACTCCTAAATCTTATTTCTTTGTATTTCAAAAGAAGTTGAATTTAATATTCAGGAAACTAAACAAGGTTTCTCTGAAAAAATTCAAAATACGGTAAGAAATCTTTATATTTAGGACAATCTGCAAGCTTCTTTACCATGATAGATGGCAAAGAAAAGTAATTTTACTACAGTGAGTAATTGTTGCCCTGTCCAAGAGTTATATTTTTTCAATCATTTGTGAAGGTAAAATAAAATACTACATATAAACAGGTATTGTCTGAACATTTTACTACAATCTTATAAGTTGAAATAAAAGCTGCCATTGTTATTAGAGTCATGTTAAAATTATTTCACCATTAAAATACACCCAATCAGTAAATCTTCCTAGATTTTGCAGAAAGAAAATGTAGGTCTTTAAATAAAATCACTACTTTTCCTTTTTTCCTTTGTCTTTCTTCCTATTTTTCTCACTCTTTGAATTCTTTGAGTCTGCATTAGTTTAAAATGCCGTCTCCTATAGTCGTTTAGAAGTTTCTTGCTGCCTATTTAACATGGGATGCCACAGTCTTTAAAGAAAATTTTATTTCTGAGGACTCACAGAATCTAGTGAATTGTCTGATAGAATCACAGAGAAAAGCAATCCCTAATAGTAGAGAGTATGTGTTTAAAGGTCACAGAAAAATAAACAAGATAGAGTTAGTTAGATCATCCAGTAATACTGGAAACTGAATGATGATGGTTTCAAGCTATTCCACCAAGTTGCAAAATTATTACATGGACAGTATGGTTTAACTAATATGCCCATCATCTTATACAAACAGTGTGATAAGTATAAATAGGCTTATATTTTTAAATTGTTTTTTAAAAGGAGTTTCAGAGTTTTGGGGGACATAAATAATGTACTACCATCTTGCAAATGTTCAGTAAGTTTTTGGTTCTACATGCTAGAAGCTTTGGTTGCAGCATATTGTCACTGTTCAGTGGAATCACTTGGGTTGTAGGAAGCATTCGTTTTAAACTTAGAGGAATAATCAGCTGCAGTTCAGGTAAGATTTTCTAGTGCATTTGGGACTAGTCTGATCATTGACAACTGACTGTAGAAGCTGTGTTGTGGCGGCTGGCCAAAGCAATTATTTAGGATTCAAGCTAAAAAGCTCCCTTCTTCCATATCCTCTCTCTTTCCAGGGTCATGTAGGGATAAAAAGAACTGTAAGGTGGTCTTTTCTCAGCAGGAACTGAGGAAGCGGCTAACACCCCTGCAGTACCATGTCACTCAGGAGAAAGGGACCGAAAGGTAAGGTGAGCTATAATAAAAAGTCATTAAGCAAGAGCTTGTTTTCTCCATCCCTCCACCTTTGAATCTTTTTTGTCAATTAATTTAAAGAATTCCATCTTTATTTGATAAAGTCTGTAAATTAATATCTTTGAAAAGATTGAAAATGGCATTGTTTAGGTAAAGACTCAAGTTTTATTTGTTCTCTCCTCCATTTAATGAACACTCTATCTTATGAAAAGTCACAAGACTTTTGTTAAGGGCCTGTTTTTAGTTTACTACGAAATGTGTGGAAGTAATAGCGATTTAGGTACATTTTTTGGGAAGACATCACAGTAAGCAAAACCATGAGGGACATGGAGGTATGCCAGGATGCTGAAATTTTGAAGGTGGCCATTGTAAGTATAGACATTTTGGCTGCAAAAAGAAGGTAGCATAATTTAGTTCCTTTCTACCCCACTCCAATTTCTTTTTGAAGCACATGTGGAGAAAGTATTTATTGGCTCATTTGTGGTTGGAATGTCAAAAATTTTCAATAACTGCCCTCACATGGCTTTGGTCCTTGGAAGTTCGCCCTAAGTCCTGAAAAAAGAATTTGTTCACTTCCAAGACTATTTTTAGTGAATAAAGTCTCTCTCAGCTGATTCCAGCTCAAAAGTAACTTGCCAAGGTCCAATGATTTTGTTGTCTAATTTGTACCATAGAGCTTGGCATATGGCTGCAACTTACCTCTGATCCAAATTTATTAATGATGTAACTTTTTGTTTTCATTCATCAATTGTTAAGAACTCTTTACCACACATGGGATCCTTGTTAATAGACAGCATGCACTTCCTGTCACAGTACCTACTATTTACTGAATTTACCAAATGTTGAATCCCTGACAAAGTCTACCCTCACTGTACAGTGAGCTAGTAGTGGACTTGAGTCTCAGCTCAGAATTTCTGCCCGTCCTATTGTGTACATGACTAGCAAAATGATTTAATGCACACAAACAACCAGAGATTAGGTCATTCTTAAAAATGCTGTTTATAAAAAAAAAATTGGACCTCATAAAGAGGGTGAAAGGATAATAAAAACAAGCTGCAGAGCACATAGACTTTTTGTTGGGCTAGCACAGCTGATTTGTATTAGCTGAATGACCTCCTAGCCTTTAAGATTGTTAACTTAGAAAAATATTCCCTTAAAGCTGCAATATTCCTTTTCAAACTAAAAAATAAGTCTTTCCACTTGAAGTCTTGGAACTTTCTGCGTTTTCTCGAATACTCTTGGATACTGAAGAGTAGTAGAAATCTTATGTAATAATGTTCTTTCTGTGAATCAAACTACATGCTTTCCTTTAAATAGAAAAAAGTTTTTTCTAAGCATTGCATAACTAAATGGTTTGATATTTTTTAATTTAACCTGCACTAGTTTGGAGTAGTTATAGGTACCTTTTATTATATAGATTTGATATATATTACTATTGTTCAGATTTCCATATGTTTGGTCTGTTCTCATTTTAGGACCAAAAGCTCTTGAAAGATTTATTAGAAAAGTGTGTTTTAAGCAAATATGCTCTATAAAAATAATGCTAGCTTTGCTTAATTTTTTGATGATCTGTTTATTGTTTATTAGTGCCTTTGAAGGAGAATATACACATCACAAAGATCCTGGAATATATAAATGTGTTGTTTGTGGAACTCCATTGTTCAAGTAAGTATATTAAAAAGCAATAGTATGGATATATCACAGATAGCAACAAACTAGTTATTGCTTGTTCACCCTGGAATCTTTCTACTACTGAATTTTCTTCTTTTTTTATTTTTGTTTGCACTCCACAAAACAGAAATAACTTTCATGGTAACTTAACTTTCATGGTAAATTGCTAGTGTGATACACTGGATGATTTTGCACTGTTTGGACTTTTAAAAAACCCAGTATTAACTTGTTCATCTCAGTAACCATTTTGCTTAACAGAGATATCAAAGAGATTTTGATGGGCATAGGAATGTTTATGTATTTATTGATTTTTCTGTCAAGTTATTTATTGGACCATATTGAAAATTCTGTATGTGTATCTTTCAAATTTACTGATATCCACCAAGTAGACTGTTCATACTTCTACAAAGAAGGAAAATACCAGCATTGAAAGTAATATGAGAAGCATAACAGATATTTATACATAAAGAAGCAATTTATATAAGTTTAACAGTTGTTTTCATTGATCCAAAATCTTTATTTTAAAGATCCAAACAGTTTACCATAAAACAGGCAGCACATAGACTTTTTGATCAAAATAGTTTATTCAGACAGTGTATTCTGGAAAGTATAAGTCTTATTCAAGACAGGACAATTCATTTTCAAAAATTTATTTATCTAGGTGAAGAAAATCCTGGAAGCCATATATTTTTTTGTAGGGTTGCTGATTTAGGGAAATAAATGGAAAGGAACTTTACTTGAGAGTAAATGTCATTTATTTAAAATGGAATTGCAAAGTTTCTTAGGGGAAATGAATAAATATGAATCTGGTACTGGTAGCATGTAAAATACATTTTATATCTCACCATAAATGTTTCTCTTTTAAAACACTACCATTTACAGATTTTCCAGAAATAACAGGAAATAGTAGTTGCCTTGAAAATTTTTAAGGTTTACAACTTTTCTTAAATTGCACAAATCTTATTACACATTAGTATTGGTTGAGAATCTGTTTTGAATTTTTATGTATTTATTCTTCATGTTAAAAACTCGACCCTTCAGATTGTCACCCATTTCCCCTCAGAAAACACACGTCTTTATATCTCAACACCTTTGTCTTATGTCATAATAGTTGATATAACACTTAAGATAGTTGTTGAGCCATGTTAAACTTGTTAATATCCCAAATGGTAAAAATTTGCCACATCCCTTTTGCTTTTTGTTTAAGATCCTCCATTTCTTTCCCTATCATGTGATGCAGTAAAACACTAGATCTAAGGAAAACTTACTCTGTTAAATAAGAAACAGAATTACAGTAAATGAGAGATTTAATTCATGTGAGATTTTTGAATCACAAATCCTAAAAGCAAGACCCTTATCCAAACATAGGTAATGGTGGGAATCAGGTTTCCCATTCATTGTGACATTGCTATGATCTCCTTTAGCATTCTTGTAAAAAAAAGCTTTCATTTTCTAAATTTTTAAGGAATGTGGTTCAGTTCTTTTTCTCCTGCTTTTTCTCTATTTCATTCTTGGGCTCCTTGTTCTTGGTTTCTTGTCTTTTTTGGGGAAAATTCTCTGTCCTGTCTTTCACTGGAGATGGAGTAGCTCATTGGTCTGTGTAGCTGTCTTCATACTGGAAAATGTGTCCTAGGTGTCCACAAGACTTTCCAGGGATCATAGGGCATGGACAATTTTTAGGGCATCAATTTCATGATCCTCAGCTTCCACAGGACCATGTTCCTGAAACAGATTGTCTAAGAAAGTCTGTGATCTGCTTTTTCTTCCTTCTCATCTCATCATCATGGTCATCTGTCTTTCATTTCATAAAAGATGTCACATGGCTCACCTGTCCCAGATATTACTAATTTATTGTCCTAGAGTACAGTTTTTAGGGCATCAAGAAAAAAATGCCAGTTTAGGAATGCATAGCCTCTTAAGGAGAGCAAAGCAAAAAAGCATTTGTAAAAATATTCAAATAATCTTTTATCTTAGCAAGGCTCTGGCATGACTCAGTCCACCTCCCTGTCATCTATTTGTCTATTTATTGTCTGTTTATCTATTTCCTACTAGCCTACTTAAGTGAGAGGGTTGCCATGAAAACATATATCAACATATTTATTCAAACAGAAAAAAAAGAAATGAATGTCTTTTTTTTTTAGACAAAAAAATCTTATTTTTGATTGATTTGTCAGTAAGGACTGGCTTTGCACATTACTTCATATGGTGGACTTCATTCATTAAATGATCAAACCATGCAGCTTTAAGGTTTTGACAAAAATCCGTTTTCGGTATGTATAAGGTACATGAAATAACAGAATATTCATCTTTTGCAGTTATTTAAATTCTGGTAAGATGTGTTAGCTGTTAATTTAAAATATAGGAATATAGGAAGCATGTTTCCGGCAGCACCCAATCAGACTACAGAACCCAAAGTTACTTGAACAGGAAAATTTAATATAAAGAATTATGAACTGTAACAGATTATTGTGGTAATGAAAGATTGGCTAATAAAGTAAAGAAAATCTAAAGACTATGGTGTAGCAAGAATAACAATCAAGACCCTAAGGAGAAGCAGTTTGTTCTGTAGAATCCAGGTGCTGAATAAGTTGCCTACCCTGAAAGAACTGGGTATTGGAAAAGCTATGTAGACAGTAGGAGTCTAGCACTGGAAAAGCCACCCACCCTGCAAGAGGCTGGAAGTAGAGATGCTGCCTGTGCTTCAGAATTCAGATGCTAGAGGAGCTGCAGGCCCTAGAGAAGGCTGGCATACCCAAACCAGCAAGTGAAGACCTTTTCCTCCAGAGGTCTCTCTCCTGTGACCTTTACTGGAAAAGCTTGACTTTAAGCTAGCCAATAAAGAAAAAAAAATTTAAGGACTCAGCTCCATGTTAGCAGAGGAAGCAAGGAAGATGGGTTTGGAGGTAAGAGGCAATAAATTGATAACTGACACAAAATCTATATTTTTTTTCAAGATTATTTTAGGAGTCCATGATCAAAAGTTTGAAAACCACTCACTTATCTAGTGAATTCTAGATATCATTATCAGGGACCTTCTAGATAGCTGGTTTCACACTTTATATACAAAGTGTAGGAAACAATTGGTGTGTGTGTGTGTGTGTGTGTGTGCACATGCATGTGTATGTATAGTTTTTATTAGAAGGGAGTTAAAGAAGAAAATTAGGTAAAACAGGAAATAGAGGAATAGTATGAGAAATAACTATAGTAGGAAAACAGGAAAGACGAATAGAAAAAAGAAGTGGTGAACTTGAGAATGTATGATTGTTAGAAGTATGAGATTTTCTCCCAACTTTAGTTTCTGTTTTCTAATTCATGCTTGTATGTTTATGTGTGCACATATATGTGCATAAGCCTCTTCCTTTACTTGACTGATGTGTATGTATTATACTTCCTTGTAAAAAGTCTACTCAGTTATTCTTTTATTTTCAAATTATAGTCTAAATACATCCCTTCTCTGAACAATATGCTGCTTTTCAAGTACAAGAACCTTATTCACAGGCTTCTTATAAATCAAATATGTAATTTATTTCACAGTTCATGTTTTCTTCATATTCACAAATTTTACCAAGCTAGTTTATTTCTCATATAGTACTACTGATTTTCATTAGTAAATTAACTGACAGAAGCAAGAATGTTCTCACCTCTGGTTATTTGAACTTTTAAAATTTCATAAAGTGAATTTATTTCATATCAGATAAACCAGAGAAGGCATTGGTAAAATAATTTAATTCAGAAAGTATTTTTGACCGCTTACATTGTGCTTTACAAGGTATTGTGGAACAGATAAGTTTATGAAATAGTTTCTCCTCAAGGTACTTAATGGTTTTGTTGGCATAACAAAATAATGTTAGTATCTGTCTGAATGTGCCTGTTCAAAATGCTTTTATGTGCATTAGAAAGGTATATGACTGCATTAAGTTGGAAAATGTTCATGGAGAAGATGAGACAACATTTTATTAGGAAGAAAGAAAAGTTCAGTTTTCCCAGGTGAAGGATTCTATGTAGAGATTGTTACATGATGAGAGGAATTTGGGGCTGGGGATTTAGCTCAGTGGTTCTGCTTCCTGCCTCACAAGCTCAAGGACCCGAGTTCCATCCCCGGTACCAAAAAAAAAAAAAAGTAGATGATGAGAGGAATTCGAGATTGGGATCAAAAGCAGGTTTTGCAAGGAAATAGGAGTTGGAGGGTGGGTTATGTTGGTAGTAATGGGAGATATGACTGGGTGTTAAGGTGACCAATCAGGGAAGTCCTGAAACCAGAGAAAAAATTTTAAATTTCAACTTGAAATTTCTTCTTTGATGAAGCTCTTTAATCTTTCCAGGATGAATTTTGTTGTCCCTCTTCTCAGCTTAATAGCATGTTGTATGCATTTTGATTGTCATAATTTCTACTATGTTCTGAATTATCTGTTGATTTTCTCATTTTTCCTTTAGTAAATGTATTTCACAGTGGTCAAACTATACCCTAGTCCTATTTATATCTCTAGCCTCTGACATTTAATAATCACTAAATATTTATTGTTTATTTGCATGATTGTCTGAAGTTTGCTATGCAGATTGTGGAGAAATTTTGAGAAAGGGAATAGTATGATGAAAATTGGGAGTAAGTCACAACAGTGTACAAGACAGATTTCTGGGAGCAAAAGGAGAGGGAATTGTAACAGTCTCAATGGGAAGTTCTTTCCCTTTTTACCCAATAAACCTCAACATAATCCATGTGCAAACATCTCTTAATGATTTTGTTTGAGACTTTAAAGAACCACGTAGAATAGTTAATATTCTGCATACAGAATACTCAGCAAGCCTTACATTGAGTAGCTCATTTAATATAGGTTCATTAATAATAGTAACAATACTATTAAAATACTGGCTAACAATATGCAGCATTTATTATATGGTAGGCATGGTACTTTAGTGTTTTATATATATTAACTCATTTAATCTTCAGACCACATTTTACAGAAGGAACTGGGAAAGTATAAGTAACTTATGAAGATCACTCAGCCAGCTTACAAATGGATTTAGAATAGTAATGCTCAAATTTTTAAAAAGAACATTAAAGAATTATAATAGATTGCTTTATCAGTATTTTATTTTGGTCACTCTAGTCTGATTATTTTGCTTAACATCATTGGAACAAATGATACACATACACTTATCTCAATTATTTGAAAAACCTTTTTGTCACAGTACTTAAGCTGAAAATTGAAGGCCATTCCAATTTATGAAGGGCTGAATCAAAAGTAACTAGATCCATAATCGCAGGTGATCAGGAGAATTCAGTTTCAGCTTGGTTCTTATCCTGAAGGAGGACCTTTGGAATCCTGAGAGGATGTTGTAGCCAGTCTCCAGGAAGCCATTAGGCCAATCGACATCTGAGTGGGAGAGCAGCAGGTGGATCTATGGGCAGGATTCTAGTAATTGAAACTTGGAGGTCATTTTATTTTAAGGTATTGATTCCTTATCATATTTTTCTCAAATAACCAGATTTTTACTAGTTTTTTGAGTTGTTTCTATATTTCTAAGAAGCTTGATGTCAACCAGCATGAGCAATCCTAAATACCTTTCCTTCTGTCTGAAAATGTCTTTGTGTCTTCATCTTCTTCAAGCAATCAGAACTAGCACTGGCCAAAAGCAATGGTGGAACTTGAATATTAGGCCAGATGTGTGATCTTAGATTCATCATCTGTAAAATGGGGAAACAAAACCAAACAGGTATAAAAACTAAATGCAGAAACATGCCTAGTACTGTATATGCTAGGTATTCAACAAATGTTAAATATAAGTGGCCTGACCCAAGTTATGGGGACATATACTATCACTATAGCCCCTCCTTATAACATGAGAAAGCAAAGGCTTTATTAGAGAGAGCCTGTCTGTTAACTGTAGATATTAGTGTGATGAGTCACTGCTCCAGATGTACTGCTACATTTCCAGTGGAATTCTGTTGCCAAAACGGTTCACACATGCTATATCTCACTTGAGCCTCCTGTGCAGTTTTATTCTAAGCTACCAGAAAATATAGGCTGTTTTTCAGCTCTTTTAAGAACATAAACTCTCCCACTGAGGAAATTCCAGTCCAGTACCACACAGTTTAATCAACTATGCTGCTCCATATATGCTATTCACTGCTAAAAGAGTTTCATCATGAACTTTTCCCCCTTTGATATAATTGTGTGCATGTGTGCGTGTGTGTGTGTGTGTGTGTGTGTGTGTGTGGTGTAGGGAAGAATATAAAACCAGGGTGAGAAGATTGAGTTTTCTGTTCTTCCTCTCTACTTAGATCTCACTTCTTTGACCCTTAAATTCTGTCTATACAAGCTATACTCTTAAATGAAATAAATAGGACACCCATGTGTAAATACTGATAGTTTCTCTGGTGTGAGAAATTGAAAGTGTAAATGAGGACCAAAATGTATAAAAGATAATGTGAAATAGGAAGAAAAGGTCCAAAGGGGAAGGGAAGTGGGGGTGGGGGTAGGGAAAAGAAAAGAAGGGAAAGGAAAAACCATGGGAAAAGAAGGAAAAAATGGAAACAGTTTTTTGTAAATAGGGAGGGATGGAGGGGTAGAAAAGAGGGAAGGGGAATGGGGAAAAAACAAGAACCAAGATATACTTTGTACAGGTATAAATTCCCAGTGATGGATGTGATTATAATGTATACCTGAAATGTATCAATAAACTCAATGAAAAAACAAAACAAAACAATTTCAGTCTCTGGAAAGTGCTAAATACACCAATGTGAACTTAACTTCATGCTTTCTTTTTATGGAAGTCTAGCTGAAAGTTGCTCATCATTCCAGCAGATGTTTCCTAACTTTTAACGAAGTGCATTTAACTCAAACTTTAAAAGATCTGAATTGTCCTTCATCGCATTCCAAATCCTTTAACAAAAGAGTCTTTCCAGTGTAACAAAATTGCTCTGAAAAGAACTAGATTTCTCAGTGGTGGTTTACTTAAACTTTTGTTATATCTGCAATCAAATACTCATTTTTCAGAGAATATAAAATTGGCTTCTCTCATCCCACTGACCTTTCTTGTCTTGCCCCACATAAAATGATTTATAGGGCATTTGTAATTGAGGGAGTTACTTTTCTGCCTTCTTCTCATCTGAAAGCTTTGAATAAGACCACAACTGGATTGCGAAGAAAGATTTTCTTGAGCTACTAGCAAAGATAGCAAAAAACACTCTAGGGAGGCAAAAAAGGCCTAAAAATATAGCATTAAAAAAAGGAAAGAACAGGGCCAGAGATTTAGCTCAGCGGTGCCTCCACCTGCCTCACAAGCACAAGGTCCCGAGTTTGATCCCTGGTACCAAAAAAAAAAAAAAAAACCAAAGAAAAGAACAATTGTGTTGTGATTCAAAGTGTAACAAAACACAAATATAATTGTTGCTGTATTAAAAAATTATATACACATATAGAAAAGGATTGAAGCAATATCTACACATAAAATTCACACATAGTTGAAGGCGCATGTATGAGTATGTGTGTGGATGCACATGCATGTGTGAGAGAAAAGTGGAGGAAGAGCAATCTTGTGTTGTTTGTATTATGAAAATCACAATATTAGTCCTTTATTTAATTTTCCAAGTGTAGACAGAAATGGATATTTTTCTTGGTGAATTAGAATGGATGATTAGAATAAATTGGGAAACATAATAGGTAAATTTAAACTATAATTCATGTACATTTATATTGTGTGAGTAAACATGAATAAGAAAATTCATGGGTCGAGGATTTAGCTCAGTGATTCTGCCACCTGCCTCGCAAGTGCAAGGTCCTGAGTTCGATCCCCAGTACCCCCACAAAAAAGAAAATTCATGAATATTTGTTATTCCATTTCATAGACTTTGAAGTTACTTAAGGTAGTTCATAAAAATAATGTACACATTTTAACAAGTACTTCTGAGGTAGTCTACAAAGCTGCTCTTCTTATAAATGAAGAACTCCTTTTTATTTTTGGAAAGTGGCTAGTGAGAATTACATACATTTTGATCCAAATACATATCTTCAGTGTGTCTTATACATGACTAAATGATCCACCATGTAAAACTGTCATAGAAAGATGCAGAAGCCATCTAGAGCAGCAGTAGGAAATGGAGTATTGTGAAGTTCCAGCTCGTATTTGCTGCATAACCATAAATAAGGACCTAAACATCTCATTTTTCTCATCTCTGGTATGAATAACAGCAACTTTTTCTAGCTCATAGCACTATTATATCAAATGAATTTTACAAACGTGATAAAAGAAAGATACAAGGATAAAGTAAGATTTATAAAAGTGCAACTTTAAATAAATTTACATGGTAAACTATAAATAGGATGCAAACTTAAAGTTCTCAAAATTAACTTAGTATAGTTTGCTTTTGATTCCAATATTACTTCATGTTTTATATTATTTGACCCAGTGATTCATGACATTCAAAATATTTTCAGTTTTTGTTGAGTAGTTTAAAAATATTTTATTGTGGATTCTAAATACCTCAAATAATGTCTTAGATGAGTAACAGAGTTTTAATCAATCAGTCATTTCCAAATCTCTCTTCCCAACAAATCTGTAAACTTCTTGAGAGAATAGGCCATGATGTAGGATTTTTATAACCCCTACTCCCACCAGTGAAGGGCACAGGATTTTTCATATCCTAAGGTTTTAACTATTTAATAGAGAGTTTAATTCTGATAAGTTAAGAATAATAGCAGAATTAAATGATTCCAGTTGACATTAGAATGGTGAAAATATAGAAAGATATTTGGTAATGAACTTCCTTATTATCCCCTACCACATTTTTCAGTGTTTTCTGTAAACTACAATACTTATAGAACTTAATTTCAGTAAATGCTTATTTCAGCACTTCTTGCAAATGCAAAGGTATACCTGTCTCAACTAAAAGGAAGATGAGAATTTTTTTTTTTTTTTGTACCGGGGATGAAACTCGGGTCTTTGCGGAAGATGAGAATTTTAATAACCTTTTATAAAAAAATACTAAATAAAGCAAGATGACACAAAATGGGCTCAATCTACCTATGTTATAGTAAAAGATCATACTGAATTTAAAAAAATCTTAAAAATAAATATTCAAATCAATTGTTAGAAAAATAGCAGTGACAAAAAAACTCTATAAAATAAACAGATAAAATGCTCTCCTTCTGTCTTTAGGCATTTGCCTATTCTAAACAAGTGAAAAGAGGTAAAGATTCCAGATTTTCTAGACCAAGACTTAACACTAAGTACAAGAGCTATCAGCAAATGGTCTCTCAATTTCAGCACTATTGACATTGTCAACTGGATAATTCTTTGTTGTACAGAGTCACCCTATATACCGTAGGATGTTTAGTTGTATTCCTGATCTCTCATTATATGAGAGAAGCATCCTGTTTGCTTCTCCCCAGCTGTGAGCAACAAAAATTTGTGTAGGCATAGAATATGCCCTCAGAGACAAAATCACATCCATTTGAGAACAAATAATTTAGGTTGTCAACGAAACAGTAAATCAAGCTCTGACTCAACAAAATAATATACGCTCTGATTTATAGTGTTTGCTTATTTTTTTAGTAGAAATACTTTGCCCTTGGGTTATTTCAGGTACAAATGTGACACCACCAAATGTGGAGATGGGAAAAGATGTGTAGTAACACTATAAAATAGTATTTCTATAACAGTATTTCTATGTATGTTGTAAATAACATGTAATTTTAGTTAAATGACTGGGAATGGTGAATTTTAAATATTTATTGCCTTTTAAACTATAATTTATTAAGTTTATATAATTTATTTTTAATGATGGCCATATTTAGCAACTGGCTCAAAATATTTCTAAAATGTTAGCAATGGGGTCTCAAATTTTATTACCTTACTGTAATGAAGGTAAGTTGGATTGAGGTGATCTGCCTCCTTTCCTACAACAGCTGTCTATCAGAGGATAAGATGAATCCTCTCTAGAAGATTATATCAACCATAATTTTTCACGTATAATGTCTGCCATTCATAAGATATTACCAGTTATACCAAAATAAAAGATCATGAGAAATAAATTTATAAAAATAGCACATGCAGATAGTCTAGATATCTAAGTACTTATCAGCAGACTTTAAAATAATTGTGAATAATATATTCAAGAAATAGATAAGATGGAGAATTTTATCAGAGATATGGAATCTGTTATTAAGAATAAAAGTTTTAGAGCTGAAAGTGCAATAACAAATTATAAACACAAGAGATGAATTTAAAAACATATTGGAAATAGAAAAAGATCAGACTAGTGATTAGAAAACGGGTCAAAAGAAAGTACCCAGACTGAAACTAAGAGACCTAAAAAATAAAATATGATAATACAAGAAAATATGTTACACAGTTTTGGATATAACATGCCAAAATTATAGCCACAGAAGGGTAGGAAACAATGTGAAAGAAGCAGTATTGGAAGGAATAATAGCTAAGAATTTTCCTAAACTGAGAAAAAAAATATCAAGCCATCAATTCAAAAAGCGCTAAAATTTTTTTAAAAAGGTAAATACAAAGAATACCACATCTAGGTACATCACAGCAAAACTGCTGAAAATGAAGTCAGGGACAAAAATCTTAAAATCAACCAAATAAATTAACTTGAAAAATAAAAGTTTAGCATTGTTAAATTTAAGAGATTGACTTCCTATATGATTAATAAAGTGAACATAAATATTAGTAACGAGTGTAGAATAAGAAAAGATATGAAAAAATCATTTTCATGTAAGAGAATAATATGTATAATTCTATCCTAATAAATTAGAAGTCTCAGAGAAAATAAAATACATGCCTGGACTCAAGAAGAGTTAAGACTCAAGACCCTGAATAAAGCTGAGTTATCAAAAACAAATTGTTCACGTGCTGTTATAAGCTATGTCAATTATAGGAAATAGATGAAAGCTTATCAGCTTCTTTGGGAAATGTAAACTATCCCTGAAACCAAGATCTGACATAAGACATTATCCCCAAAGAAACACTATAGAACAATCTGACTTACAAAAATAGATATAAGTAAGGGTCTTAAGATAGTTAAGTAAAAGGAATATAGTTATATATTGAATAAGTGACATCCATGACAAGGCAAGGTTTATTTCAAGGATATAGAAATGGTTTAATACTGGGACATATGAGGAAAAGTGTAATCAGTTAAATAAATGCCCAGGAAAGCTATAAAAATTAAAAATGCATCCTTAAGTTTAAAAAATGCTGTTAATAAATAAGTAGAAGTAAAATACTGTTTTTCACCACACCTAAGAAGCCATCTGTAAGGATATGAAGGAAAAAAACAAACCATTTTATACTGTTCTCTGTCAGCATTTAAAATAACATCAATATAATACTTCTGACACAAAATGTAAGGATATAGTAAAAACAATAGCAAAGTGCTTTTTCCTCATGTCATACACTCAGAACAACACAACATAAAATGTTTCTGTGACTGAGGTGCAGAGCTTGCCCCACATCAAGAACCACTTGGTTCTCCAGCAGATGTCAGGTGGGTGTCCTCTAATTTAATTCAATTCTAACACCATCTACCTGGAAATAATGTTGGATCCCAAACATTAAGGTGTAGTCCTGTAAAATTGCTCCCTCCTTCAGATATCATTTGTAGGCTCAAGGTTATATTACCTGTGCTCTTGAACAGTCAGCTATGACCCCTTCTCAATTTCATCTAATTTGCTAGAGCAATTTATAAAATTCATGGAATACTTGTATTTTCTGTTTTATTATAAAGGATATTACAAGGAATACAGATGAACAGGTAGATGAAGGAGATGCATTGGGCAAGATACGTGGGAAAAATCAGGGACCTTCCTTACCCTATTTAGGTATATCACCCTCCTGAAACCTCCATCTCTTCAACTATTTACAAGCTCCCCATTCCAGCACTTTTGTATTATGAATTCCACATTGTGTAAGCATGATTGATTAAACCATTGAGCATTGGTGATCAACTTAATCTTCATTCCACAGAGATTGGAGGATAGCTCTGAAAGTTCTAATTTTCTAATCATATTTCCTTTTTTTTTGGTACCAGGGATTGAACTCAGGACCTTGAGCTTGCAAGGCAGGCTGTAGAACCACTGAGCTAAATCCCCGGCCCTCTAATCATGTTTTGACCATTCCTGTGCTCAGCCTATTATGATTTAGGTCCAAAATGTCCCCCAAAAAACTCATGTATTCAGAAGTGGGGCTTTTTGAAGGTGTTTGAACCATGGGGGTGCTGTACTTATCAGTGGATTAATCCATTGATGAATGCATGGCTGAATGTACTGTTAGGAGATGAGGCTTGGTCAAAACAAGCAAGTCACTGTTGGGTATGACCTGTAAGGGTATATTTTGTCCCTACTTCTCCCTTTTCACTTTGTTTTCTAGCTGCCCTGAAGTGAGCAGCTTTCCTCTGCTATGGCCTTCCGTCATGGCATTTCTGCCTTAGACCCAGCTAGCTGACCATAAACTGAATCCCCTAAAACCATGAGCCCAACTAAAGCTTTCCTCCTTGAAATTGTGGGTGTTTGGCATTTTATATCAGTGATGGAGAAGCTAACACAGAAAATTGGTACCAGAAGTGGCATCATTGCTATGACTAGACTTGACTATTTGGCTTAGAAGCCGTTGTGAATGGTGTGCAGGAGGATTTTGGAATGTTTGGAGATGCTGGCTAGAGATGCCTTAGAATGCTGTAAGCAAAGCTTGATGTGTATTCTGATAGGATCTCAGCAGACCAGAATACTGATAAGAATATAAACAAAAGAGAATATAAGAATATAAATAAAACAGGCTAATGGATTTTAATTGGGAACAAAGCCTATATTGGAAACACAGTTGGAAGCCATGTATATTTCATTCTGGCAAAATTTTGTCTACATTTTGTGTGTGTCCTAAGATTGTGTGAGACTTAATTAAAGGTGGTGTGCTATCTAATCTGATAGAGGAATTTTAAGGCACCCCAGTGTTCAGGCTGTGGCAGGGTAGTTCTGGTTGCTTTTAGCCAGGCTTACAATAAAAATCAGGAGCAGAAAGTGGAGTCTAAGTTTGTGATAAGTTTTCAGTTTTGCCAGAAAGGAAATGCCTACAAAGGTGAGGCCAAGAAGAGCTTGGTTGCTGAAAAGTAGCATTAAAAAGAAGCCAAGTACTTTACAGCAGATCAATAGGAAAGATGGCTTAAAGGCATCTCAAGAATTGGCCAGACCTCACCCTTTCATAGGCTCAAGGATATAAAAGGGTAAACTCATTTGAAAGGCTTTGTCTTGAGAAGAGAGCCCCAGTGTGTGCTGCTCATCCAGGGATACCTAGGGAAGTTTTCCCCTGAGTTCAGCCATCCAAGTACTAAGAGGGTACTGAAGCTGTGATCCAAAGGGGCCAGGCCACTGTTTGACTTGATGGCAGACTGTAGCATCATTCACATGGTGCCAGTTTTTCAGACATGAAGAATGTAAGAGTTGTGGGGTCATGGAGGCTTCTATCCTGATTTCAGAGGAAGGCCTAGAAGATCAGACAATATGCTTGTGAGAGAGTGATGCATGAAGCTGTAAGAGTGAAGTTTAAGGTGCAGTGGAGACCCCAGCAAGATGGTAACAGTCTAAGAATATGGACTGTCTGCTGAGGAAAACCATAGGAAGTGAGTGGGGCCCGCCCAGTAGAGAGACCATGTGGGTTGAACCAGCATGGCCATGTGGGCAGGGCTGCCCAAACTTTGGAGTTTACTTCTTGCTACAACCTGCCCTGGGTGCTGGACAGGGAGCTACAGGATTTAATGTTTTCCCTGCTGGTTTTCAGTCTTGCTTTGGTCTAATTTCTTTCTATTCCACTATTTCTTCCTTCTGAACTGGGAATGTTTACTCCGTGCTATTGTATGTTGGAAAGGTTTAACTTTCTTTTCAGTTTTCACAGGGGCTCACAACTAAAAGTTTACCTTGAGTCTCACAGGATACTTTGGACTTGGACTTTTCAACAACGCTGGAACTGTTAAGACTTTGGCAGCTCTTAGAGATGGACTGAACACATTTTCCATAATAAGATGTATTTGAGCCTTTTGGGGTAGAATGTTATGGTTTAAATCTCAAAGGCACCCCCAATCTCATGTATTCACAAGTGGGGAAGTTGGAGGGTGATTGGATCATGGGGTGCTGTACGCATCAGTGGATTAATACACTGATGAGTTAATGGCTGAATGTGCAGACTGTGTGGGACTGGGTTGGGGGTGGGCCACTAAGGGCATGACCCAGAAGGATATATTCTTGTCCCTTGTTCCTCCTTTTTCTCTCTGCTTCCTGGCTGCCATGAGGTAAGAACATTTGATCCATCATGCCTTTCCACCATATTGTTTCTGCCCTGGAGCCAGCTGCCCATAAATTAAATCCTCTAAACTGTGAGCCAAATTAAACCTCTCTTCTTTTCATTTGTGGGTGTTGATTATTTTGTTCCAGTAATGGGAAATCTGACTAATACATAGTAACCACTATGCTAAAGCTACTTAGCAGCTTCCAGCTACTATTCATCTTATTAGCTCACAAAAGGCACTCAGTACTCCAGAGACTCAGAGGGTTTTAGACACTGTAGCAAAAAATAATTTAAATGTTTAACATAGGCATCTAGATAAATGAACTAAATGGTAAATATACCTCTGGTATTAAAATAATAGGGCACAAATAGTTATCTGGAAAGGAGTTTAAAATAAATTTAAAATTTGAAAAGTAAAATTGATATGTGATCCTATATTCATAAAATATGCATATATAAATATATTATGAATAGTAAACAGTTGAGGAATTTAGGCACCAAATTTTAACAGTAATTATCTCTGGATGGTAGAAGTGATTTTTTTATTATCTATATTTTTTGGTTTTTCTAGAACGAGCCTATATTTTTGAGTAATATGAAAAATATTAACTATTTTAGTATAACATTTGCTCAATTTATTACAAATTTTGAATAATTTATTTTGGAAAATAGTTTGAAAAATCATCTCTCTAACTTCAAATTTACCATTTCACAGTGGTAATTTGAAAGAATGAGTGGAATGGGATTCCAAATTTATTTGGGGCCTAAATCCATCTTGCTCATCTCTTTATACCCCAGGGAGATACTTTCCCCACTACCAGCTCTTTTTAAGTTGTTGTTTCTTTTTATTATCTTTTACTCCTATGTGACTGGTAATGGTGATGATAACTGCTCTGGTTAGCATATCGTTTGAGTGTGTCTCCTGTGGGTCCACGTGTTAGAAACTTTGTCCTCAGTATGGCAGTGTTCGGACATGGTGAAACCTTTAAGAGGTGAAATGTAGTGGGAGATGATTGGGACATTGAGGGGCTGGGTTAAGGTAGTTCTATTGGAAACATGGCTAGTTTCTTAGAAAATGAATTGTTATGAAAAAAAAAGAGCTCCTCTCCAGTTTCTGACTTCCTGCTTTAGTATGTGATTTCATTTCTGTTGAGAAACAATTAAGCAAGCCCTCACCAGAGCCAAGCAGAACCTGGTACCACAGCCTGGTACCTCCAGAACTGTGAGCTAAATAAACACCCTTTCTTTAAAAATTACCCAGCCTCAGCTATTTTGCTATATCAGTAGTAAACAGACTAATGTAACATCCTGGAAAGGTGCCCACTGGGAGCTCAGACTGCTCACATCTTCTATTGACTTATGCTCTCTTGGCCTCCAGTCACCATTTTGAATTCCATCTTCCATAGTTTCACATCATCCTAATCTCAGAAGCCTGGAGGTAATTGATGAAAGATGAGACACCAAGGTGAAAATATTTGTATTTATTTCCAAACAGACTTGTTTTATAAACTTTCTCATGTTTGACTTGGTGATATTTTAAAGCAACCATTGATTGGGGACTTATCATGTACCAAGCACTATGCTAAGTACTTTAAGGAAAATTACTTCCTTTACTCTTAATGACCTAAATACCAAAAAAAGATCACAAACGGTATCCATTTTATTTAAGGTAACACTGGTAGTATTAGGTGGATCTAAGACCGACATTCCCGTCTGTTTGGGCCCCTTAGGTGCTTCTTCCTCAGCTTCTGTATTTATAATTCTGTATATATAATTCTTCCTTGTGTTCTGGATGATTAGTCTTTTTAGTCAGTAATTTAGTATCTGGTAACTGTCACACTCTGGTGCTAATTGGTGCTAATTTTCTGATGATGGCTGTGTAACTGTACTTGGATTTTAAAGTGGAGAAAGCTATGATTAAGGTATAATACAACTAGGATTAAAGTCACAACTTTAATGTGTGTGACTTTGAATAAGCTACTTAATCTCTAGAAGTCTTCATTAGTAAGATGAAGATAATGCCTGCATCATAGGAATTTTGAGAAGATTAAGTAAATAATGTTAAAATGTTTTGTAAGTAGAATTAAAAACACTAACCACTGTAAAATGTGAAGTATTGATAACCAACCATGTAAGGATTGGTATAAATAGCAGCTTTCAGGAGTAAAGTTGATCAATAAAAAGGAAGCATGCAGCATATTTAGAATAGAGATCACAGATCAATTGGATAAGTGCTTCTTTAAAATCCTGGAAAGTGTTTTTCTGTTTGCTGAGGTTCATATTCTGGTGGTTATTGCAGATTGTTGTTGATTAACTACTAGTAACTTACTGCAAGGGATGGTTTAGGGAGGAGAGTGATTTTGCTTGTCCAGCATAAAGGAGAAAATAGGTAATTGATAATCTTTGATAATTGACAATTATGAATTAATAATTGATAGTCCTAGTCTGTCACAAACTGCCCACCCTATATCCAGAGCACTCTATGGTTCAGTATGAGACCCTCACTTAAAAGATTAATAGACATAATGAAGTACATTCAGAAAAAGAGCAACTGGTAGATAAGAGCCTAAAAACCATGTCATTTTAAATAAATGATAAAAAAGAACTGACAGTGCTAGTTCAAACAGAAAAGTCATGGAGCTGTCATAGATGACTTTAATAATTTATCAGTCTGGCTGTTCATTAGAACTTCAAATTCCAAGCCCCTCTCCCCCAAATTCTGACTCAGCAAGATTGTGTTGGATCTGAGACTCCTTTTTTAAAAATAAAACTCCTCCATATTTCTTATGTTTGGTTACTATCAGACTAGAAGTGTTTATACTTTTTCTTTTTCTAGTCCTCTGCCTCTGCCTTCTTCTTTCTGTAATACTGGGGATTGAACTCAGGGCCTTTGCACTGAGCTATGTCCTAGCTCTTAAAATTGTTTTGTTGTTAATTTGAGACAGGTTCTTGCAAGCTGCCAAATTATACTGGCTGAGTTTGAATTTGTGATCATACTGACTAAGCATCTCAGAATGTTGGGATTATAGGCATGTACCATCATGTCCCATCAGATTCGATGAAGTTTGGTGATGGTAATAGCCATGTAACAAGTATTATAAACAACAGTCACTAATAGCTGAAAAGACTTATCAACTGTCTGAATGTTGGTTAAAATGTCTGAAATTGGTGAAAAAGTTGTTGCTAAAGATTAATTGGTGGTTAAAATCTAGTTTGAGAGGAAAGATAATAAATTCAGCTTTGGAAACCTGATACATTTGAGACTTTTAATCTAAATTAGTGTTCTCTTAAGTGTGTTCTACTGAGCATTTGTTTCATTAGAATATTGCTTCTATATAATGCTAGTTACATAACATTAGTATGTGTTGTATGCAAAAAAGAGTGCCTTACCTAGGAGAAAAGGAATTGCTTATTGAGAAACACTGAGTTCAAATGAGTCAAATGACTGCCTCAGCATAATTCATGGAGCATACAACACACTAATATTTATTATAGAGCTCCAAGTGTGGAATATAGCATGTAACATTTTCAAAAATTTTTGGCTACAGAATCTTTTCTTAACTG
Source organism: Heterocephalus glaber (assembly GCF_000247695.1). The sequence continues at coordinate 2,959,804 of NW_004624802.1, read as the reverse complement.
AAGAACGTATTGTGAGGCTAATGTTCCTGATAATACACAAGGGGAAATACTAATGTAGACAAGGAGGATACTTAAGTTTTAGTATAAAGGCCAAAGCTAAATATGTGAATATCAAGGAAGGAATGAACAAGGCTGTTAAATGCTGCTGAGACTCAGAAAAAGAACCAGTCCTCTGATTTGGCAATATTAGAAAAAAAATTTCAATAGAAGTAGTAGTGAAAAATTGCGAAGATGTTGGGATATGATTTCATGTTTTTAAAAAATTCGTTAAGTTTATTGGTACATTTTAGGTATACAATATGATGACATTCATCATTGGGAATTTGTGCCTTTACATGATATATCTTGATTCTTATTTATTTATTTATTTATTTATTTATTTATTTATTTATTTATTTTTGTTATGGGAATTGAACTTGGAACCTTGCACTTTTGAGGCAGGCAGTGAAACCACTGAGCTAAATCCCCAGCCCTCTTGAGTCTTATTTTTTTCCCCATTCCCCTGTCCACCCTTCAACCCCTGCATACCTCCCTATTTACAAAGACTTTGTTTCCATTTTTTCCTTTTCTTGTGTTTTTATACCCAAGCCTAAATGGAGACGATGTGGTAAAATACTTAAAGTTGGAATGAGAGATTTAAGTGGCATGTTGAATAAGGTTTAGAAAAGATTAAGTTTCCTCCTTCTAGGAGATAGGTAATGGAAAAAAATTTAGATTGACAACTGCCCATCTCTGAGATGAGTTTTCATTTTCAGTTCTTTTTAAAATTAACTTGTTTCTTTGCTTGTGTATAAGTGCTTGGCATACAGTAGGAGTTTAATAATTAGCAGCCCTTACTGCTGTTATTTTTGGTATTTGAACTTTTTACTCCTGCTCTATACCATCACCTATGAATAGATAAAGGAAAAGAGAATCAGTATCAAATGAGATAACTCTATTTGTTTTATCAGTCCTATTTTTTATGGTCATGAATTAGCTGGCTGGGTTCCTTGTGCTACTCATATTTTATATTTATTACCTTGCATTGTGCTTGGGAACAAAATACACTTTTGTTAATTTATGTCTTGATTTGTTTTTCAGTGGTCATTCCAATTTTTCTGCTCTTAGGAAAGTTTGCTTTATGCTGGAGAAGATTTGCACATTTTATTTCTAGGTACTCACTTAAGTATATAGTGTTAATGGCAGCCACATGCGTCATAGTCTACATAAGCATAAATTAACTCAGTATGTCCAGGGTATTGGTTCTTTGAGATTACTCTGGAAGACCACCCAGAAGGCAGAATTTACACAGGGTGCAAAGACCCATTCAACTTCAGAAATCAAGCAGCACTGACTGGCCACTTATACATGCATCCTCCAATATTAACTGGCTACCCATTTGCTCTTGACTGAGGTTCAAACTGTTGATCTTAAACAAGCTCTCCACTTTCAGTTAGGGTGCTTTGCACAAAGTGAGCACTCTATAAAAGCCTTTGAGTGACCATGACTTAATTCATGTTTAGACCTTGCAGTGAACACTTCATAGTTTCCAGATTTGAAGAAAGCCTTCTTAACATTGCATATTTGTCTTTCGTATGAATTTTTCTTGGAGATTTAATGGAGTGCAATTTTACTGACTACGTGAAATTTACCTTTTTCTTATTTTTTATTTTATGAAAAAATAAACAAAATTTCACCTGGAGAATTTAAAAGTGTAGATTTCCAAACTTTTTATTCTGCGCTTTTCAAAAACAAATGCAATTTTGGATAGTCATGCATCTTCTAGAGTCATTGATTTGGGCCTGTGCAACCAGTGGTCTTTTGTAGTATTTTGTCCCAAAATTAGGTCAAGAAACATCTTAGACTACCTTTTATCAAGGAAGTACTTTCTACTTTTCTATTACAAAGTAGGGTTTTAGCATTTCTATAATTAAAAAACAAAACAAAAAGCTAAGAAAATTATACCAAATCTGAAATCCCATGGGACCATAGAGTCTGAAATTTTCTTATCGATCCTATCAGCTCACAAGAATAAATTAGAAATTAGCAATAAATAGAAGTGACAAATGACCCTAAAGCAACAAAGCCTACTCTTCCCTCCTTTCCCCATGTATAAACAAAGGGACTATTCATTATCTACCCTGTTCATTGAGCAAAGAAGTGAAGAGTCACCCTTAACATTCTTTCTCTCACCCGCAGATTAATCCTCACTGGATTTTTCTCTGTGCACCTTCAGTCTGACTCTTCGCCATGTCTATTGCTACTGCTATAGGCTAAGCACCATCAACTATATTGTGCTTGACCTGAATTACTGTAATAGTCTAATTTCTTTGGCATTTTAAAATAAAAAAATTTAAAACAATTTTAGATTTACTGAAAAATTGGAAAAATTCAGAGTTCTCCCATACTCTCTCACTCAGTTTCCCCGATTATTAACATCTTCTGTTAGTATAGTGTATTTGTCACAATTTATGAACTAATGTTTAAATATTGTTTTTAACTAAAGTTTATCCTTTATTCAGATTTCCTTTGTGTGTTTTTTTTTAATTAACTAATTAATTTTTTTGGTACGAGGATTGAACTCAGGACCTTGGGCTTTCGAGGCAGCTGTGGTGACACTGAGCTAAATCCCCCGCCCAGATTTCCTTTGTTTTCAGTTAGTATCCTTTTTCTGTTTCAGGATCCTATTTAAGCTGTCACATAATATGTAGTCCTCACATCTCCTTTCTTCTCTTTTCTGTGACAGTTTCTTACCCAGGGACACTCCAGCACAGAGCTATCTCATGTTTTTTAATTTTTTATTTTGCCACAAGATCTCATTAAATCACTCAGGTTGGCCTGGACCTTGAAAATTGTTTTGCCTCAACCTCTTTCATTTTTCAGACCTCAATGGTTTTGAGGAATACTGGTCAGGTATTTTGTAGAGTGTCTCTGTATTAGGATATATCTGGTGTTTTTGACCAAGGTTATGGATTTTGAGGAGGAAAAATGCAGAGATAACACACCATATTCACATCTCAAGGGTATATACTACAATAAGATGTCACTTTTGATATTAGCTTTGACCACATAGCTGAGGTACTTAACAAGAACTCTAGAAAAGACTGATATGGTATTAGAATTATATAAGAGTTCTGGGGTGGCATTTTAAAGATTCTCTTGGCCTTTTCTTCAGCTTTGCAAGATTGTTACAGCAGTTCTAAGCCAATATCCTTACATGGTAATTCTGAAGGCAAGAAAGAGGGAGAGTAGAAAATGGACCTTCTCCCTTAATCATCTTCTTTTCATTAAGAATGGCTTTTCCAAGAAATATCACCCAGAGATTGCACCTTACTTTTTCATTCTCAGAACCCACTTGAGTGCTTATTCTTGAACTAGTCACTGACAAAAAGTAGGGTTAGCATGATTGGCTTAGCTCAATTATAATTCATCCCTGGAGTGGGCAGAGTTTAAGTACCCTTCAAAAATTGAGGGAAAGAGAGACTTAGGTAGGCTATTAGTTACATAGGTAATTAATAGTGTCTGCTACTGTTTTTGAACTCTTCCAATATGATCAAATAACAATATGAACAAATTTATATTACAGCTCATATGAGTGCAAGAAAGGAGTTACTGGTGCTATCGAACTAAAAAGATTTAATGTAGTCTGGTTATGCTTCTTCAAAGAATTTTTAATTAACCTAATATATGGGGAAAACTTTAAAAGTTAGGTGGCCAACGGTTGGCAATAAAGATATACTAGATTGGGAAGATGGAGCTTTCCTAATAGAGGAAGTGTATTGTATTTATGTAACTTTAAGAAGGCATGTAAATATTCACTACTGTTATTACTAGTCTCAGTAATAAGACCTGTGATTTGCTTTTTTTTTCCCTGTGGGTTACTTTTAAGGATAAGAAGAAATTCTTAAACTTTTACTAGGACCCTGAAATATTGGAATTTCTAAAACATTTCCATGCCCAAACAGACAATCTGATAGATTGTTTGACTGAGATTGTCCTAGAAAATCTGCTAGGGAATTGCCACATGTAATGCACTTACAGAAAAAGTCATTCTGTCACTCCTGCTCCTTCCCTCTGATGATTTTCTGCAGCTAGAATTGTTAGTTGCCATCATAGCATATAGAATTGTTAGTTAAAAACAGTTAAGAGCATCACCCTCCCTTTCCTACACGTTGTCTGAAATCTTTTGGAGCCCTGACTTCATTAACCCACAGTTCATACTTACACAATTCCCATTTTAACATTTTTGATACAATTGAACATTGAGCAAGAAGCAGTGGTTCATGAGACTTTATGGATTCCTCAAAAGGTAAAATAAATCTTTTGACTTCAATTCACATGGACATTTTAAAGATAATGGGTTATTCTCTGTAAATAGAAAGCGGTAGTTTTATAAATCTGTCCAAAAGTATACAACTCTAACCAGAAGACTAAAACTGCCCAACTGAGTCTTCTGAAAATCTTCAGTTCTGTTATCAAAAGACTACATATATTATGTATTTTAATTATTTAAAAAGTATTATCAAAAATATTAACAATACTTGAATTCTCTTAGTACCTTCCCTTTCTGCTATAAAATTCATAAAATGTTCGTTTTTAGCCTTAAATATTTGGAAATTTTAGTTTAAGCCTTGCTATGATTTGGATATGGTTTGAGTGTGTTCTCTAAAGGTTCATGTGCTGGGGTCTTGGTCCCAATGTGGTGGTGTACAAATGGTGAAGCCTCTAAGAGGTGGGGCCTAGTGCAAAGTAGTTTACATGATCACAACTAACCATAAAAGAGATGGGAAATAGTGTAGAAATCTTATCTTACCAAGCATCCATGTGTTCATTTAAAACTCAGAAGATTCTTCTTCTAAAATGAGAAAGAAGAGAATGAATGCTAGACAACAGTAATCGTCAGTGCTATAATCACTATCTTTTGTTATAACCAAAAAAACTGGTTAAATAATTTTAAGCTTAGATATGAGTATGTAATTTAGGGATAAAATGGGTGTCTTTGAAGATGCAAATATATTATACATCATTATTTATTTTACGCATAGAAGAAATATGGTTAGAATAAATGAAGGAATATTCCTGTTGGTCTTTGTTGTATAATCCACATTATTGTATTTTTTTGCACTTGCTATTTATTTGTTCCTATTTATATTTTACTTACTTTCATCAAGGAGAATTTATGAGGATTTCTCAAGGAGAAATGATCATACTCCATAGTAAAATAGAGGAGTGCTTTGTATTTCCTGTGTGTATGTAAAATTTCATGGAAATCTTATTTAACTTATACAATAGGAACAATTTTCCCTATTCTCAAACCTTATAGTTTTAACTTCTGTTTCATGTTTTAATTATTAATAGAGTAGCTATATTCTTTTGAATGTTCAGTACTGTAGGGCTTTAGAAATATTCTGGATCATTTATGTGCTGAAGAGAGGAGGAAGCTATAGAAAGCCAGACATTGAAGATATGGTAGGGAGCAAGAATAACTAATACAGCTTGGCTTCAGGGGAAATAAAAAAATGCATTTTAGCACACAGAGAAGAAACAACAGCTCTGACTTTTCTATGTGCTGAGAGGACACAGGCTATGTGTAGATGCAGGAATTTCCCTTAATAGATATCCAAACACAAGCACCAGGCACTCCATAGGTCCTGTGACTACAAGGTTAGTAAGGTGTGGCTGCAGTCTAGAGGGGCAGATAGATAAGGAAGGCAGGGGGACATGTGTTAAGTGTCATTAGGGTTGCTAACAGAGATGGTGGAATCACAGGGGAAGTAAGTTCAGGGCTTTCCAGAACTGGAAAGGATAAAAAGGAAAAATAGGTTGCTCCTGAGATAGGAGGCAGGGAAATGTAGAAGGACTGGGAGAATTGGGATAGGATTGGGTTTGGGAAAATGTGGACCTAGATTACAGTGGTGATAATTGAAAACTATGATTGCAGTTGTGTGTGTGTGTGTGTGTGTGTGTGTAATTGAAAAGTATAGTTGCAATTCTATATATTTATCATTATATATTCATATATTTTGTGTTTAAATATCAGGTGAAACTTTGAAAGTACTTGAGAAAATGAATTTTTATGATTAAAGAAGCGTCTTGCTTATCCTCCTTCATCCTCTTTGATGACTTTTTCTTTGAAGCTAATTTAAGTGAAGAAAGCCACTACTTCCAAAAGTGCTTTGGTACCCTGGCATAATTTCAAAGAAATCTCCTTTCCCAGTTAGTTAACTACATTTCCCCAGGAAAAAAAGCTTCTCTGTCAATGTAACATCCTTTAACAGGACTCCTGCTGCTCCGTTTTTGTATCTTGCTGTGGCAGCTGTGAACATATATACTATTGATTGTTAATGTGTGATATAAATCCGACTGGAGCATGCCCACTAATTGGTTTGAGAGCTAGATATAGACAATGCTGTCTTATAGTAGTCTGTGTAGATAGGCCTAGTCACAGGGTTAATTCTGCTTGACAGCACATCAGCGGCGTCTTGAGAGTAATTACCCAGCAGAAGCTTTCCCACAGCCAAACTGAGAGCTTCAAAGGCTTCTGAATTTACAACTAGTATTAACCTATATCTGAAGCATAATGTTCCCACAAGGGCTCAGTTTTTTTCCTTCTTATTAAATGTATGGGGTTACTAGGTTCATTTGTTGTGACCTAAGAACCTAGTGAAAAATTACTTGGTGTTAAGTAATTGGAAATCTTTGATAAAGTAAAACAGTATAATTATAGATTTGGGTTTTTTATTGTTTTATTATATTACCAAAACAAATAATTTATAGATACTGGGTGTATTTAAAGAAAATTTATCCTCTTTTCACTCAAAAATCAGCTGAAAAAGTTACTTTTTCCATACTGTGTTATCACTTACTGATATGTGCATATTTAGGGGACCTATGATAATTCATGCATTTAAAATTGTTAAATATATATTTACACTGTAGAAAAACATTTTATTTCATCACCAATATACAGAAATCTCTATTACATTTTTCCATAAAATAACTTGTTATTTTACAAACAATTTTTACATTATAAAAATTCTTTTTCACTTTGCAGGTCAGAAACCAAATTTGACTCCGGTTCAGGTATGTTTACATTGATAATGTTATTGTGAGTATATTTTATTTACATTATTCTCTGAGGAGTAATTTATCAGATTAAGAAACAGTTTGATTTTAAACAGACTGGTTAGTTTCTTTTCAAAACATGAGCCTTTCCTGAAAGCAAGGCTATTGAGTGCTCCAAATCATAATTTGAGATGTTCACTTAGGAATTCTTTACATTTCTGCAGTAAGCATTAAATATTCTAGATCAGCACAGTTCAACGATGGGAGTTGTACATACTTACAGATTAAAATAGAGTATTATTTTCTCCATGGACAAACCATATCAGATAATTTGAAGATTCTCTGGAAGTGCTTTGTCATCAAATGTAGGTGATGGATGCATTTAATCCAGCAAAGTCTAAAGAGTTTCAGCCAATAGAAATAGAAATTTATCTATGACTTAGTTTTTTTTATGTTTTATTGGGTACTGATGGAAAATTAAAATCACTTTAAGCCATTGTTTTCTATCTAGTAAGACAGCATTTATATGCTCACAGTGGCATATAAACCTTGTCAGATGTTTTCTTCTCCTTAAGCATGAATATAGCTATGTGATCCTCAAGTTTGTCTTTATGTCACTTGCTGAGATTTGTGTATACTTCAGAGTTTCTGATGGTGTTTATAATTAAAACACAGCATGTGATTCCTGTTCCACACCAACAAATTATGCCCTGTTGATAAACAACAAATTATGCTGTTGGGAGTAAAATTTTTTTTAATTACAAGAGAAAATAATTTGCAGAAAAATATACAACTTTTTGAGTTTAAAAATGACATTCTTAATATGGTATGAGTTTCACAATAATTTAACTTGAAAGCTTTTGCTTCTTATATTTACAGAAGAACCAAATGCTGTAACTTCTTTTCATAATATTCTTAAGGAGCTAGCAGGGCCAGGGATTTAGCTCAGTGGTGCCACACTTGCCTGGAAGTGCCATGGTCCTGAGTTCAATCCCCGGTACCAAAAAAAAAAAAGGAGCTAGTATGCTTTTATTCATAAGCTTCATCTTTTATGGCATTGTTTTATGAATTTCTCCAATTTGGTGAGACTCTTTAACTATGAAATCTGTATATTTAAGTTAACAAAATCACCTAATTTAAGAAGTAAGAATCCCCAATACCAAAAAGAAAAAAAAGAAGTAAGATTCCAGAACTCCATCTATTTTGTGTATTTTGGGGCTCCTCAATTATATATGCCGGTGATAGTACAAGATAAACATTTTGATAAATAATGTTTACTAAATTGAGACTACTGGTGTGATGACATTGTCCTGTTTTATTGATTTGTAGAAGGTGTCTCAAAATTGAATGAAAGTCTTTTTCACTTTTCAGTAGTTAACATCTCTAAGTATAGTAAGACATAAATGAATAAAATTGATGAAGAGTAAATTTTTGTATAAAATTGCATGTCTTCTTTATCTCTGCCATTCAGTCACCAAATATTAGTAAGAACTCACTTCATTATGATCTGAACTAATTCTCTAAACATCAAGCTGGCAACTGGTTTTAGGGTACAAGATCTGGAATATAGCTTTTAAAAAGGGAAAAGTCCACTAGGCTCACTCTAAAGGTAAAATCTGGAAAAAGTGCACTGAACTGAAATATTTGGTAGCTATTGTCAAAGTCAGATAATTTATGTCAAATTTTCAAATGCAAATTAAAACGTGCTGCTAAATTCCTGTTCCAGAGCTTAGGATTTATCATAGAAATAGTTATAACATCTGTACAGATGCATATCTTTCATTCTTGTGACACTTGTTTTCTTCAAGTTTTTTTTTAAATGTCTGTCATGAACAACATCTGCATGTCTTTGAAAACTACAAATTTCTGTACTCTTAAAACCTTATGGAGAATACTGATTAAATGTTTAGTTATTCTTTTGATTTTGAATTAAAATATGGAGCAGATTCATATGGTTTCAAATTAAGAAACAGGTATTTTTTCTTATAACCTCTTTTAGCATAGTGTTGAATGAGGAATCGTGAGAAAGGAAGTGAGAAGTGTATATTTTGCCATTTTATATCATGAAAATTTTGATTAGAAATAAGGTAGCATATTGGAACAATTAATTGTAGAACTTTAATAGGTTCAGATTCTCTATTCATCAAATACAGAATGTAAACTAGCTCTGTATATATGTATATATATATACAAATATATGTTTACGTATATATAGAGGTAAAGACATATATATGTGCATGTGTATTTATACACATTATTTTTTTTTCAGTGAAAGTACCCAATTTATGCAGAGCTTACAGCACATATATAGTTTGTGTAAATGAGTTTCAGGCTGTAAAATGAAATTCTGGAAGAAGAAAGGAATATTTTCATTGCTACTACATGGTAAAAAATTTCAGTTGTTGAATGTATACTAAATGATCAACCTAGAGATTAATATAAATATTTTAATCAGAATTTTATAAATTATTTGTATGAAAGCATTCCATAAATAACCTCCTTGTTCTTATAAAGTTAAAAATTTTATAATGATAAATTTCAACTGTATTTAAAAATAGAAGATAGTAAGTACATTGAGCACTCAACATAACCATTATCTAAAGTGTTCTATTATTAATACTTTGCCGTATTTATTTCATCTGTATTTTTGTTTGAAATATTTTGAAGTGAAATATGTACATTTATGTGATCTTTAAAACCTAAAAATCTTGTCTCAACTTATTGAAATGGGTCACTTTTCATCTATCTTGGAAATTTGAGTCACATACAAATTGTGGAAAAGATTGTGGCACCTCCATGTCCACATTCAGATAAAGAGAGTGAAAATTCTATTTACGATGAATTGTGTAGTTAAGATATCTTTCAATCAAAATTAATTCTGATCTGAGAATCCCAGCAATGTTCTATCCTCACAATTAATTTAGTTGAAATTTTAGCTGCCATTTAGATATGGTCTCTTTGTACTGATTTATATATTGATTAAAAACCCTTTGTTGTTGTTGATTTATAAGTCGACTGGCTTTGTCAATTGAGTAAAGTGAGCCCACTTTCTTTCTAAAGGCGTTTTAAGCTTTCCATTTTAACACTGCTTCCTAGTTGATGTAGTAATAATGTTGCTTTCCTAGGATCATGTGGAGTTGGTGATTTTACTAATAGAGTAAAACAGACTTCCTTTTATGTTCAGAAGTAGCAAGAAGCTGTGCTCTTCTCCCCACCTCCCAAGAAGGGAAGTTAGTTGATGCTGGAGGAAGCAGAGCATTGAGTTTAATGTAGTGATTAAACATGAAAGCCATATATCAAATCTCAGGAGAAACATACTTTTGAAAGAGGCAGAGAACTGTGGAGCATATTGCATGATAGGCTATATAAACAGAGCCCCGGAGGTCACTGTGTGGATGCAAACCAATTAAATAAAGAACTTACTGGCTTTGCTTTCTATCATCTCGATGGGGAGGATCACAAGTTAACATGCACAGGGTTGAAGTATAAACTTTGCTAGATTAAGCTAGGCACCTTTGGAAACTCCATTAACTCTTTCAATCCACCACCAGGATTTTTTAAAAAATCAAGGCTCCTAGGAAGTTAAAAATAAAAATTGAAAATATATGCTTTTTTGGCCCTTCTGAACATACCCTTCAGGAAAGGTGCTTGTAATGAGTTGAAAGGAAGGGAAAAAAAAAATAGAGAATGAGCATCTGGAAAGACCCAGAGTTGACTGTACAGAATGCACACATGTCTTTCAAAAACAATCCATTTGGAAAAGCAGAATAACTGGCAAAAGATGTTTTTATCTTCTTCAGAATTCTGGATATAAAGCAAAGATATAGTTAGAATTTACTGATCACTAATACAACATCAGAATACTGTTAATTCTGCTCTATTCTAAATGAGAAGAACCTGATACTTATAAGTTAATAACTATATGTTAAGGATGACTGGTAGGCTAATTCTGCAGTTTTAACCATCTCAGGTAATGTTTGGGTTAGAAAATAAAATACCAGCTTAAATGGTATAGTGTCGTGGTCCATAAACATTCAAAACAATTTTTTTCTATAGAGTCATGTTAGCTGAGAAAATGCATAAGCTTATATTTAGTGGTTGTTGATTTTGAACTGCTTGGAATAGCTATACTAAGGAAATGGGCTTATAGAACACAGCAACTCAAAGGTATAAGATTTCATGAAAGCAAATTATGGAGGATTAAGAAACCTAATGAGCATGGTTTAGTGTGTAGGGTTGAGGCGGGAGCTCAGTATTAAATAAAGCCCAAGAGTGTAGAAGGTTAGGAGATCCTAAAAGACACGATAATAAAAGGCACAACAGAATATAATTATCCTGAAAGGAGGAAAACCTCCAAGGAACAAAAAGCAGCTAGTGTCGCTTTTGGGACCTGTGGTTAAAAAGGAATCTACACACTAGGATAAGGAAATCAAAGAATACAATCAGTTAATGCATAAGGGCAGTGAAAAATAGAGTGGGCTGTTCTGGTAGCCAGTAAGTTGAAGGAAAATGAGGAATTTGAATGTAGTAGACCTAGAGTTTTGAAAACTTAGTCAAATTGTTTCATCTGTTAATAAGTTTTCAAAACTCTTCTAAAGAAATATTAATGAGGAAAATATTTTCAGTTCTTACGTGTGAGAATATGTTGACAATACAATTCAGTTTGGTCATTTTAAGTTTCTTTTCTTTTTTTTTTCTATTAAATTCTTTTATTGGTACATTGTAGGTATACAACACAATTACATTTCTCATTGGGAATTGTACCTTTACATAATGCATCTTGGTTCTT
>NW_004624802.1:2928349-2942106 GCF_000247695.1 Heterocephalus glaber | reverse complement strand
TGGAAATCTGTTTGCATGTGTTTTATGGATTCCATTTGTTTCCTATGTTGGGATTCCATCATGTTCCTCCCCTCCCCTCTAGATTTATTAATCATATTTTGCACTATGACCACAATCTCTGGTTATATTTTTTTATAGTGAAATATAATTATTTCTCCAAAAGTTTTTTTGTATAAGTACTATATATTTTATGTAAATTAAGAATTTTATAAGTAACAAATACAGTCATGTCTGATATGGAAGCAACTGCATAGAACTGTGCATTTTCATGTTTGTTTAAAGTTAAATAGTATGAGGGCCGGGGATTCAGCTCAGTGGTTTCGCTGCCTGCTGCACAAGCTGCAAGGACCCGAGTTTGATCCCCGGTACCAAAAAAAAAAAAGATAAATAATATGAATGAATGTATGAATTAAAAAGAAAATTTTAATGTTCAACTGAATACCATTTTTTAAATTGGCAACTCAATTTATTCATATTCAATTCCACAACATTTTTGATCATACACTCTGATCAGGCTTTGTGCATTGCTGTGAATGAGCTAGTTGTAAATTATTTTTGTATGATTCAGTATCTAGCAGAAATAACTCTTGGTACAGAAATATACAATTGGTAGGATATTCTTACCTGATTGTGATAAGCATGAAAGAAAGTTCCCTCTCTACTGACTGTTCAGTTTTTATTTAACAAGCCAAGGATTTTTTATTATTATTATAGTTTTGTGCTTGTATATAAATCTAAATGAAATATAATCACATCTTAGTGTCATTTTGTTAAAAGCAGTTGATTAAACAGCTGATTGAACACCTGCTTACTGTTACAATATTTGAGAATTCATAAATTTGCTGGTATGGGTAACAATAAAATAGTGATGAATGGATATTTTTTAAAAGTAAGAAATCATGTAAATAAAGATTCATTGTTCAAAAGAGTTACTTTAAACATAGAGATCTGCATCTCCATACAGCCAGCTTTATTAATAAGCATACATGACTATAGATTCCCGACAAAACATTTAAAGACAGATTATTCTTTGATATATTTAGTTTTAATCTCTATTTTATGTTTGGCTTTTAAGAAAATAATCTTTACGGCTTTCAAAATACTTCTTTGTTTTGTTGGAATCCAGTAATAGTGGGCCTTTTATAAAATGGTGGGAACTTTTATTTTTCTTACAGCTAGATTCAGTGATTCTCTTTTGGCATGGTTTTTCCTAAAGATATTTTTCCAATTCACATCAATTTTGATATGTATGATATGTTACAACACAAGTCATGGCTCTCTGTAGCAAAAATCTGAAAGCTTCTCTACTTATCTGTTATCTGGTTTTGTCACTAAGTCATCAGGATGATTTTATATAGGATGATCAGAAACAGGAAATCTATGGCTTAGAAAATGTTTTAATCTGTCAAATAACTTATCATGGAAATCTAGTAAAAATGATATAATTAATGACTGAAGGAGATTAAAATATTTTCACATTCTGTTTTTAATGACCACTAAAGTTTCTACACTAAAATTTATAACTAGTAAAATATTACAGGAAAAATATATCGTTTATAATCTACTTGAAGTTGTTTTTACCTTATCAAATTGTGCTTGCTTTTTAGCCATGACAGCAGAAATTAAGCACAAATTTTAACTAAAATATAGCTTTTGTGCTATAATTAAATATATTCATTAAAGTGTTAAGATTTACTAGCTTTCGCATAAAAGATGTAAGATTAAGTAGAGCAGCAATTCAATTAGTATTTGAATTTTAAAAAAATGTATAATTAGGAGCGCTTCATTATTTGGAAATAGACCATTTTAGAAAGCTTAACTATAAATTTTTTCTATGTGCATAAATCGGTGGCAGGTGTAGCTATTAATGTTGGAATTTTGCCCATTGATTCTATTTGCTGTGTCTTTTTTATACAGAGATAATGATGTGTATTCATTCTCTGTCTTATTTACCTAGAGGAAGTCTTTTTAATCCCTCATTTTTCTCCTTCACTGAGGTTATGTGTAAATATTATATAAAATAGCAAATGAAAGGAAGTCTGTTTTGTCTAAAGATACCATTCATCTTAAACAAATCCATCAGTGTGTCTGAAAAGAGATGAATTTTGTTGGGTGAGAGGAGGATAATGATTAGAACAAAGAAAAAATGTATTGCAAACTATATGAATTAGTATTAAATCCCTTTAAAAATTGGATATATTTTCCTGATTGCATCTACTTAGGGAAATCAATTAAGTCACACCCTTACATTGTCTCAGCATTTCTTAAATTTCCATTACTACTGGAATATAATTTTTATTAAAACTTGCAAAGATTTCTGACAGAAATCTGAAGCTAATCTTTAATCAGGTATCTTATAGCATAGTCTGGCAAGCCATGTGTATGAATTTATAACTCCAATATAGGAAAATAATATATTACTTTCTTTTAATTATTTTTAATTGTAAAACTGCTCAAAATTAAATAACTTTCTTTAACTTCCAATACTTTCAACACTTTAGGGACAGAGTCCTCTTTAATTCATCTATTATATTTATCCCTAACAATAAGTGCAATTAGGTCACTGACAAAATAAATTTTTAAGTCATAGCTAACTGAATTAATCTTAATTATTAACATTTCCTTATCTATATGTATTGTGAAAATGAATGTATTTGATATTGGACCTGCTTCCCCGTTCCCCCCTCCCTTCTCCTCCCCTCCCCTCCCTCACTCCTTCCCTCTCTTCCCTTCCTTCCTGTGACTGAACCCAGGGCCTCACCTATGCTAGGCCAGCACGCTACCACTGAGCTGTATCCCTAATCCCCCACCAACTTCCCTATTAAATCATTAATTTTGAGACAGGATTATTACTAAATTTTCCAACATGGGCTTGAACTTTAAATCCTTTTGTCTCAGCTTCCTGATCAGCTGGAAATACAGGTGTGGCCTACTGTGCCCTGCTCTTGTGGTTCTTTTCTTTGCTTTTGATGGATTAAAATTCACCCCTTAAAAAATTTCTAGTTGTATTTCTCATATAAGAGAAACCATGAGATATTTAAGCTTGTGTGTCTGATTTATTTAACTTATTTACCTGGATGCAAGTTGCATCCGTTTACCTATGAATGCCTTGTTTATTTTTCTTTATGGCAGAGTAGCACTCCATTATATATAAATATACATAGGAAGCAAGGAGATTTTTTTTTCAAATGAATAGGGGAACAAAAGATGGAGGGAGGAAATAGAGAGGGAAGGGAAAGGGGATGGAAAAATTTGAGGGGGAAAATGATGACAGTAGAGCTTTTGCTAATGGGAAAGGGACCAAGAGTTAGAAGGAGCAGGGATGAAGGGGTTGGGTGGAGGAGGAAAAGAAAAATAAAAAAGAATTAAGATGTATTATATATGTGTGTGCCAATTTCCCATGATAAATTGATCACTTACTGCAAACATGAACTAATAAAAAAATTCTAGTTGTAAGTTAAAAAATACCTTCTCTATTTATTCTACCTATCATTTAATTTTTTTTTTTTAATTTTTTTTTTTTTGGTACCAGGGATTGAACTCAGGACCTTGTGCTTGCGAGGCAAGTGGCAGAACCACTGAGCTAAATCTCTGGCCCTACCTACCATTTAGTTTTAACAAACATATTGGCCATGTGTTTTATTGTTGTTAATGTTAGGAATTAATTAACCTACTTCCCATTCTCCCAATTTAAGAACTTTAATATTCTTTTAATGTGTCTCTGACTCCCATACATTTCTCATTATGCCTCTCTTCTTAAAAATCATTTCTTAAGAATTTCATTAAGCATTATAGCCCCATTATTAACTGTTAGATTTAACAGTTTACTGTTACCTATTTACTCTCCACTGTTTCTTGTAGCCTATGTATTTATCTGTCTTAGATTTATTTTTTATTTTACCATAGAACTTCTTTGGATATTCTTTCAGAAATGGTTCTAGATAGCAGACTGAGTCATTTTATGTACTGTAGATTGTTTACTCAGACCTACAATATCAGAAAGAATTTAGGGGTAGAAGACACACCATTGGAAATTTATTTCTGAAGAATAGAAGTTGAAGAAAAGAATTTACATGATTCTAGGATCCTTATGTGTTCTTACATTAATGGCAGATTTTATTTTTGAATAATGAACTTTTTCACAGGTGTAATTTGAATTTAGTATATAACTCATTCATCTAAATTATTTTTTTCTAGGAGGAAAAAAAGGAACTTGTTAGACATCAAACAGTTAAAAATAAGTACTTCAATAAATACAAAATAAGCCTAATATCGAGGAGGACCATATTAAATATAATACCAGGTTCAATGTATTAAGATATGCATTTTTCCACATTATAGCTTAAGTTTGGCCTTGATAATTCTCAAGTTTTACTTTAAAAGCATTTTGAAATTCAGTACATGAAATTTAAGTTTTACTTGGAAGCAGCCCAATTGCCCATCAACTGGAGACTGGATAAAGAAAATGTGGGGTTTTTTATAAATGGAGTACTACTCAACCATAAAAAATGAGAAATTAGAGACATTTATAGCTAAATGAATGCACATCGAGGCAATACTGTTAAGTGAAATAAATAGGACACACATATGTAAATACCATATAGTTTCTCTAGTGTGAGAAACTGAAAGTATAAATAATGATTAAAAGGTATAATAGATAATGTGAAATAGGAAGAAAAGGGGCATAGGGGAAGGGGAAGTGGGAAGGGTAGGGGAAAGGAAAGAAGGGAATGGAGTTAATATGAGAAAATGAAAAACTGGAAACAAAGTCTTTGTAAATAGGGAGGTATGGAGGGGTTGAAGGGAGGGCAGGGGAGGGGGGAAAAAGTAAGAACCAAGAGAGATTATGTAAAGGTGCAAATTTCCAGTGATGAATGTCATTATATTGCATACCTAAAATGTACCAATAAAATTAATTTTAAAAAATAAAAAAATAAAAAAAATAAATTTAAGTTTTAAAGAAGTATTATCTTTGTTCAAATTGGAGCACAAGTTGCACCAGTTCTTAAATGTTATCCATTTTCTGATACTTAGTTAAATTAAAAACATGTTAGAGCAATCTAAGGGATGACAGGATTTCAACTTGTTTTTTTAGTTCACAAAAATTAAAGAAGCACAAATTTTTTGTGTGTGTCAGCTTAGTTGTAAGTAAATGTATAGAATTATCTGTTGTGCAGATATGTGCTTTTAATATAGTCTGTATTTTGTATTTCTTTATCTTATCTCATTCCAACTTTTGAGTTTATGTAAAACTGTAGTGGAGATCATAGATGACAGGGTTACAGTACAACAGCACTATCTTTTTTTATGAGCATTTGGGGAGTAATTTTGACATGCCAAGTCTCCAGTTTGAGAAAGAAGGTTAACAAACAAACAGATATAAGGGGACAATTCAGCAACATGAATAAATAAGTAAAAATAAAATCAATGGAAATAAAGAATAAAAGGTCTATATGTTTTTATGACTTTTGAATTTTATTTTGAAATGGTTTTCTAGAAAAAAAATCATACTGTATTTTCACAAACTTAGTATAGTGGTTTTTTTCCCTGAACACACTAAGCGATTGTATTAATCAGCTTTCTCATTGCTAGAACAAAATATTTGATACCCACAACTCGGTTGAGGAAAGATTTAATTTGGCTCATCAGTTTGGTGTTTCAGTTCATGATCAGCTTGCTCAAAGCCAGAAATGGCATGTTGGAGGAAAGCTGCTTGCCTCATGGCAGCCAGAATGTAGAAATAAAAGGGAGGAGCCCAGGCTAAGAATATAAGCTTCCAGGTCATGGCCCAAGTGACCCACTTCCAAACAAGTGAGACTATGTGGTGGTGGAGGGAGATGTTAGCTTTAAACCATAACAGTATAGCCCTGGCTCCCAAAAGGCTTGTATCCATCTTGTTATACAAAATGTATTTAGTTCATCTCTAAGAGTTGCAAAAATCTTAACAGTTAAGCGTTGTTGAAAAATCCAAGTTCCAAATTTTCTGAGATTCAGGACAAACTCTTAGCTGTGAGGCCCTATGAAAATCAAAAAGAAAGATAAATACTTCTAGTGTCCAGTAGTGCATGGTAAACATTCCCATTCCCAGAGGTAAGAATAGAAGAATAAAAAGGATTCAGACCAAAACTCAGTAGGGAAAACATAAAGTACAATACATCCATGTCCAGCACTGGGCACAAATTATGGTGAACCATGAACTGCAAAGGGCTTGGGCAGCACCATCCCTATGGCTTTGTTGGTTGCAGTTGACATTGACCTCTCTCTTGAGCAGGCTCCACTCATTACCTGTGGTTTTCCTCAGCAGATGTTCCACATTTCTGGCATCTCCAACTTCCTGGAGTTTCTACTGCTTCTTCAACTTCACTCTCACTGTTTCAAACTTTACGCTTTCAGTGGCTTCTGGGAGGCACTGTGACTTTGTCATGCATTTTGGTTCAGCCTTCTAGGCCTTCTTCTAAAATCTGAGTAAAAGCTTCTCTGACCCCATAGCTCTTGCATTCTGCCTGCCTGAAAAATCAGTATCCATGGATGATGCCAAAGTCTGCTGCTTACTCCCTCTTCCTGGGATCATGGCTGCATTGGTCTTTGAGGAAACATTTCTCTAGGTGTCCCTGAATAAGCAGGGTATTCTGGGGATCTCTTCGCAAAGGAAAGACTTACAAGGAAATTTACCCTTTAATACCCTTGAGCCTGTGATAGGTGGGTTTTTACCATTTGCTCTGATGCCCTCAAAGGATCTCTTCTATTTTGATGCAAAATACTTGAGTTCTTTTTATTGCTAGTATTTTTAGCAACCACAATGACTTTGGTTCCAACTTCACAGGCACGTCCTTGCTGGACAAGCTGCAAAACATTCAGTTCTGCTTTGTGTTCTGTATCTTAGTATATGTACATCTGGCTAAAAATTGCCAACAGTACCCATGCCACACCCTGAACACTGATCTGCTTTGAAATTTCCTCTGCTAAATCAATTAGTCTGTCACATTTAGATTCTACTTCACACAAAGTCTTGCAACATGGACAACATGGAAAAACTATGATTTATTTTCCAGAATAAAACATGCATGATCTCTAGTCCAGTTTCCAGTAGAGTTCTCATTCTCAACTGAAACCTTACAAGCCTTGCCTTTACTGTCTCCATTCCTATTAGCATTCTCGTCTTCTGAGCTCTGACCAATATTACTGATTAATCTGTTTCCAAAATTTTAGGGCTTCTCTAGTCTTCCTCTCCAGATTTCTCCGAACTCCTCCTGCAAACCAGTTGTAGAGTCTTCTAAACCACATGGTTGGGTTTTATAACAGCAGTCGCTCCACTGTTGGTACTAATTTCCTGGATTAGTCAGCTTTCCCATTTTTGAGACAAAATATCTAACACTTACAATGTAAGGGAGGAGAGGTTTAATTTGGCTCATGGTTTTGAACTTTCAGTCCCTCTTCAGCTGGCACCAAGACAGAAACAGCATAGTGGAAGGCTATGGTGGAGGAAAGCTGTTCACCTCATAGCATCCGGGAAGCAGAGAGAAAAGGGAGGAACAAGGAACAAGAATGCTTCCTCTCAGATCAACCCCAAGTGATCCACCTCTTCTGGCCAGGCACCACCTTCTAACACATGAAACTTTTGGGGGACATTTTAGATGTAAGCCATAGCACCAACTCTGAGTGTTATTATCCTTTTTTTCCCTTCCAGTTCTGAATATTTCTACTTTTATTTTCTTATTGAATAAAAGGTATAATCTCATTAATTTGTATTTTAATAACTAGTGAGGTTGAATATTAATCTTATGTATGTTGATATTTCTAATTCTTTTATGAATTGTTTACTTTTTTGTGGGGAAGGGTGAGGTTAGGCATATGAGCAGGATTTGAGTCAAATAGACCATCATTTGGATCTTAGCTCTATCTTTAAAGTACTGTAAAATATTACTTGCAGCAAATAATATAGTCTCCCTGCACCAAAGTTTTGTAATTTATAAAATAATGTTTATAATTATAATATCTATCTGAATGTTGTGAAGATTAAATAAAATAGCATATAGTTCAAACATTTAGTGAAGTGCTTATTACATGTTAGTGAGGCTGTGGCTGGTGCTGCTGTTAAGACACTAAAGATAAAGCTTGAAATGTTTTAAGTTTTTTTGTTTTACATTTAACGTGATTTTTTTCCCATGGAAATTCAAAAAATTTTGTTAGTAGCATATGTTAGTCTTTTCATTCTTGTATTGTATTTATTTTGGAGTTATGCTAAGAAAATTGTTTTTCATACTCAATAGTATAAAAACACTATATGAGCATTTTTAACATGATTGAGTTATAAGTGGAATAATAAGTTTTCATGTCTCAGAGTGTAGAAGACTAATAGTCCTCTGTTCTTTTTATCTTTAGAACAATATTTGCATTTACTCTTGTCAAAAAAGTTTAGAAATATTATTTCACATATTTAACAAATTTTTTAAAAATGTTTAAGCTTTTGACAATGCATTCTCCTGTACATTTTGTATATTTAGGAAGGGCTTCATTGATTCTGTAAAGTGCTTTTGTGTCCACTAGAAAATGGCGGTGTCTTTGGGCCAATGAATTAGAAAAATGGTCATCTCACCTTTAATCACCACCACAATTCATGGGGCAGCTAAAAGACTCATGGGTCAAGACAAATATAAATAGGCCTGGAGCAGAGGAGACTGAGAGCTGGAGTTTAGATCTCCTTGGTTTCTTCTACCAGGCTCGTTTTTTTTGTTGTTGTTGTTTTTTTTTTTGGTACCAGGGAATCAAACTTGGGTCCTTGCATTTGCGAGGCAGGCAGCAAAACCACTGAGCTAAATCCCTGGCCCCAGACTCCTTTATGATGACCCACAATGCAGCACTTCATGAGGCAGCCCTATCCTTTAGTGTTATCACAAAATGGCTCTTGAAATAGTTTGAGAAATAGTGATTAGTTTATATAAATCCACTTGCATAATTAGACTTTAATTGAGCAGACTTTTACATAGGTACTTGCATAAAAGACAAAAAAAGTTCTAATGTGAATATTGTGATAAAAACTAAGGTAAGAGTGCACAGTTACCAATCATATAGATCCCTGTTCTTCTACCTTGGGTGAATTCAAGTGCTCTTAAGGACTGGCTTCTTACTTCTATTAAATAATCATGTTAATGATATATCTAGGGCCATGTCTTTTTCAATGCTTTTATTTTTATGGGAATATTGATCAGTATTATGTTGAGTCTATAGCAAAATGTGCTCTGCAGGAGTCTCACCGTGCAGCTGTACTTAGCCATCTATGATAACCTAACCTTTTACCATTTAATTTGTTACCTGTGGTTATTAGTTTTTCAGCCATTTATACTATATTACTTGGAGCTCTGATTTCTTTGTAACTATATTCTTTTTTACCCAAAAATCTCTTCACAAAATGCTTATTTCATATCTTTGCTTTAACTGAGATTTGTCTCTCTCTTAAACTGCCTCCTCCAACAATAATTGTACCCCACACCCATAGACAGCATCAACAGTAACTCTTTATTACCTCCCTTAGGGCTTCACCTTTACTTTCTCACACAAGAACTCTTCCTTTGAGGTTTACCAGCTTATACAACCACTCGTTGGCTTTCATCGTTACTGTGATTAATCTGTTCTCTGGCAGTAGCCTTTTACACTTGATCTTAGCCAAAAGGCTGAGAAGTGATGTAGTAGCCTTTTATTTGTTGAAGATTTTAGTCTCTCTAATTCTTGCCATCCTCATGTGTGACTTTATTAACAATATGGGCAGTCCAACCATCAACCAAGTTCAGCCTCCATGTCCTGCCCTTTCTTTTCCTGGTTTAAAAAAAAATTTTCTTCCTCACCAACCTAGACTATATGGTGACCATTTTGTTCATTTTTGTGCTCCTAAGGTCCTGGATTTGTTTTCCTCATGTTAAATTCCCCATAAAAATTCCCAGCTTTCTGCTTTCAGTTGTAACTCCTTCACCCCAGGAGTTTTCTGCTAAAGAAAAGAATGAAGCTATGGGTTAGCTGTCACTGGAGATTTATGATCTTCAATTTCATATTGACTCTTGGTACTACTCTGTAGTTTTCTATGTCTTCTCATTTTTCTTAAGACCCCTTTCTACCACCTTTTTCTTTTTGAGCAGTAATCTTGTCCCTATTTCCAGACAGAAATTGGAAGCTATGAAGTTTGAACTTTTCTCTCCTAAGACTACTACTATTGTACCTTATTCCTATACTCTTACTTCATGAGGAGGAACAGTTGTTCTTTTTTTTTGTCTAAAGTATTTCTGTCAGCTGTCTTACATGATATTACTCCATCAGTTATGTATTCTAATTCCTGAGTATAGAAGCACTTTGATTCTGCTTACTTCTTCCACATAGCCTGAAGGTGAACCCATGTAATCCTGTCATTAAAAAACCAAAACAGGGCCCAGGATTTAGCTCAGTGGTGCTGCCACCTGCATCACAAGCAGAAGGTCCCCGAATTCAATCCCCAGTACCAAGAAACAAAACAAAACATGACTCCTGCAATTTCATTTGTTTCTGATTTTCACATCTCTTTTTTCCATTGAATTCAAGTTTTTCTGTACATTACACTAACTGTTTCAACTTTGTCTTATTCGTAAGAAAAGTCTAATAAAAAGGACGAAGGACAACTCACAAATTACTAAAGGTCAATAAGTATTTGTGAAAATTTAACCAAAACTACTAACCATAGAAATGCAAATTGTATTAACTATAAAAATGTTTATCAAAAAATCAGAGGACTTAAAGGTATTGTTAGATGTTCACTGTTAAGTGCTAGTAATATAAATTGATGCACTCTTTCTGAAAAGCAGCTTGGTAATTTCTTAATACAATAATTCCACTTTGGGAGAATTTATAAAGAAAATTCTCAGGGGCCGGGGATTTAGCTCAGTGGTTCTGCTGCCTGCCTTGGAAGCACAAGGTCCTGAGTTCAATCCCTGATATCAAAAAAAAGAAAAAAAAAGAAATATGCCAAAATGATAATTTTAGTTACTTCAATGCCACAGGATTATAAGTGATTTATCTTTCTTATAGTTTCCTATAATTTACTAGTTTAATTTACGAAAACATGTATTACATTTATAAACAAAAGGAAAAATTACATATATCAATTCCTAATCTCCTGTGTCCTTACCACCTCTGCCCAAGAAAGAAATAGAGTAGGAATTGTTGTACAAAGGTGTTTTTCATTTCTGTAAGCTTTCAGTATATCCTGGTTGTCCCTTAGTGTACTTTCATGAGATACTGGAGTACATGATGAAAAGGAAGGGAAAATGATTTTTGAAGTTTTACCATCAAGTGTGTGAACAATGATAGGAATGTTTTGACCTATACAGAATGTTATGGGAGGGAGGAGAGGAACTCACCAATGAATGAAGAGAGAACAAAGAGAACCAACTGGAAACAAATATCTCAGGCTAAGAAAGGGTAGGTTCACATCAACATTGTATAGTTTTTCTCATAATAATTTTAGTGAAAATTAAGACTCACAACCCAAACATTATTTAGTGAGAAGTAAGGATGATTGGTTCTTTCTCCCCAAAATGAGAAAAAGTGGCTAATGACAGTATTCCTCTTCAGAAACCACTCTTGGGTAAATAAAGATATCCAGGATATATGCTTCTAGCTGTAAACTTTTAATCTGTGACTTCAGAAATGTAGATTAAAACTTGTGTGGGTCTTGTGAGTTTGTCCTTTGCTCATTATTCATATTCTTATAAGTAGTGCTGCCACATCAAATACTGGCTAGTATATGACATACAGAATCCTCACAAGCAGTGAATAGGTTACTTTTTCAAAAGTGTAGTTGTAGGTTGGTTGTTTTGATCTTAAAATATCTTTTACTATGGAAACAATACTATAAAAAAGTTTCAAGGCCAATTCATCAAAAAATATTAACCTATAATACATACGTTTTAGTGTAAAATTTTTTCAGAATTTCAGGTTGAGATGCTAAGAATCAACTTCTCATTCTACTATTTTATGGGGGCAGGGCAGAATTCCCTTATCTCTCAGATCTTTCAGGAGTTTGGAGCAATTTTTAACAGTGATCAGGTACAAAGTTTACTCAAGTTGATCAATGACAGCAGAAGAAAGGAAGTGAATGTTTTCTGAGTTGTTGGGATTGAGGAAGCATGAAGCCCAGATGCTGGAAGAGTTATCAACAGGATTGTTGGTGTAATAGAAGATCATGAAAAGTTGGATTAGAAAGAGAAAATGTAAGCCAAGTGCTAAAAGAAAATGGGAGAATATCCCAGGAATCCACAGAGGGAGGAGAAACAGGGTAATTGAAGACTTCAAAAGTAGAGTTTCTTGAGTGATGATGCTTTAAAGAGCCTGCCTGATTCTCCAGTCACAGTAGTCCTGTTACTGGCACCTGGAGTTATTTATATCCACTTTAGCCCAAACCTAACTCTGGTCACTAAATTCAGCTTCATTTATAGCATTTTTCTCAATCCTAGCCACATGTAAGAATAATCCATGGAACTTTTTGAAAATGTAGGTGCCTGAGCCCATCTTGACCCATTTACTCTAAAGTCTCTGCAGTTGGAGCTCAGGTGTTGCATTGGTTTAAAAGCTTTGTAGGAGATTGTTGTGTATTGGGAGGGATTTGGTGATTGCCATTAGAAGTAAATTACTGTAAAGTATCTGTTTTATTCAGCATTTTACGTCTGTATCCAAGAAGGACTTGACTATTATTAGAAATTCAATGAGTATTGCTTGAACCACAAGATGGAATCAAAAAATTAACAGTATTAAGTTAGTTCTAATTCCATATATTATAGTTCAGCATTAGGACACATTTGTAGCTGGACTGTTTCTGACCTTGTCTCAATTCCAACAGTTGTCTAAACAATCCCCATTTGGTGCCCCATTTAAAATCTTGTCCCTGGATCCCTGTTTTTCAGTCCTTGTTGTCAGAAATCTATCAAGAACTATGATCCCAAGGCAGACTCAATTTCTAAGACTGAGAAAGTTATCCTGAATCTCAGCCAAATAGCTGAGGGCTTGTAAGTTTGGCTGACATTTTGTCTTTTGCAATACCACTTTTCTCCCAGATTCCCTATCAATGAGCTCTGTTTCTCCATTTCAAATTCCCTCTTTAAAAAAAAAAATCCTTCTTATTAATCTCTTGCTCTGGAAGTGATTATAGTTTGTAAATACATAGGGATAGAACTTTTCTTTAGTAAAGCTCATTAACTACATGCTTCATACTATTTTCCTATTATTTGTTTACCTTTATTTTTTTTGAAAGATATACATTGGTGGGTGTGGTGGTGCACATTTGTAATCCCAGCACTTGGAAGGCTGAGCCAGGAGGATCGCCTAGAGTTCAAGGGCAGCCTGGGCTACATACTGAATTCAAGGCCAGCCTGCACTACATAAAGAGAACTTGTCTTAAAAAAGAAAAAAAACAAAGATATTTAAAAACTCACAATAATTGAGATTGACAAGTTTCTTTGTATTTCTTGTTTTTTAATTAAATTCTTTTATTGGTACATTTTAGGTATACAACACAATTACAGTTCTCATTGGGAATTGTACCCTTACATAATGCATCTTGGTTCTTATTTTTTCCCCATTCCTAGCCCTCCCTTCACCCTCTCCATCCTTCCCTATTTACAAAGACTTTATTTCCATTTTTTCCATTTCTCATCATTTTTCCTTTCCCTTCTTTCCTTTCCCCTGCCCTTCCCCCTACCCCTACCCCTTTGGACCTTTTCTTCCTATTTTGCATTATC
>NW_004624802.1:2900309-2910607 GCF_000247695.1 Heterocephalus glaber | reverse complement strand
TCCTAGATCTTAATATTGTAATTTGAAAAATGTATAACTGATATTGTGTAACAGTAAGAAAAGGTCTAAAAGAGCAGGGTAATTGGGAGGGGTAGGGGAAGGGAAAAAATGAGAGGAAAAAATATGAGAAGAGGAAAAAAAATGGAAACAATGTCTTTGGAAATAGGGAAGGGTGGAGGGGGTGAAGGGAGGACAAGGGAAGGGGAAAAAAAATTAGAACCAAGAGACTCATGTACAGATACAAGATCCCAATGATGAATGTAACTGTATTTTATACCTAAAATGTACCAATAAAGTTAATGGGGGGGAAAAAATGAAAAAGAAAAAAAAAAAGAGCCAAGACAGAGAAATTTGACTTAAGAAAAATTAATGGTTTTGTGTCTCAGTGGATGCCATCTCAGAATGAAAAGATAATCCATAGAATGGGAAGAAATATTTACAAAACATATATCTGATAAAGGATTTGTCTCTAGAATATACAAAGAACTCCTACAACTCAACATTAAAAGATAAAAAACACAAAAAATTTGAAAGCATTTGGGTAGACCTTTTCTCAAAAAAGATAATGTACAAATGTTTAACGTGCACTTTTTTTTTATTTTTATTTTTTGGTACTGGGAATTGAACTCGGGTCCTTGCGCTTGCATAGCAGGTGGCGAAACCACTGAGCTAAATCCCTGGCCCTAATGTGCACTTTTGAAAAAATTTAAAACAACATTGACCATTTGGAAAATTCAAATCAAAACTACCAGTAAGATGCTACTTCTCACTAAATAGTGTGACTATAATAAAAATCTAATAATATGTGTTGCAAGGATACAGAGAAATTGAAACCTGTATATATTGCTGTTGTAAGAATAAAATTGTACAGCCTCTTTAGAAAATAGTTTGGTAGAACTAGGGATATATCTCAGCGCTAGAATGCTTGCTTAGTATGTATAGGAGGAGAGAGTGAGAGAATATGGCAGTTCTTGAATGGTAAACATAAAGCATTTTCACGTCTAGCTATATAGGTAATTGATAATATATGTTCATGTTAAAAGTTGTACATGAATAGTTATAATAATATTTTTCATAACTGAAAGATGTAACCAATCTAAATGTTAATCAACCAGTAAATGGATAGATTTAATGTTATATTCAATATTTTATTCTCTTCAATGAAATATTACTCAGCCATAAAACAAATGAAGTACAGATTCATGCTACACCATGGATGAACCTTGGAAACATCATGTTATGTAAAAATTTGGAAATAAACAAGGACATAATACATGATTGTATTGATATAAGATGTACAGAATGTGCAAATCTATAGAGAAATAAAATAGAGCTAGTGATTGACTAAATTGGGGAATTCCAGAATTAAATAGGAACTGATTAAATAACTGGGTATAGATAGGTGTGTGTGTGTGTGTGTGTGTGTGTGTGTAATTTTTTGTTTTTCTCTTTTCTGCCTGTCCAGGTTCTTTAAAGCAATTGAGAATTTGGTTCCAAATTATTACTAACATTTTTCTTAACAAAATGTCTTGTCAGTTTGTAAAAGTCCTTTTCTGCACATTACATTATCTTTCAAAATCATATAAAAAGTTAAGTAGATTTAGCATTAAAGGTTTCATTTATCAGAGATATTTCTTAGATAGTAAGTTATCTCCTTCTTTGAGCTTTATATTCTGATATTCAAGAAACGCAATGCTTAGAAACAGGAATAGTATATGTCTTACCATAAATACTTTTGGTTGCCATTGAAAATTGCTTTTCAGAAAATTTGTGCTGATTTAACTTCCATCTCAATTCTATGGGTATTTCTATTCTTCATAACCTCTTTCTTTAAGACTGAATGTTTTTCTTATTTTTAATACCTACTATTCCGTATTTGAAACCTAGTATGTAATTAGTGTTTTAATGCATTGTTTAATTATCAAATTTAATTTTTAGTATAGCTGTTTGACTTCTTAAATATTTCTTTATACTGCTTTCTGTTTGGCTCCAGATCAGTGCTTGTTGGGATTTCAGTGGGCGGATGGTTAAGAGCCTGGATTCTAGATTCAAATTTCAGTTCAGCCACTTGCTCATTGTGTCAAGTTGGGAAACTGCTTAATTTCTTCTCCATCATGCTAAATTAATCTAAAATAATAGTGCCAACTTCATGGGGTTGTTTAGGGGATTAATTGACCCAAAGGCTTATTAAAATATCTGCCAGTCCAATATGTACTCAAATAATTTCTAGTGGTTCCTATTTGTTTTCTTTTTAAAAGATGAGCTAAACACAGATAAAAGAAATGAAGTGAAATTAACATACAAGTTGTATTTATTATTTTCTGGCTTCTTTACCAGGGAACTTCCTTTCATGTAAAATATGCTAGAGACCTTTCTACATTATGGAATTTGAATACTATTTGTCAGAAGTATTGTCAATACCCTCCCCAACCTTTTATGGATAGTATATTTGGTGTATAATTTTATTCTTGTTGCATTTCAACAATTTGGGAATTTGTGGATACTCATTGTGTATCTTTTTAGTTCAGTGTGGCTTTCAAATAAATTCAGCTCAGTAGAGTACTGAGTCTCAGATACAGTAATCACTTAAGTCTGCCTTTCCTAGTTATATAATAGAGGCAAGTAGAAGATGTATCAAGTGAACAAAAGGATGTTTCTAGCTCTGAATGTGCCTTGGAGACTTTACTTCTTTTTTTGATTAGTGACATTTTTCTCTCCCAAAAGCTTGGAAGAATGGGAATGTGAGCTTTCCATGGGGAAGCCTTACTTGTGTTGTTTCTTTTTATATGTTTTACAGATCTGTCTGTTCTGTGGTTGAATAAAATATGTCCTCTCTGTGGCCACTAGTACAACTTTTGTGCATATGCTACCCATTATGCTCAGATCTCCTTTGTAAAACCCATATGCTCAAATTAATGTAAAATGTGTGCTCTTCTACCTTTGAAAAATTTGAGTGATCGCAATTTTTTTTGATCATTAGATTAGCAAATGCTTAAATTCTCATGAAATTTCCTTTATAAGCTGATTTTAGTTTTCAGGTATTTAATCATACTTGTCTTATAAAAAGACAAAAAGAGAATTAATTTATTGATGGAAAGGAAGAACGATAGTCATTGTTAAGTATTACTACTCCAAAATCTATTAATATAGAATACTACATTATTTATGTTCTAAATATATTTATTTTATATTTAATACATACTAACTGCATATAAATTTACCTTTGTGTTAATATATTTCATATGTGAATTTATTTTTTATTATGGGAATATAAAGATAATGTAGTTTTTCATGATTTGATTTTATAGGAAAAAAAGATCGTGATTGAAAAGAGAACATTAAAGACCATATAGTATAACACACTTTATTTTAAAATAATAAGCTTAGAAAGATGACACATGGCTTCATAAGGTCTCACAGGGGAAAACCTAGTCAAGAATTTTGGGTTGTGTCTGTGCTACCTATCACTACAGTTATAATTTTCACTTAATCTCAAACCTCTTTTATTTTATTTAACTTTATTTTTAATGCTACAGTTTTTGTTTTTATATAACTAAGTCTGTTTAAGATTTTCCTATTTGATAACTTGGGAGATTTCTTAGACAAAAGCCATCATAGGCTTGTGAGATAACAGTGAATATACTATTAAGGATGCTTTTACTGTTTTGTTTTTTTTTTAAAAACTGCCACCAGAGTACCTCAGTACCTGTATATTCATCTTGAGACCTCAATAGAAGAATAAATACTAACTTTATGTTGCTTATACCTGTGTCCTTCAAGAGGTGTTATGGCCCATTGCACCAGTTCTGGGCTTTGAAATCATGTGCTGTGCTCACAAGTTTCTAATTGCTGTAGCTTAAGATCATGATTAATTGGATATGCCTAATAGTAAAATCTGAAAACAATGCCTCAGTGGCTGTGACTTTTCATTAAAACCCATATTAAAATTACAGCTGGTTCTCTCTGCATTGTTCATGGTACCATTACCTAACACTAATTTTCTTTCCCTACTTCTTGTGTAAGGTATTGAGTTTGGCAATCTTTATAGTAAGTAGTGACTAAGAGATATTTGGTAAGTATTACTCTATGTTAACAAAGATTCATTAAATTATTAAAATCTATATAAGGTATTAAGATGAACTCTTTTCCTGACTGAGATGTAAGAGAAGCTTAAGCAATACCAGTGTTTAGTTGCATATGTCTCTTAGGAAGGCCAGGATATATGCCTTCTTCATCTTTATTCCAGCTCCATGAATATATAGTAGACAGTAGGTGCTCTTTCCTAAGTACTCTTATAGTCAGCATCCTTCTTTGCTTGGTTGACTGGCCCTTTATGGTAAAAGTAAATGCCTGATTAGTTGTTGCCTGACAACCCCCAGTAAATAGGAACTCATGATTTTTCCAATTGTTTTTTGTCTTTAAGATGTTCTAGTTCCTGTTTTAGCTTATTGCTCCAATGAATTCTTTTACTTTGTGAACTCCTGTCTTTCTTCATAGATTAATTCCATGCCTCATTCAGTAATCCTAGATACTGTTGTCCCTTACTATCTGAGGGACACTATTTCCAAGACCCCCATGGATACCAAAACCCATGAATATTCAAGTCCCCTATGAAAAACAGCATAGATTGACATATAATTTATGCAGTCTTCTCCTGTACTTTAAATCATTTCTAGATTATTTCTAATGACTTAATACAATGAATGCCATGTGAATAGTTGTAACAGTGTATTGTTTGTGGAATAATGACAAGAAAAAAGTCTGCGCATATTCAGTACGGATACATATTTTTCCCTTCAAATATTTTCAGCCCATTGTTGGTTGACTGAATGCAAAACCAATAGGTGGAGGGCTGACTGGTTTTATTAAGTCTTTACTAAGTGCCAGTCACTGTTTTTGGTGCTTGGTATACAAAAATCTCTGCCCTTCTGGATCTTACATTTAGGAAGAAAGGCAGATAGATGATTAAAAATATACATAATAAGTATTTACATTTATAAAATATTAGAAGGTAATTGCTATTTTAAAAACTAGCAGAGAAAGGAAGATCGGGAATGTTGGAGGAAGGAGAGGCACATATATTCACAGTTTTAATAGATCTGGGTGGACCTCCAGGAGAGGAGGACATGTAAGCAAATATCTGCAAAAGAAAAGGGAGTTCACAATGTAGCCATCCTGGGGAAAACAGTACAAAGACGTTAAAATAAATGTGTTTCTGGCTTTTAAGAACAGAAAAGCCAATATGGCTCTACTGGTCTCAGTGAAGTAGAAGGAGCAGAAGGTCAGAGAGGAAGGGGGATCAAATAGGGTATTTTAGGCTACTATAAAAACATGGGATTTGTTCCAATGAGCAAGGAGCATTGGGGGCAGATAATAGCACCAGGATGTGGTTTGCAAACCCTCACCTTGATACTTCAGGACCTGGTTACCAGCAAAAATTCCAGAGAATTTTTTACCAGCAAAGGACCAGGGAAGTTAGGTGTGACAGTGAGGTAGGAGGAAACTCAGTAAGGGAACAGTGCCCTACAATGTCAAAGAAAATAGGAAATTACTAGAAAGTTTTGAACAGAGAAGTGACCTATGACATGATTTCCATTTTAAAAGAATCACTTGGCTATTATATTGAGAGTAGGCTATAGGGAGCTATGTGTGAAAACAGAAATGATAACTGGAAGACCATTAAAATAATTCAGGCTAAATAGCTTATATTAGGTGGTAGCGATGGTATAAATGAGACACAGTAGATTTCTGGATATAAATGAAAGTATTTTCTAATAGGATATGAATTGTATGAGAAAGGAGTTAAGGAAGACTTCAAGGTTTGACCTGAATAACCACAAAGATGCGATTGCTTTAATTAAGATGAATAAAATCGCAAGTAAAATAAGTTTTATTTATTTTATTTATTTATTTATTGGTACTGGGGATCGAACTCAGGTCCTTGCACTTGCAAGGCAGGCGACAGAACCACTGGGCTAAATCCCCGGCCCAATAAAATAAGTTTTAAAAGGAGGTTGGGGGATTGAGGGAATTCAGTTTTGGAAGTGTTAAATTTGAGGGGTCTATGTGAGATCCAGGTGAAAATTTTGAATTGCTTAAAGTTTAGAAAAGAAAGACTAGATTAAAATTGTGAGTCGTAAAATATACAGAGTGATATATAAAGCCAAGAGGGTGAGGAAGATCATCACTGTGCACTATATTTAGTTAGAGATCAGGACCAAAGTATGAGTTTGGGGCCATTGCAATATTTAGAAGTTGAGAAAAGTAGAGAAACCAGCAACGGACCCAGGGAAGTTAGGTGTGATAGTGAGGTAGCAGGAAACTCAATAAGGCAGCAGTGCCCTACAAGCAAGAGAAATAAACTACCTACTGTCTTGTGTGGGATTTATAATTTGACAGCTGTCTTCAAACAAATTCACTACAATTTTGTTAAAATGTTGCTTATTTCTTTCCATGAACCATATGAGAAATGGGCTAGAACCTTTTCTACCTGTTCTAATCTGGTTTATCTTACCTGGCCCTATGAAGTTTCAAGAGCTGTTCGTTAGAGAGCCCTGGAAATCCTGAGCTTTCTTGCTGGCAACCTATAGGAAGGTTAGATTAGTAAACCCAGTTACAGAGGGGCTGTAGCTCAGTGGGAGAGCATCTTGAAGTAATTCAATCTCTTGTTACAATTTTGCATTTGTTTCCAGTTTCCAAATCAGCACTGTGAGACCTTCCTTAATTGCTAGCTCCAAAACATTCTTACCTCCTGCATTTATCTTCTGTTTCACTCGCATAGCACACAGAAAGGTATACCCTGATTGTGATTCCATCCTCTCATCCTAAACATGATTTGAAAAATGTCTATCATTAGGTTTTTGTTGAACTCTGTGTTACTCCAATTGTAGTATGTTATCCCTTGTGACATTTGTGAGAGGAATATATACTGACTGGGAAACCTGAAAGCATGCAGTTGTCTTCCCTTTGCCAACCTGCTGTGTGTATCCTTGGATTTTCTTTCCATCCTGACTCTACTTGGGTTTTCCTACATCCTATTTAATATTGGTAACCTCTCAAACATGATCAATTTTATCTCCTGCTTGGAAAAATCAACTACTTCAGACACAATGTACCTCTTTCTCTAATAAAATAAGAAGTAGTATATTCTTTTACAGATTCTACTTTATTTTCTGTTTCTAGAAAAACTCTTAGTGCCCTCCATATCAGATCATATTTTCTGTATTCATGCCTTTTTTTAATGTTAAATTCTAATCAGTATTTTACCTCTGCCTTGGATATTTTACTTCTGCCCTTCAATATTTAGCCTCCTTGGTGCCTGTTTCCCTTTAAAGGAATTGATGAAGATTAGCAGGTAAGAAGATGAGGAAGAGTCCATGAGGACTGTACTGCTTTCATTATGTGAATAAGAATAAGAAGATAGTACATGTAATTTTTCTTTTCTTTTTTTTTTTTTTTTTTTTGGTACCAGGGATCAAACTCAGGACCTTGCACTTGCAAGGCAGGTGCAGGAACCACTGAGCTAAATCCCTGGCCCTCTTTTTAAAACTTTTTAATTGAAAAGTAAATAATGAACGTACTTATGTGTATAACATTATGTTTTGAAATACATATATGTTGTGGAATGGCTAAATCAAGGTATTTTACACATGCATTGCCTCACATTTATTATTTATTTGAGGAGAAAACACTTAAAATCTACTCCTTTAGCAATTCTCAAGTATATAATAGTTATTAACTATACTTATCATGTTGTACAATAGATCTCTTGAACTTATTCTTATATAACTGAAATTTTATACCTTTTAACCAACATCTCCCAAATTGCTCCCCACCCCACCCACCATCAGCTCCTTGACAACTACCTTTCTACTCTCTACGTCAATAGCTCAACATTTTTAGATCCTACATATAAGTGAGATCATACAGTATTTGTCTTTCTGAACCTGGCTTATTTCAATTAGCGTAATATTTTCTAGATTCATACATGTTGTTGCAAATGGCGATTTCCCTTTTTTAAAAAGCTGAATAAACTTTCACCATATATAAATGAATAGATATGTAAATAAATGCATATATATGCACACACAGACACACACACACATATATATATGTGTTGAGCCATTTTTTGGTGGACAGAGCTTGATTCCATATCTTTAGTATTGTGAATAATGCTGCAGTGAACATGAGAAGTGCAGATTTCTCTTCAAAAATACTGATGTCATTGCCTTTGGATATATACCAGTAGTGGGATTCCTGTATCCTATCATAGTTCTATTTTAAATTTTTTTAGGTCCTTCTGTACTGTTTCCTGAAATGGCTGTACTAACTGACAATCCCATCAACATCGTACAAGAGTTACTTTTTCTCCACATATTTGTTATTTTTCATCATTTTAATAACCATTTTAACAAGTATGATACCTCATTGTGGTTTGAATTTGCACTACCCTTATTATTAGTGATATTACACCTTTTTATATACCTATTAGCTATTCATATGTCTTCTTTTGAGTAATGTCTACTCAAATCCTTTATTCTTTTTAAAACTGATATACTTATTTTCCAGCCATTGATTCATTTGAGTTTCTTATACATTTTCTCTATTAATCTCATGTCAGATGCATGATCTTCCACTATTTTCTTCCATTACATAGGTCAGTTCTTTAATCTGTTGATTGCTTTCTTTGCTGTGCAGAATTTTTTTCTTTGATGTAATCCCACTGATTTAATCATGTTTTTTTTACCTGTACTTTTGGAGTCATATCCCAAAAGTCATTGCCCAAAACAATGTCATGGAGCTTCTTCTCTATATTTTGTTATAGTCATTTTATAGTTTCAGGTTTTATCTTTAAATCTTTATGTTGAGATGATTTTTGTATATTATGTAAGATGAAGATCTAATTTTATTCTTTTGCATGTGGATATTCAGTTTTCCCAGCACAATTTATTGAAGGCCCTGTCCTTTATCCTATTTTGTGCTTTTAGTACCATAATTTGTCAAAAATTAGTTCACTGTAAATGTGTGGCTTTATGTTTGAGCTTTCTATTCTGTTCCATTGGTCTGTGTCTATTTTTATGTCAGTGCCATATTATTTTGATTTCTCTAGCTTAGTACTGTATTTTTAAATCATTTAATGTAAAGTTTCTGGCGTTATTCTTTTGTTCTCAAGATTGCTTTGGTTATTTTGTGGTTCTGTTTGAATTTTTAAGGTTGCTTTTTGTAGCTCTATCAATAATGTCATTAGAATTTTGGAAAAGGTTGCATTGAATCTGTAGATGAGTTTGGATAGTATGAATATCTTGGCAATGTCAATTCTTCCAGTCCGTGAACATGAGATATCTTTCTATTTGTGTGTTCCTCAGTTTCTTTCATCCATGTTTTAAGATTTTAGTGTATATATTTTTCACCTCCCTGGTTAAGTTCATTCCTTAATATTTCATTTTATATTTTTGATGCTATTATAGATGGGATAATATTCTTGACTTATTTTTTGGATTGTTTGTGCATTGAAAAGTTTGTTTTGTATCCTACCCCTTTACTTAAATTATATTTTAGTTCTAACAGTGTTTTGGTGGACTCTTTTGGGTTTTCTATGTAGGGGTCATATCATGAAAAAATAGACAATCTAATTTCTTCCTTTTTTTATATAGGAGCCTTTTGTTTCTTTTTCTTGACTAATTTCTTTGACTAGGATTTCCAGTATTATATTGAATAGAAGTAGTAAGAGAAAACATCCTATCTTTGTCTTCAGAGGCAAAGATTTCAGCTTTTCAACTCAGAGAATGATGTTAGCTATAAGATGTCCTTTATTGTATTGAGGTACATTCCTTCTAACTTCAGAATTTCCATCATGAAAGGATGTTGAGTTTTATGGAATGCCTTTAATGCATCTATTGAAATAATCATATGGTTTTGGTCTTAACTCTTAATATAGTGTTTAATATAATGTTTATTGGTTTGCATGTGGTGAACTAGCCTTGCATTCCAGAGATAAATTTCACTTGATCATGGTAAAATAAGCATATATTAATTTTGTTGAATTCAGTTTACTGGTATTTTGTTGACAATTTTTACATCTATGTTCATCAAGAACGTTGGCTTATAACTTTTTTTCTTGTAGTATCTCTGTTTGGCTTTGGTATTAGGGTTATGCTATCCTTGTAAATGAGTTTAGAAGTATTTGCTCTTCAGTTTACTGAAAGTTTGAGAAAGTTTGATAGTAAT
This sequence comes from Heterocephalus glaber, assembly GCF_000247695.1. The sequence goes on along the minus strand of NW_004624802.1, from coordinate 2,900,380 downwards.
TTTTTAAATGTTTGATAGAATTCAGCAGTGAAACCATCAGTTTCTTGCACTTTTTATCATTATTTTTTTTT
>NW_004624802.1:2884687-2897733 GCF_000247695.1 Heterocephalus glaber | reverse complement strand
AGTTTTGCGTTATTCTTCTTTGTATTGTCTAGCAGCTGCTGGATTGATTTCTCGTGTTCCCTTACAATTTTAAAGCAATTTTTCTTTTCCTGGTCACTAATTGCAATCTTATCTTCTATATCGGAAATTCTATTCTCACGTTGGTTCATTCTGCTGCATAGACTGTCAGTGGCGTTTTAAATCTCCGGGAAATCTGTTTGTATGTGTTTTATGGATTCCATTTGTTTCCTATGTTGGGATTCCATCATGTTCCTCAGTTTCTCTATTTTTTTTATCTGTGTCCTCTCTAGATTTATTAATCATGTCTTGCACTATGGGCACAATCCCTGCTGTTATGTGAGAAATTATTTCTGATTTCATTTTTTCCAGATCTTCTTTTGTTGCCAGTTCAGGGAGTCCAGGTGGTTGAGCATCAGATTGCTCCATCTTGTTTCCCTTTGAGGTTCCTTTAGGTGATCTGGAAGTCTGTTTTTGAGGCTTGTTTATGTGTCTTCTCATTTCCTGGGCAGGGGGGTGCTGCTGGCGCCCATGTGGCTCACCTCCTCTGCCCTGGGAGTGGTGGAATGGTGGCTGTGGAGCCTCCTCCTGGGCACTGGAATTGGCTCACCTCCACTGCCCTGGGAGCAGTGGAATGGTGGCCAGGGAGCCTCCTCATGGGCACTGGGATTGGCTTACCTCCTCTGTGCACTTCTTATTATTGATTAGGTTTCCTTACCTGACTAATCTGATCAGATTTTCTGTTTCTTCATTATTCATTCTTGGTAGGTTATATATGTCTAGAGACACATCCATTTCTTCTTGATTATCCAAATTTTGCCATATAATTCTTTTTTTTTTTTGGTACCTGGGATCGAACTCGGGACCTTGTGCTTGAGAGACAGGTGGCAACACCACTGAGCTAAATCCCCAGCCCTGCCATATAATTCTTAAGAGTAGACTCTTAAAGATCCTTTGTGTTTCTAGGCCTCCTTTTCATTTCTGATTTTATTTATTTGAGTCTTCCTTTTTCATTCTTAACATAGTTAAAGGTTTGTAACTCTTGTTTATCTCTTCATAAACTCGACTGAGTGTAGTTGATCTTTTCCACTATTTGTCTAGTCTCCCTTTCCTTTCCCTTTCCCTGCCCCTTCCCCTTCTCCTTCCCCTCCCCCTCCCCCCCTTTCTTTCTTTCCAGCACTAGGAATTGAACCCAGAGCCTTTGCACTGAGGTACAGCCACAGGCCTTTTTTTTTCTTTCTCTTAATTTTGAGACAAGGTCACACTAAATTGCCTAGGCTGGACTTGAATTTGCAGTCTCTCTCTCTCTCTCTCTCTCTCTCTCTCTCTCTCTCTCTCATATTATGGGCATTGAAGGATGTAACTGCTGAATGAGGAATCTAAAAGGATTCAGAATAACAGTGAAGTGGGCTCAACATTCTTCTTCCAGCTGCTGCTGTTCACAACACTTTTGACAGATAAAATACATCACACATTCTCTTGTCCTTTTAATGTAAACATTTACTATTTTAAGTGGACTATAGAATCAAACCAAAATAGAAGGTTAGAGACTTATGTTTCAGAGGTGAGGCTAAGCACTAGACTAAATTAAATAAAAGTAATTTGCAATCTAATCATAGTTACATATTGTACATTATATCATGTTTGTTCCTGCGAAAGATTAAACAGAGGGCTTTCATTGCTTGCTCTAATTTTACAACCTGTTATGAGAAGGAAATTTCATGTTGAATACACTAAATTTTTAATTATAATTGTTAGGGAAAAAAATGGAAGAAGCTTTAAGGTCAGGGTAGCTTGTTTGCTTTTGATTTTCTCCTGTGCATAAGCCTTGTCTAAAAGTCAAGAAAACAGTGCTGTCTTTAGTTTTTTGTTGTTTATTTCACCAGGAAAACTTCTCCTTCTTTCTGCTTACATCATCAATTATCTCAAGCTTTTATCTTCAACACAGCTTTTTTCAATTTATATTAAATTTAAGGGCTAAGAAGTTTTTTTTGTTTTTTGTTTTTGTTTTTTTTGGTACCAGGGATCAAACTTGGGACTTTGTGCTTGTGAGGCAGGCAGTGGAACCACTGAGCTAAATCCCTGGCCCCAAGACTAAGACTTTTTAAAATGACCCAAATTTAAATCCTGAGCTTATTCTTGAACTGACATGTTTAATATTTTTTAAATGAATATGAAAATTTTCTTAAGATTCTAGAATTTAAAAATGTGATATTCTGTAGAATACCATATTATGTAGGGAAGTCTGGTGTTTTTGAAGTTAATTTTACCCTAAAAGGAAAAATTACAAATGAATACAGGTTCAAGTTTATTCAGTTTCCTGCTTTGCTTAAAATTTTCCTGCATAACACATAAATTAATCAAACTTCTTTCCTGGTGACAGTACTTCATTAGATTACTTTTGTGAGTATTCAGGAGATTTTCATCCCATGAGTCATAAAATTCTTTTATTCCCCAAAGAATTTCCTGTGTCTGACTGGTGTTTTATGTCTTTGTAGTTTTAGCTGCACTCCTTGAAGCAGTTACTTCCTAAATGACTGTATTCTTGAAGCTTGAATGTAATACTTGGGGAGCTGGGTCATGGATTGACTCCTGTTTTTCAAGAAAATTGAAAAATTAATACCTTTTACTGCCTTAGTCCTAGTAATTTCATTCAGAAATTTTCTTAAACTTTTTAACCTCCTCTTCTCATAATAGGGACATTTTAAACTGTTTTAACTGCTGATACAGTTTCTACCATTGATCCTTTTGTGCTTACTTAGGCCTGTTTTTGTCTATTTCTGTGAGTACTCCCAAGTGATTTGATGTTCATATGTCACCTGCCTGTCTCATCAGGTTTTCATCACTCACTTGGTGTAAAGGAAAAGGATATAGAGTTACAAATATATTGGATCATTTAGCAATTGATAAGAAGTGCCTTTGAATATCTTTTTTCCTTCTTTTTTCCTTCCTTCTTTTTAGTTCTTTTTGACAAAGGTAAAAGGTTATAATGGAAAGCTGGAACCCTTGTGTTCCCATTTAAAAGGTCCAAAGATGTGAAGATGATACTTTCTGACATGTGGGTTTCAGAAAATCATAGATACTATTATAGTAAACACTTTGCTTATGTGAAGGACTTCCTCTACATGTTAAGGTCTTTGTGTGTTTTAAAAGATAATGCCTTTGTTCTGATGATAAATGGCTGCTGAACATGCACTTAGGAGCCTGAAGTCCAAGTCTGGATATGCTAGTTGGGAAGATTCATCTAGCGTGGGGCAAGCGAAAAACGTAAGGCTAGTAAAACATCAATGCTAACAAGTAAATTATTCAAAAGTTGATTACTGGGAAATCTTTTACTAGACTTCAGTATGTTCAGTATGGTGTCTTTTTTTGGTACCAGGGATCGAACTCAGGACCTTGCACTTGCGAGGCAGGCAGCAGCACCACTGAGCTAAAGCCCCAGTATGGTGTCTTTATGAAAAAAATCTAAAATTTCATCTGCAAGTCTTATATAATTCAGTTTATGCAGACCTTCTCATTTTTCAGCACAAGACTTTAAAAATGTTTTTAATCAATGAAAGAAGTGGTTTATATATAAATTACAAAAAATATATGTACTAAATTAGTGTTTATTCAGTTGTTAGTATATTATTTGACAGTGGAGAAAAATCAATGCAGTAATTACTTACTCTTCATATATATTCAGAAAATATAAGTCCTTAAAATGTAGCACACATTATCATTGCATAATCTATATCTATATGCTGTTTAAACCAAGCTGAAATGTTAGACCCTTGAGAAAAGCACCAGGTTCTGGCACAGGACAATTTTGTGGTAAGCATGGATGAATGGGTTCCAAAAGGAAAAAAAAGAAAGAAAAAGCTTGATGTTTCAACAATGAAATAAGAGAGTTGAAATGGTTGTTTAGAGATATATAGGCTAACACAAGCTGACGTTTGAAAAGTTATTTTCCTTCATCATGTGTATCCTCCTCTACTTTTTCTGATGTTAAGGTAAATGAATTGACTCACCTCCTTAGCAGATGAAGATAGGAACAAAGATTCCTGGCACTGCAGCTCCCCTCAACTTTTTTACCCCTCACCACCCTTTAACAGTTGTTTTGTTATTATTTTTTTTAATATAACAGTTAGATCTGCTAGTTCCTAGAGCAGTTAAAAGCAAATCAGTATGTCACCAATGCAGTGGTTCAAGTCTGTTGGTTTAATTGCTGTGAACATATTGCTAATATGCTTGGGCCACATGTTTGATTACTAATTATATAGGTTCATATAGTAGAAAAGGACAATCTTCAGGTAAATATTACTACCCTTACCTTTTCTTGTATAAATTTTTAAAAAGGGATTTGTGAATATGAGAATAACATACTAAAATATATTCTTAGTTCATTAGGATGGCCATTATAAGATAAAAAAGCAGAAAATATGTTTTGGAGAGAATGTGGAGAAATTGCAATCCTTGTATAGATGTTCCCAGATTTACCATAGTTAACTGGCTTATGATTTTTCAAGTTTATGATGGTGCATATATGGTGTGCATTCGGTAGAAATCATACTTCAGAAATTGAGTTTTGACCTTTTCCCAGGCTAGTGATATGTGCTACAATATTCTGTTGATGATGGACAGTGGCAGTGAGGTGCAGCTTCCAGTAAGTCACATGATCATAAGGAAAAATAATATTGTACAGTTTACTGTGTGCTATGCTATGATATTCAGTAGGTTAGGTGTATTAAGTGTATTTTTCACTTCTAATACCTTCAACTTTCAATGGATTTATCAGGATGTGTGTTAGTCACCTTTCTGTGACTATAGTAAAATATCAGAGATGATAAACTTAAAAAGAGAAAAGATTTATTTTAACTCACAGTTTTAGAGGTTTCAGTCAGTCCCAGAGTAGGCAAGGCAGGACATCAGGGTGGGAGTGCAAGGCAGAGCAAAGCACCTCATGACCAGGAAACAAAGGAGAGAGGAAGAGATGAGGATTCCACAGTCACATGTGCTTTTTTTGGTACTGGGAATCAAACTCAGGTCCTTGCTCTTGCGAGGCAGGAACCATTGAGCTAAATCCCCAGCCCTCCACAGTCACTTTTGAAAGCATGCTTCCAATGACTCCTAGACTCCCATTAAGTCCCACCTCTTAAAGTTTCCATCATCTCTCAATTATGCCTCCTGGGGATCAAGTTTTAACACATGGAACTTTGCAGGACATTCTAGATCCAAACCATAGCAGACATAATGACATTGTAACTGAGGAACTTCTCTGCATTACTGGTGGGAATGTGAACCGGTGCAGCCAGTATGGAAAACATTATGAACTTTAAGAAGAAAATCTTAAAAAGTATCCAGTCTTAAAATAGCAGATGCATCAAAGTAATTCTAGATTTCTCATTGGCAACCCTGGAAGCTGGAAGATAGCAAGGTAACATCTATAGATGAGAGGAAGGCAGACAAGAAGAAAAGGAAAGTTTTCTAAAGACCAAATCTTACTTGGGTGGGAGGAAAGGAAGGCAAGAAAGGAAACATATAGCATCTTGCTATGGAAGACCATGGATCTTTGTACAAGAAATAGGAGATAATCACGTCTGTGGGTGCAAAGAAAAGAAAAGTGACTTAAGGAGGAAAGTTGAATAAGAATTTGCCTTGAATAGCAGAAACAAGGGGAAAGGCATAATATAAAATGAATGATAAATACAAAATGAGATGAAAAGAACATAGGTTTATCAGTTGTTAAATGAAATGAATGAACTGAATTGTCCCATTAAAAGAATTTGTCAGGGAACTGGTTTAAATTCTAGTTATTTGCTACTTGCAAGAAACAAACAAAATATGAAGAAAAGTTTGAAAATGAGGAATGATCAAAAATATGAAATCCAAGCAAAATTAAAAGTATAAGTAGCAATATTAGTCAGTATATGGTAAGCTAAAAAGTATAAAAGGATAGAGAGGGTAATTATGTGATAATGAAAGGGCACAGTTCATGAAGAGAGTAGAGCAGTCTCAAACCTATAAGATAGCATAATAAATAAATACAAATATATAAATATAAATAAATTCTGAATCAGAATTTTAGAAATGAAAGAAAACTTGATTTAAAAATATATAAAGTGGATAAGTTTGATATGCTCCTTTCAGATTGAGACATATACGTTATCAAAACTAAATAAGGACACAGAATAACCAAATAATGCAATCAACATGATTTAGTAGGTACACAAATTATCTTTCAAATAAACAATTCTCAAAAAATTTTAAATTTTATTTTCTCATGGAACATTGGAAAATATATCTTGTACTGTATTTGGCCACAAATAAAATTATACTACATTTTAAAAAGTAGAGATTTTTATGGACTATATTTTTTACAATCAGTAAAATTAGGAATAAATACCTAACTCTAAGGGATACAGTGAACATTATACTTGATAAAACATTTATAATCTTGCATGATTTTATTATTAAAAGAAAACATGAAAAATAAGACAGCTTTATAAAAAAGATTAATAAAAATGATACGATGATGGAATAAAGATAAAAGCTGAAAATAATAAAATAGAAAACCAAACAATAACGGAAAGAGAAAAATGAATCTGAAATTGGTTCCTTTGGAGATTAGAAAAATAGATTAAATCATAATGGATTTGAGGAAAAAGAAAAACTCTAAAGCAGAAATATTTATGGAAAAGAAAAACAGGTAGATATGTGCCTTTCTTGAGATAAAAACATTTAATAAAACCATTAAAATCAAATTATGTTGGCCTTAAAATAGAGAAATCAATCAAGAGAACAGACTTGAGAAAATATAAACATAAGCAGCATAAATGAAAAGTTATAAACATGGTATTTCAACTTAGTCACGAATGGATGTTGTTATAACTTAGATCTTAAATGTTCCCCAGAGGCCCATAAGGTAAAGGATTGGTCACCAGCTTGTGGTACTATTGGAAAGTGGTGGAACTTTAAAGAGGTGGGGCCTAGTGAAAGGCAGTTATGTCACTGGTGGCATGCCCTTAATGGGGGTATTGAGACATGGATCTTTTCCTGTCTCTCTTTGCTTCCCAGTCACTGACAGACATTCTCTGCCACACATGGAATCTGTGATGTCCTGTGCCACTACAGGCCCACAGTGAAAGGGCCAAGCCAATTTGCCTGAAACTTCTGAAACTGTGAACCTTCTTAGAATTGTTTACTGCAGGTATTTATCACAGTAATGGAAAGAAAGCTGACTAACATAGAAAATTTAAAATTTGTTCATAGCCCAGGTGCTCTTAAATTTGGAAGAAAATAAAATTGAAATATTTTACCAAATGCTTAAAGTCAGATGAATTAAGATCTAAATGTAAAACAAAACAAAATTGCTGCATTAAAAATGTAGGATACTATGTGTAAAATCCAGGGGTCAGGGAGCTCTTCTCAAGACTGATAGCCAGAAACTACAGAAGAAAGGGATAGACATGTTTCATTTTAAAAACTTATGAACAAAGTCAAATGCAGAAACAATGAATAGATAAAAGCAATTATAATACAGAGGCAATGAATTAATCTCTACAGTATACAAACAAGTGTTATCAATTGAGAAGAAAACTACAACAAATAATACAATGGGAAAAAGGGAAAAGAATATGAAGATGCAAGTCTCAGGAGAACAAATGCAAACAGCCTAGAAACACTAAGAACTACCTATTTTATATGTAGTCAATGAAATGCAAACTATGTTTAAATGAGTTACTGGCAATAATTTACTGGAAAGTTTTAAAAGCTTTAACACTTTGCTGAAGAGGGTGTGAGGAAATGGATATTAAATTCTGGGAAAGCCATCTAGAAATATCATTTAAATGAAGTACACTTACTCTTTGGTCTAGCAATTTTTTTAAAGGATATATCCAATAGGGAGGAAAATTCCACCAGGTATAAGTGCATATGTGCAAGGATGTTATTGCAATATCTATTAGTCAGCTTTCATGTACTAGGACACAATAAAAGTGTCACTCACATAAGGAGGAGAGGTTTAATTGGCTTCAGGGAATTTAGTCCATGATGACTGTCTCCAAAGGAGAAACAGCAAGGCAGAAGGGCATAGTGGAGAAAAGATGCTCATTTCATGGTACTCAGGGAGCAGAGCAGGGGAATAGTGCCAGCTTGGAAGGAGTAAGGGACCAGATATAATACTCTAGGTCCTACCTCTATGACCCCACATTGACACACAGAGAAATGTACTTCACTAATCCCCTTTGTGTCTCCCAAGCCCATGAAGCTGTCACAATTAAGCTTAACTACCACATAGTATGTTTCATAAAGGAAAAACAATGGGAACCAAAGTCATTCCTATCATTTGGGAGGTGGTTGCACAGTATTATGCAGATCATAGAACATTTATGTTTAGGTTATGCAGATAATTATAATTTTGTATGGCTATAACAACGTGGACAAAATTTCACTAGACCCTTTATTAAGTTGTTAGCAAACGTTTCCTATGTGATGGGGAAAGGAGCCAAGAAAAAAAATGAGGGAAAAGTTATATGTAAAGTATATAGAATATATTTACATTCATGCTTTTGTAGATGGTTAATTAATGTATGTGTGACCTTTTAAAAAAAGCGACAAGTTCTTAGCAATAAGGCATTTAAAAATAACATTAAGATAGCTTTGAAAGCCAAAACCAAAGGCAATCAGTACCAGAAGCTGAGCAAAAAGTTGAGATTAATTGAGAGGTAAAAAGTATTTGTGTGAAAGAGACATTACAAATAAAAATGAACAAAAATAAAAATGGTTAAAGATCAAAGAGCCATTGAATTGGCTCTGGGTTTACCCCTTAAGTCAAGGTAGATGATTTTTAAAATCTTTTATAAAGCACTGGACCTTGGTAAAATTTCCAAGGAAGCTTTTCAATATAGTAAGTGTAATAAGGTTTATTCTTAAATAGTTTTTAAGACCATGATTTTGGCCTTTAATAATATGTGGCTGAGACTGTTGTTATATTTCAATACTTATAAAGACAACCACACATGTATGTATATGCTACAGTAGTGCTGTAGTATTTTATGTTTATGGATACTGACCAAGGCTTCGCAAATTTTATGCTAACCGAAGTCAAAAAGATCACAGAAATTTCATAGGTGTTTATAATATACTGCCAAAAGACAGTAATTCATGACATGTTGTACTCTAGTAACACAAGGAATGATAAATGCTTGCAAGATGATCATCATCAAAAATATCTGAAATTGTGTTGGGATTGTAGATCAGTAGTAGAGTGCTTGTCTAGCATGTGCAAGGCCCTGGGTTCATTCCCTGTCCAGCATACATTTATTGTGATACATATATTTATTGCAATATTGTTTCCATATTTTTGTTAGTATTTTCTTCAGCTGTAATTTGCCTACTTATTCAACAAGCATATATTTAGTGCCTATTAGTACTAAGCAGCCACATCTTGCACCTGTTAATCATTTACAGTTCAGTGGGATAGGAATTAAATATCAGTGAATATCTCACAGAATAGCATGTCAACCTGTATGTTGTAGACTATAATATATATGTATTGGACCTTTGTGCAGTTTCACTCATTATTTTGTCATGGAGGTACAGTACTACATTAAATTATCTGTACAGCACCATAGCATTTAGCTGAATTTATCCATCTGAATTTCAAATCTCAAACTTGATGACATCTGACTTTTAATGCAATAAACCTGTCAGTGGTCAGAAGTGAAAAACAAATTTTGAAACTTAAAGGGCCACTTGTACCTGTTGGTCTTGTTGCAAGACCTTGTCTTTATAGACTTTGTTTCAGTCTTTGAAGTACCAGAGAGCTGTTGATGAGGGGTATGAAGTGAGCTACCTTCACTAGGTCCTTTAAAATGTGGGCCAGCATTTGGGCCTGAAAGAAGACTCATCAGGTGCGAAAATCATCAAAAATAAATGTCAGTAATTCACCTGGAGATTCTATAACTAATTCTATTACACTATAAAGACTTGTGTATGTGTATTTTAAAACCACAACAATTAGTATCTTTAAGTTCCAGGTTTCTGAGGTAACAGGAATGTGTGTAGACAGCTCATTCAACCAAAATTTATTGAATGTGGGGCACTCTTTTTAGGAGGTTGGAATCCACTGGGAACAAAGTAGTTGTCTGTGCCATCATGAAGCTTACATTCTAGTTGAGGAAATGCAGAAAGGAGACAAAAATCATGATGAACAATCAGGTGTAGTATATTAGAAAGTGATAACTATATGAAAACATAGGGCAGAGTAATGCGGAATTGTGTGTTTGCAAATTTCCTTTAAGTATTTTGAAAAGAAGGAATAAGTAATCAGATATACCTTGGTTTGATGTAGGTTGCTTCATACCTTTTTGATGTAATCTATTAAATTTTTTATATATTAGAGAATGTACAGTGTTTTGATAAATTACTTTGATTTTGCCATGTCTACAACAAAGACAAAATTTATTTAGCTACATAAACAACTCTAAACAATTATTTTGTTCCAAAAATTGTTTTTAATAGTTTTTCTGATAAATCTGTTTCAAAATATTTTTTCATGATGAGCTTTCAGAAGTTTAAAGGATAGCAGGGTAAAGTAAGTTTTGAGATTTCATAGAAAGGTGATGTAGATTAGTGAGGGATCATAGAAGATTATGAAAATAAGGGAATATTTTATGTGAGATTGTAGCACTTAAAAGTATATTATAGAGTAAAGATCTAAAGTCTGTTCAAAAGTTTAGACAGACTCAAATTAGAAGAAAATGTCAAGAGAAAATTTACATTAAGTGAAAGACTTAACTGTCTCTTAAAAGAGGTAATCTTGCATTTTCATCAGGTGTATATGTATAGAAAGGGAATTATTCTGAAATTTTTGGCAGATACCCAACTAAGGAATGTAAATAGTAGTTTGATGCTCCCAAATGATGTCTCCTGGTAAATAGACCTAATTCAGGATGCACATAAATGGAACATTATTTTGTTTTTAATCTGGATTGCATGTTGTTATGAATAGAATCTGTATTTCTTTGAATTTCTCTGTCCTATATCTCTCCTGATATTTATAAAGTCAATTAAGCACAATAATTAAACTTCACTAGACGAGCAACCCAAATTGCCATCTTCCTGTCTGATGTAGCTAACTGATTCTAAGCAAACTCCATACTCTTTGTTAAGCTTCCTAATGGATGCCTTACTGGACTGAAGAGCTTTTGGAAACAAAATAAAATAATCATCTAGAGTTGAATGTTTTTGGATCAAAGTTACTAGGTCAACACTAAATTTAAAACCAGTTTGAGAGACATTTTTTTGATGGCACTTAGAAATTATGGCTAAGGGTCAGGCTGTTCCATGTGATGCTGCTCAGATCCTTTGATGCTAAATGTCTACAAGTGACTTGTGTGTAAGATATATTTCTAAAAACATTAACTGTGATTTAAAATAGCAAGAGACAGTGCTCAGGTCAGGGAAAATAATGTCTTCCTCTCCAGTTTTCTGGTTGAAATGGTTTGAGTTCAGTAATTTTATTGAACCTGAAAAAGTATTATTAATATCTGCTTCCACAAAGGGAAATAGGGAAGCTGGCACCTGTCAATTCCTCCTTACGAGTTTATGAGATATTTTGGGTTGTAAGAAAACAATGGATAAAATCCATACTGATTAGATTTTTTTGTGTGTTTGAAACCATTTAAAAATGATGTGGAGGGCTCAAAGGAATTAGTAAAGTGTGCTGCAGTACAGCCAAATTATTAATTTCCAAAGAGAATTGATACCAGATATTCACGTTGCCCAAAGGAGATCTTGGTGTCCTTGACAGTCTTTCTACATACAGTGCTTAAATAGACTCAAACTTCTAAAATGATTATGGGTGACAAGGGTACCTGATTTCTGTATTTGAAGTTATCAATGAACATTTTTGAAGAAATGCACTGTTTTTCATAAGGAAGAAAATAAGCGTATATTAAGTTGATATTTGTAAAAAAATTGCTTAAAGTAGAATAGTAGAAATTATTTGCCTATTTAAAATATCTTTTTTGTTGCCCCAGTGATAGGCCTATCCAATAAGAGATTACCTTTATTGTTCCCCAAGGAAATTTATTTTTCACAATTCTAGGAAGTAGGGAGCTGACTGATTCAGTCCTTGATGAGAGACCTCTTCTGGCTCTAGATGGCCATCATATTTTCTAATTTTTAAAAAATTTTTTTTTATTATGGTAAAACACATGTAACATAATTATGTTATTTACAGTTTTAAATATAAAGCTAAGTGTCATGAAAAAAACATGCAGCTGGTAGATGAATGGGCTATGAGGAGCCCAGAGGTAGGGGCTTCCAGGCCACCATTCCACCACTCCCAGCCCAGAGGAAGGGGCTTCTAGGCTGCTATTCCACCACTCCCAGCCCAGAAGAAAGGGCTTCCAGAGCATCATTCCACTGCTCCCAGCCAGGGGGAAGGAGCTTCTGGGCTGCCATTCCACCGCTCCCAGCAGAGATGTAGGGGCTTCCAGGCCACTGTTCCACCACAGGCACCAACCCCCCACAACCACCATGGTCAAAATGAGAAGGCACATAAACAAGTCTCAAAACCAAACATCTAGATCACCTACAGCAACCCAAAAGGGAAATGAGATGGAACACTCATACTCAACCACCTGGACTCCCTGAACTAGCAACAAAAGAGAATCTGGGAAAAGTGAAATCAGAAATAAATTCTCAGAGATTGTGCTACTAGTGCAAGACATGATTAATAAATCTAGAGAGGAGCTGAGGAACATGATGGAATCCCAACACAGTAAACAAATGGAATCCATAAAACAGATGCAAACAGATATCCAGGAGATCAAAAACTCCATTGAAAGTATACACAGCAGAATAAGCTAATGTGAGGACAGAGTTTCAGATATAGAAGATAAGACTGCAATTAGTGACCAGGAAAAGAAATATTACTTCAAAATTATAAGGGAACACTAGAAATCAATTCAGCAGCTGCTAGACAATGCAAAGAAGAATAACATAAGACTGATTGGAGTCAATGAAGAAACAGGAGAGAGTGCAGATGACATAAAAAAACT
>NW_004624802.1:2859282-2874064 GCF_000247695.1 Heterocephalus glaber | reverse complement strand
GAAGTAAAAATAATATAAATGTGGTTAGTAGGAAAATTACAACCTTAAAATCTGTCCCTTATATACATATTAGATCAAGACTAAAATCTGCATTTTTTAAAAAATTTCAGCTTCTTGATCAAGGTGATTGAGCAGACACATTTATTTCCCCTGCCTCCCAGAGACCCCTTTAAAATGAGAGTCAAAAAAAGAATAGGATGAGTAAAGAAAAGAGAAAAGACCCCTTGCAAAGAAAACTGGATTAGGATAAGGGATTTTGAGCAGACAAATTTAAACAATTTTTCCAAGGGGGAGAAAAAAAAAGATGGAAGGACATTAATGGGTGTGATTCAAGAAAAGCTATGTTCCAGCTGATTAGAGAAAGCTATAGTCCATTATACATACAAGAGTTTTCATAGAGATGCCCAGCAGAATTAGAAAGAAGCTCAGAGCTCAGAATTGGTGAGAGCAAAACAAAGGGCTGACAACAAAGTGCCTAACTGAAAGTATGAAGAAGAGACAGACCAGTTTTACATCTTCCTCACCTTCATATTTACAATGCAGCTCGTCAATTGTCTGCAAGAAAAAATCTAGGAAGACTGCTTTCTTAAGATATTAATAGCGTGCTTGAGATCCACATCTCATCTCCACCTTCTTTTATCAAAGCTATCAAATATAAATCATCATTGTTAAGCCATTGCCCATGCCCACATAAGTCTTCAAACTTATTTAACATTTGAAGATTACAAAATGTTTGTAATTATCTTTCAATACAATAAATTTTTATTCATCAGTGGTTTCTGCTCTGTTCTATTGACTGAGTCATGTAGCTAACTTAGTAAAGTTTCTAATTTTTATTTATGGGTAATGGAAGACTGTAGGGGAATTGGAAGCTATATACCAATCTTTGTTAAATTAAGATTAGAGGAATGAGGGCTATACTTTCTAGGCATGGTTCAGTTGGATTGGTTTCAATTTATTACTCATTTCCAATTTAAAAAAAATGTTTTAAACATTTTTGAAAGGAAGAAGAAATAGAGTTAGAGTAAAGAGAAATTTTTTCTTAAGAAGCAGTTTGAACAAAATATGTAAATTTTGTCAACAGAACTCTATTTTGGTGAGCCATGTCACTATTCAAATATAGATTTGAGTGGGCTCAGAGCTACATTAAGGGTAAGGGTAGAAAATTCTTTTTTATTGCCATCTTTATAAAAAATCCCATTGTAGTGTAGAGAGTAGCAAGCACCAAGGAGCTACTCCTCATAATCTGGAACACTTGCTCTTATGTTAGAGATGTAACTGAGCATGTCCTGGATTTACTTCACATTATAGAAGAAATATTGAGTTATAACTGCAGATTGATGTGGTCTGATGATTGAATAAAACTGAAGCAAAACAGGTCAGCTGCATTTGTAGTAGCTGTGTTTATTTGCTCTCTAGAGATGGGAATTCCTTGAGGGGAGAATGTATTTATTGAAAAAAAGATATTCTTGATACTAGTAGACTAGTATCTAAAAAGTACAGTACACTGAAATAGTTATTGAACATACAACCTGCCTATACACTCAAAAATTTGTACAAAAGCATATGCCTGAACTCCAGCACTCTGGGAGGCTGAGACAGGAGGACTGCAAATTTGAGCCTACTCTGGGCAACTTACCAAGACCTTGTCTCAAAAATAAAAAATACAAAAAGGGCTGGGGATATAGCTCATGCTGCGTTCAGTCCCCAGTACTGAGTTTAGTTCTTCATACTGCCAAAAGAGAAAAACAAATGTTCTAGTCTGATGGCCAGCTTTTCAATGGGTTTCTTAAATTGTGAATTTCTTTTTTTAATGATTAGAATAAATGAGAATGGGAACAAGATGCTATTCGAAAGAATGTACTGAAGAATGCTGCTCCGTGACTTTGTCCTAGGAAGTGAGCAGTCTTCTTCCCACAAAATATAAGCTATGTTCTCAGATAAACCTGTCCCAAGGAATTAGATTAAGATGTAGACAATAGGACATTCATCTTTTTACATTTTAATCATCCAAACAATGTACTGAAGAAAACTTGCTTTCTGAAGGAGCTGGAATAATTTACAGGTTAACAAACCAATTGACCGTGCTTTGGAAAATGTCATAATGGAAGATTAATAATGTTTCAGGGTTCTGCCCCAGGATTCTGAAGACAGGAGTAAGAGTGGTAACAGGGAGATTTCTAAGTTTGGGAATGCTCTAAAAACTAATGGATGATCTAAAAATGTCTCACAAAACACAAAGCCCCCCCAAACCCCAATACAGCTATAATATGAATGTGAGTAAATGGTTATTCTTTAAAAATAATTGTTCTTATAAAATATATTATTCTTCAGTTTTTGATCTTTATTTTCAGGTGGAAAAAGTCAAGCATAAATCATATAGTACAGATTTGCATCATTTGCTTAGTATGTCTTTAAAATTGTACTCTAACCTAAGGGTGTGTGTCTCTTTTCTCTGTTTTGGTTCTTGTACTGTCTCTGCCCCAGGTTGGCCGTCATTCCATGATGTGATCAGTTCCGAGGCAATCATGTTTACAGATGACTTTTCCTATGGGATGCACAGGGTGGAAACAAGCTGCTCTCAGGTCAGTTAACCCACCTGAAATCTCAGTAGGGTGCTCACTGCGCTGCAAACACTTTCAAGACTCCTAGTTTTACAGAATACAGCAACTAAGGCCAAATGACTGTTCACAAGGACAGACAAGCACAATGAAGTCTTTTCAAAATCTGAATGATTTCTCCATCTTTATGTGTTAGAGTTAGGTTTAGGATTAGGGTTAGGGCATATCCAATGAAATATCAGTCCTTGGCTTTAACACTATTAAACAAATATTTTGGTAGGAAAAAAAAATACTCATTTGACTCAGTATTGCAAGTTGTGGGCTATTCTTGGGGCATCTGAAGATTTTATTTTATATGGCCTTGCATAACCTACTTGTTTAAATAATCCCTGTGTCCCCACAGTTCTGTGTACCCACTGTTCAATCCTGGTACTGATGGCTATAATATAAACACAGTCAATGAAGACTCCAGAATTGGCTTCTCTTTGGGTGAATATGAGGAGGAAGGTTGAAGAGAGGGTGTAGGAAGCAAAAGCTTATTTAAGCTAATTGAAGGCATGGTGGGAATATGAGATAAAGTAATTCTTTTCTCTGCTTCTCCTGCTTTATAGACTTATCCTTATTTCCAAGGATTTTCTAATTATCTCTGTCAATATGTCTCTAAACAAATTAATGCTGGCTCTAAGGGAGGAAATGAACACATTTTGAGGAAGAGGCAAGGATACTTTATTGAGAACCTTAAATTTTGGGGCATTTTGATTAAACCTAAAAATATAGCTAGAACTTCCATGGACATAGAATAAGAACAACTACATATTCTCTAATAGGCAGTCCTGATTACCAATCTGCTTTAAGTACAGTTTGAGAATTGTGGCACTGACATTCATTAATACTAGAGTGTTTTGTCTGGTGATATCTTTTGCATGGATCAGAGAAATAAAAGAGGCACCATCAGGCAGCAAAGTGATTGCCACAGTTGCCTCCCTCAGGATTCCGCTACTTGCCCTTTATCTATTTTTCATTAACTGCCTTATCAGGCACAAGAGTTTAGGGAGTGAGTGGCATATTCACTACCAAGTAGAAAAGGAGATTGGTCTGAACCTCATCATTTGGTGAATTTCTGTTTTCAGTTTGTTTTTAAAGAAGGTTGTCAAGTTTACTGTCTTCTAAATATGAGGACCACCCTATCCCTGGAAAAGCATATTTTATCTAAATCACATTTTCAGATTACTCTTGTTCTTGAGAAATGAGACTAAAGGCATTTTGTGATGCTGTTTCATCCTCTGAGACTCTAATTCAACTAAGGGGAGCCTGCATAACAGCATTTTTGAAGCTCCCTGGGTTAATGCTTCCAGTAACCTTGTATGGTAGGTATTTTTATTCTCCCTGGGTTTTACAGTTGAGAAAAATGAGGCACAAAGTAGGCAAATAAATTTGCATAATAACATTCATTGACAAAGTTAAGATTGGATCAGTCCTATTTCCATTTTCCTAAGGAGCTTCGCAAAAGACATGTTCTGTAAGAAACCTAGCACATGCTTGATCATTAACAGAAAAGCAGTAAGAGATTCTTAGATTCTTAGATTCTTAGTGGTAGAGATTCTTCACTACTTTCATTACGATTGCCACATGCATTTAGATTACCCTTCGCATGCTGAGTTGTGCTACGATCGTATTTGTTTTCTTTTGCTATTCTACCTACTGAATTGAAAAATTGTATTCCAATTCTTTCTTCCAAAAAGGATCTTTATCATCAATTTACCTACTCTGGTGGGCATATGTCTACTCCCTGGCCTGAAATTTCTAATAATTTTCAATTAGAAACAGTGTTCCTTAATTTTATTTGTATTTTCACCTGTGATAAAATACATTGCTTTTATGCCAGTTTCACTGACTACTGCAAATAATTGTTTGACAGCATCTCCCTAATCCTTCAATCCCAACCTGCTAAGCAACACTTTTGAAAGGAGTTTAAACTCAGTGCAAAGAGGTAAGATTTGCATGGTCAAAGCTGTAGTCAGCAAAATAAGTCCCTCCTGGAAATACTTGGGGAATTCTTCCTTCTTAAGATCAAAATTCTACATCTGGAGTAAATGGGAGACTAATAAATCATTTGCCTTTTTGTAATAATCTTTAAGGAAAACATCAGATCCCTGAGTTTACCCTGGTTGGGGTCTGTTTGTAACTGCTGCTATTATTTCTTGAATCTGTGGTAGAGTTCCTTAAGTTTGTTTTAGATCATTATTAATTTATCTTAAGTCAGCCAAATCAACAGAATGGTAAATAGCACCAATGCAGTTTTTGGTAAAACTCCAAACCGTATTAATCTTCTGCAGATGACAACTCATATATTGCTGATGATTAAAGATACCCATGTGTTACAATAGGATTTCAGACTCACACCCCATCTCTCTTTTTCTTGATCTTTCAGTAAAATCATAATGCTAAACTGGTGACTTCACAATCATTTCCTTAGCAAAAGATTAATATTATAAGCACAGAGGAAAAAGAGCCATTACCTACACACAAATGTCTTCAATAACTGTGGGAGAAAACAGAATACTACTGGCAAAATAAATTGTGTTTCTTCTTAAAACTATTTTCTTTCTCATCCTGTCCCATGAGCCTAAGTGTAAAAGCCCCTCTTTGAAAATGCTTCATAGATAGATCAAACACTTAAGAGAAAATGACAATAATAAAGCCCAAACACTGTAGGAACAGCTAGGAGAAAACCTTCTAGGACAGTGGGAAATACATCAGTAAAGAAATATGTAACTGTGTTGAATGTGCTATTTGTATCTCTTAAACACATGATTGAGAATTGCAGTCAGATTTTAAGGAATTATGTTAAATTTGATGCTCAATCATATTTTTAGGAGGTCCTTTCATTTGGTCCTCTCCAGGTTCTTGCCAACTTTTTTGAGTGGGAGGCTTTGATGATGAAGGATTACTGTGGGAATTAAAAATTTTCTTTCAAACCATTATCTCATGCTTCTTGAATGAGGATTAGAATATTCAGGTATGGTTTATACATACCTGTAAAATAAAGAACTACATAACCATTGAAAGTAACTTTCAAAACACACACCAAAAATTTTATCCTGAAATAAATCATTAACAGCAGGTTTCAGAGATTTCTTCATCAGGCAACCAGTTTGTTTCAGTTACAACCAGGTGTGTGAGGGATCCCAACACATTGCCAGTTGGCTGGGGTGGGAGACAGAGCTCACAGGCAGCTAAGGAAACAGTACATCACTGACAACTTCCATTCACATTCATCATCCCAGCCTTGAGCCAGGCTAGAAGCTGGAAAGAATGGGCTCCATGTGCTTTCCCCCCAGGGAGGAGCCTTCAGTGCTCAAACACTTTTCGGGGAAACTGGGCTATGTTAGGCTGTTATGGGAGACTGAGTGTCTGGAGAGGAAGCACAAACAGTGCTGTGTAGCTAGCCTTCCCTCAGGTAAGTGGACTTGCTGCTTGGCAGGCAGTGGGTGGGCATGTATGCGGTGGCACAGATTTTATGAATGAACCTGTCTATGTTTTGAAATGTTCCACTCTTGGTAACCTAATTCTGCTGTGAATCTTTCAAAACATCTGACAAACACCATGAAACCATCACTGTCATTTTTGGGGAAACACACCTTTTATGAGGATTTCCATACCCCTTCTCAACCCGTTTATTTGTTTGCAAATGATTTTTGTTGCATTTTTCTAATTATAATTTCTTTTCCTACCCCCCACCACTGTATTTAGAATCAATGTTTTCCTTTCTGTTTAACCAGAAGACTAGTCCCAAATTAGGAAATGAAACAATTGAAAACAAACTCAGTTCAAAAGATTGAGTTACTGTAATTTGAATTTTTAAAAATTTATTTGGGAAATGAAGACCATATAATTTACTTCTAAACAGCTCTGAGTATGTCCTTACTATACTTGGGTTTTGGTGTAATATAAATAGAATTAATAAGAGATTATTAATAAAGGAAGGCAATATTTATTTTGCTCAAGTAGCTGTATTCTCTCACTATACATACATACATACACACACATTAAGATTCTGATGTGAAAACTTCACTTCTCATATGTCAGTGATCAAAGTGCATGTGAGATTAATAATTGTGCACATACACCGGTCACAGAGCATTGGTTCCTGCTGGCCTGCACCCTGGCTGTTTCAGCAGGCAGTAATAGGTGTTTTCCTGTGTCCGTTGGGTAAGCGTATGTATTTTTACTGGTGCATCTTAGCTGCTGATGCCTGAAAATTTGGCCTCAGTTGTTTCTAGAAAGGAAAAGCAATCTGAGCTGTCAACTTTGATATTACCTAAACCTCCATAGAATGTGGTAAAATAATGCAAGATTTGTTTTTTAGGCCTGTTTCATATTTTCCAGGTAATAGATCAAATCAGTTCAGGGTTCATTTTTATTTCTTTAATAAGCTGACACAGTATGTTGGCCATAAAATAAGAATGCACTTTTAACATGGAAGTGCCATATAGTCAAAATTGCAATTTGTGTTATTTATTACTAAATAGGGAACTCTTTTGTTTTAAATATTAAATTCTTTTATTGGTACACGTTAGGTATACAACACAATTACATTTCTCATTGGGAATTGTACCTTTACATAATGCATCTTGGTTCTCATTTTTTTCCCCATTCCTAGCCCTCCCTTCACGCCCTCCACCCTTCCCTATTTACAAAGACTTTATTTCCATTTTTTCCATTTCTCATCATTTGTCCTTTCCCTTCTTTCCTTTCCCCTGCCCCTCCCACTACCCCTACCCATTTGGACCTTTTCTTCCTAAAATAGGGAACTCTTGAGAATTGAATTTAGCACCTTCAATGGGGAAACTGAAATGAACTCTCCTGGTTCTTTCCATTGTAATGAGCATTCTCCCTCATTTCTGTTTCATCACCTCCATTTGGTATCTCTGCCCCAGTTCACTGTCAATTCATACTCTTTTTCTATCCTTTTTAAATATTTTGCACACTGAACGAGCCCAGTGAGAAGAATAAATATATCATCTATGGGCCCCTTTTTTTTGGTCACATTCTTACCTAAATCTTGATTCTTCTCTCTCCTCAAAATGTTTTCCCCTAGATATTTCCTTCAGGTCGTATTTACAAAGTTACCCCAGGGAGGCCTGTTCCTTCAAACTTTGTCTTGTTGATATCACAACATCACATTCCTTTTTTTCTTCTTAGCATTGATTTCTATCTACCGTACTTTGTAGTTCATTTACTTTCTTGTGCATTGTCAGTTTCCCTCACTAGAATGTAAGCTTTTTGAGGCCAGGGATTATTGCTTATATCTCCGGACTCTGAGGTGATGCCTGGCATGTAGCAGATGTTCCATAAATGTTGTATCAATGAATGCAATGAATGGAAGTCATTTACCCCAGCCTTTGGGTTCTTTGTTACACAAAAAATAGTGTATTTTTACAGCCTGTTGGAATGTAGTGCACTGATGTCTCCATCTTCCTCCTCCTGCCCCACCCCTGCTGAGAAAGGGTGGGAGACATGGAAGTGTGACATAGGCCATCATTCATCTCCTGGAACTTACCTGACATGAAGGGGTTAGCGCAGGGCTTTATTCAGTTTTTTAGAGAAACTTTCTCTGGGCTGGATTTTGCTTAAACACCATCAAAGCCAACAATCCTTTTTAATCTTTCTGCACTCTAGGTCTTTTCTCTTTCCCCAGCTTTTTGGATAGTAGCATTGATTCTAGCTAAATAGCTCATTCCTTCTCCACACATTATAGTTCATTTGAGTAAAGAAGCAAGCATGACACTCCACTTTTTGGAAGTGAGGAAAAAACAATTACGTGGGGAAGAAACATTGCCATTTGCTACACTTGCAGCCCTGGTGACTGTGACATAAATCTGCTGAGCTTCCCTGGGTTCTATTGCGAGTATCCAGTGTTTGTCTGATGTTAAGTTTTACTGCCCATGAAAGCAAACATCACTTCTGTTGTGGCCAGTTTAGCACTATCTTTTACAAAGGACTTCTGCATATCTAAAATCCACCCATCCAAAGCCAGAAGAAATGCCAGGGGGTGCACTGGGGTAGAGATTTTATTCTGCCATGTTTCTTACAAGGAGAGATCAAAGGTCAATTCTATTCATAAAATTACTGCAGTCATTTTTCAGCTGGCTGAGAGACTTCACAGATCAAAAAATACAGTGGCTCTAAATGATTTCTGATATGCACAATTCTAGTGTGTTTTTATTCCCAGCATGTGGTACGATGCCTGCCAGAAAACATCTTTCCAGCTATTGACAGGTGGATTAGAAATCATCCAGGATGCTTTCCATCATTTCTGCACAGGCTGGCCATACATTTAAACTGCTTACCGTGTGTTCTTCTCAAAGCCTGCTTTGTACATGCTTCTGCCTTACATGCTCTTCTTCTCTTTCAGTGCGGTGCTCATCTTGGGCACATTTTTGATGATGGACCTCGCCCAACCGGCAAAAGATACTGTATAAATTCGGCTTCCTTGTCCTTCACACCTGCAGACAGCAGCGGCTCGGAAGGAGACAGTGGGGTCAGCAGCTCGGCCCAGACAGACAAAGCCGAGCTGTAGAGTAATGGAGAGTGGTGGAAACAAAGTGTACTTAATGCACAGCTTATTAAAAATATCAAAATTGTTTATCTTCCTAGATATATTTTTTCAAAAACTATAAAGGAAGCTTTGTGCTATGATATGTTTTCCTCTTTTGCTTAAAGGGAGGCTCAGCTCATCCGTGTATTTTGCTATTGACTAGGTCCAGAACTGTTTATAGCTTTTGCAGATGGAGATATCTTTGTGAAACTTCTTCACAAGCCCCTTATCCACTCTTTGGCATTATTTTCTTTGAGCATTCACCTTCTTTTGAGCTTTGTTGTTGTTTTTCTCTTAATTAAGAAGTAGAGGGTGCCTAATCTTTGGATGTAAAAATTGAGATCTCCTGTGTAGGGACCAGAGCAGGGCAGGGCAGGACACTGACACATGGCCTTAAGGTATTGCAGGAATCTACCTAAGATAAGGACAGATGTCTTAAGAGACTTCTCAGCTTTGGGGAAAGTTTGAGCTAAGTTTGTTTTTTCTCCTAAAAGGGTGTGAATGTCTACAATCTTTCCTTATGTTAAATTATTGCCAGATCTGAGGGGGTGCACTGAATGTTGTGGCAGAGAAATAAACATTACCTCATGATTAGGCCCTCACTTTATTTTATTTTATTTTCCATTGAAAACATTGAAATGTAAGACAACTGTAAAATTTTGAGCTTCATTTTGTCTAAAGTTCACAAAGAAGAACACCTGCCCATTGCCTTTTTGTAAGGCCTTCTCTTGACACCTAATAACAGCTGCAACTAGAAGGCCATTTTGGGTACATTCCTCTGCATAAAGTAAAATACTGAGGACAACACACTTCTTCAAGGAACCAAAAATGAAAGAGAGGGAGAGGGAGAGGGAGGGAGACAGAGGGAGAGGGAGGGAGGGAAGGAGAGAGAGAGCGCGCAGAGAAGACCAAGGAGAAGTCTTGAGTACTAAGAAATCCAATGCTGGGCAGAAAAGCTGACAGGATGCTGCAAGTAACAGAACCAAAGCACAGATCTTATAACAGAGCTTCAGGTGACCTCTAGGACATGTTGGGTATTAACACAGAAATAACCAGGCCCAACTTCCACACTTAATACTAATCTTCTGTGTGACAAGGGACAAGCCATTTAACCTTTCTGTTCCTGTTTCTTCATGTATAAATTGGGACTTATAATATTTTCAAAATGCATTGACACTCTCAGGGCAAACTTACCACATTGCTATACAATTAGGATCAGTGTTGTAAACTTAAATTGATCTGGTTCTAATAGCTGCAGAGGCCAAAGCCCAGGCATTTGAAGTGGAAAGGAGTGGAGGTTGACTTAGCTGATTGATATGGAAATGGTTGGGCCAAAAGACAGCACTTTCTCTTTGTAGCAATATGGATGGATATACTTTAAGAAGCTCTGTTCAGTTGCTTTATAACTTATAGTATGGTAGAATGGGTGTCAATGTGAACAATAGGGTTTTCACAGATATGAACAATAGTGATACAAGTTGATATTGTTGTATCTATATGTGAAGGCATGGTTTGTGACTGTTAAATTTTGTGTTCCTAATTATGAATGCTAATCTTGAAATGCAATTTTTTAAAAATACTATTTTTCTAAATCTTTGATAGTTAATGAAGACTGATGTCTTTTCTTATAAGACAAAAGTAAGAAAGAAGGACGCTTGACAATTATGAAGCCACAATGGGAAGGGAAGTGAGAATGAAAAGTTGTGACAAATCAAAATGTGAGAGTGGCCATGTCTATATGATTCATCCTTCTTCAGACACCTCGGGGACACCCTGACATCTGATAACTCTTCACTAGTATGTGTACTGCAGCTTTGCAATACCAGAGGAATCACATTCTTATTTGGATGATCCCTCAGCCCCAGATGTTTCACCCCAGGCCCTAGGGTCACTTTGAAATTTGCAGGCTTCATTTCCCTCTAGAAATAAGGTGTAAAATTAAAGACCAGATTAGCCATCAGCATCCAGACTGCCCTCAAAGCCCAACTTAGAGGCATATACAGCAGTTGTCAGCCACTCCAGCTGTATATGGTGATCTCCCTCGGGCACTGGATATGAACCACATTGTTGGGGTAGATGAGGGAGATAACTGAGGGGCTTCTTCTCACTCCCCAGAGATACTGTATTGTCGTACCTTCATTTTTATAGTAGGATTCAGCATTTCCCTCAAAAAATAAAAAAATGTAAAAAAATGCCCTCCCTTTCTAAGCTTTAGTCTGTTTTTCAAGAAAGGCCAATTTTTTCCAGCACCAGCTTTAAGAAAAATGCAACATCTATCCAATGAAAAAGAAGTGGGGTATATACATGTGGTTTAATTCCAGATTGCATTTGGGTTTAAGTGGTATCAAATTTCAGTATATTTCTGTCTTATGTTAAAGAAATATACTACTAAAACGTCAGTGAGCAAAAATGTCAGCTGTCAAGCACTAGATTTATTTTTGCAGGATATGGAGTGCAATGAAATGAGTCAATATGGTGAGGTGTATGTGATCTGTGGGAATTATGCCATTTAATGTAGGAAATGCATAGTACTTTCCCTCTGCATTCCAGTGTTACTGTACCTTTGGAAGACACGAAATTTTACTATTGTACAAGAATGCATCCATCTTGCCATGAAGAATGGATCTGAAGAATGCAGCAGTATCTATTGTAGTAAAGAACATTTCTATTTATACTTTTCACTTCTTAGATCATTGAAATTCTTAATGAAAACAATATAGCAATTTGAAAGTCTCCATTTTAATTGTGCTTAAAATGTCTTGCTTTAAAAATGAAAAGTAATGAAAAGGATTATCACTTAATTTGAAGGTCAAATGTTATTCTTGTCTTAGATAGCTTTGTAATAATTTTTCTCCAGAGTAGAAAACTTTTGAAAAATGACATGAAACTTTCATTAAGAACCCCTTTCTTATGTTTGTTGAATACAGAAATTATGTAATAAAATTTCATTATAAATTTTTTTCTCTTTGATTCCTAAACACTCCTATTTTTTCTGGCACAGTTGCATGGATTATCAGACTGCTCTGTTTACCTCCTTACCAGGCTGCTGGGTCTATTGTTTGTATAGAGAGAAACCTTTCCTCTCAGGTAGCCTTTGGAAGTTGGGTCTCTGACAGTAGGGTGAAATTCAACTCTTTGTAACCCAGGCCATGGGAAAAGCCTCTAGGGATCTACAGGGACGGGGGAAAGGGAAACATTTGTAGAATCACTCAACTTCACCTCTTCAGCAGCATGTGTATGTTTTTGTGCTTAAAATATGGACTTTGGAGAGTTTTATCCTGATCACTCTATGGGTATAAATGCAGGAATGATACCGTGCTGATGCCTAGGCTTCTGTTAAAGAATCTGACAGGAAACTTAACAGTGGACAAGGGCTGGTCTTTAGGGAGATATGTGCAGAGTTCTTCCTGCTCACAGATTAATATTCCTCTTTAAAAATCATCTCTACAGACAGGTTTTGGTATAACATTACTTGTTGAAATGTTTGATATTTTATTTTTTGTTTTGTTTTATTGATTTATTTATTAGGGGGAGAAGAAGTAGGGTGGTGAGAACTTTTGTTTTACAACCAATTCTTTAAGTCATATTCCTGGGACTCTAGTTCTCAGGCTGCAGCATCAGCACCACCTAGGGACTTGTTAGAAATACAGATGTTTAGGCCTCATCCTGGACTTAATAAAAATTCTGGGCTGGTGCCTTAGCAGTGTGTGTTTTAGAAAGCTGTTTGTGTGATCCTGATGTTTGTTCAAATTAGAACCACTCCCTTGAAACTCACAGTAAGAAAACTTCAGTTAACATTAATTTTAAAATTTTTTTATCTGACTCTCAAAAGTAGCCTACTTAGGGGCCAGCAGTTTAGCTCAGTGGTTCCAGTGCCTGCCTCACAAGCACAAGGTCCCAAGTTCAATCCCAGGTACCAAAAAAAAAAAAGTGTACCCTGTTTTATCATTACTAGGTCCTCTGTAGGGATGAGTCAGAAAGATTACCCAACGCTTCATGGCTTTCACATGTTTCTATTTTGACTTGTCCACTCATCTTGTTCTGAAGGACTCATCTGTCCTCATTAAATAGCATCATCTTAATTCCTATTTGTATTTCTGGGCTGAACAGGAGCTCCCCCAGTGGTCCCTAACAGGGCCTTTCTAGAACCCCAAGATGTCCATGGCAGGGTTCTTCCCAGTAAATCCTAGAATTAGAGAACAGATCTCAGTGTATAAGTTTACATAGAAGCTTCATCTCTTCTGTGTCTTTGTACCTGCACCTTTCATCAGCATCATCATGATTAGTTTGGGTTGCTTGTTTTTGCAGTGCTGGGGATCAAACCCAGGGCTTCCTGTACACTAAGCATATGTTCTACCACTGAGCCAAATCCCAGCCCATCATCCTGGTATTTTTACATTGCAAGAGAGTTCTACAAAGGTGCCACATACTGGAATCTCATCTCTTTTTTCTTTTTTTTCTTTTTCTGGTCAGAGAAGTGCTACTATTACACATATCTTAACAACAAAATGACTTGTAGAAGATTCAACCATACAAAAAAAAAGGTTGAATTTTAAAACTGTCCATGGGAGAAGCTCACAATTGCCCAGCACCAACTTCTAGCCAGTGTTCATTAAGCTCCATATAACTGATGGAAATTTTACCATTTTGATGTGAAGTCTGAAAAAATGCCACATGTCATAGAAGATTCTGGCAAGAACTCTTCCTGTCCAATTGTTCCCAGAAACTAGTCTTGTCCTAGACCAATTTTGAGAAGTATTGGCCCAAAGATAACTGTAGGCTCCAAACCAGGCCATTCTAAGCACCACCCTCCACTCAGACACCTGAATGGCTATCATGTGAGCAAGGAGCATTCATGGACTCCCTGTGGGACAAGGCCATAGTGACCTGAGGTTTGGGAGACAAATGAGATCCTTAGCTCATATGTGATTTTTCCAATTTTTCATTTGATTGCTAACGTCTCAGATTATGGAGGCCAAGGGAGCCTTATTCTTATCTGAAAGTTTTCAAATCCTCTGCATTCAGTATCTACCTGACTACTTGCTCCCAACAAACACACAGAGTACCCTTGATATCATCTAGGCTGGATTGGACTTGACAGGTTTTCAGGAATAGGCAGAAAGGCAAGTTAATTAGGAATCATTAACTGCTTAGTTCAACATTGTCAAAATAGGGTAGAGGTGCAGAAGTATAAATAGCTGAAAGCAAAGTAAGAGAAGGTTTGTATACTGGGTAGCCTAGGGGGAAAAGGATGTGCTTACCTGAAGTTCTATTCACAAGGCCTTCAATTTCATTATGGGACTTCTCACCTAATGATATTACATATTAAATAATCTTTGTAAGTCAGTTACTTGATCTGTCATCTCCAATGTGAGGTAGGTGGTCTTATCCCCATTTTAAAGATGATGGTACTAAGCTCAAAACAGTTACAACTTACATCACTAATAATGCACGACCAAGCTCAGGTTGAAATCCAGGTTCATGTGACCTCAGAGGCTATGCTCCCAACCTGCATTAAACTGACTTTTTTTCCCCATTAACTTTATTGGTACATTTTAGGTATACAATACAGTTACATTCATCATTGGGATCTTGTACCTTTACGTGATGTATCTTGGTT
>NW_004624802.1:2817316-2832939 GCF_000247695.1 Heterocephalus glaber | reverse complement strand
ATATCACAATCCCCAACTTGAAACTATACTACAAAGCTACTGTGATAAAAACAGCATGGTACTGGCAAAGGAACAGACCTGAGGATCAGTGGACTAGATTAGAAGATGCAAAAAACAAATTCAGACATACTCAGCCACCTCATTTTTGACAAAGGGACCAACCATCCTCATTGGAGGAAAGATAGCTTATTTAATAAATTGTGTTGGAAAAACTGGATTTCAACCTTTCAAAGATTAAAACTAGACCCATACCTATCACCATGCACTAAATGAAGATCAAAGTGGATTAAAGATCTAAATGTTAAGACAAAAACACTAAACTTGCTGGAAGGTAAGTTATGTAGAGCTCTTGAAGACATTGGCATTGGAAAAGACTATGAACAAAACCTCAGTAGCATGGAAACTAGCACAAAGAATCAACAGCTGGGATCTCATCTTATTAAAATGTTTTGTACTGCAAGAGAAACCACCAACAGAGCTAAGAGACAACCTACAGTGCGGGAAAAATTTTTTAGCAGCTGTATCTCAGACAAAGGTCTACTATCTAGAATATATAAAGAACTGAAAAATCAGAACCCCCCAAATTCAAAGACCCAATTCAAAAATAGGCATCTGAAATGAACAGACATTTCTCAGACAAAGAAGTAAAAGCAACAAATAAATATATGAAAAAATGTTCCACATCACTGGTCATTGGAGAGATGCAGATGAAAACAACACTAAGATTCCACCTCATCCCAGCAAGAATGGCTGCTATCAAGAAATCAACCAAGGTCCGGGGATTTAGTTCAGTGGTTCCAGTGCCTGCCACGCAAGTGCAAGGTCCCGAGTTTGATCCCTGGTACCAAAAATAAATAAATAAATCAACCAATAACAAATGCTGACGGGGGTGTGGGGAGAAAGGAGCCCTTCTCCATTGTTGGTGGGAGTGCAGACTGGTTCAACCACTGTGGAAATCAGTATGGAGATACCTCAAAGAAGTAGGGCTAAAAGTCCCATTTGACCCAGCTATTCCTCTGCTGGGTATCTTCCCCAAAGAATTAAAAGAATGATATCAGAGTGATATATGTGCACTCATGTTTATAGTGGCACAGTTTGTAATAGCTAAGGCTTGGAAACAGCCCAAGTGCCCATCAACTGGAAACTGGATAAAGAAGATATGGGTTTTTTTATAAAGTGGATTACTACTCAGCCACAAAGAATGAGAAACTAGAGACATTTATAGCTAAATGGATGCATATTGAGGCCATACTCTTAAATGAAATAAGTAGGAAACAGGTGTCAATACCGAATAGTTTCTCTAGTGTGAGAATCTGAAAGTGTAAATAATGATTAAAACAATTAAACTGAATAATTGATAATTTGAAATAGGAAGAAAAGGTTCGAAGGGATAGGGGAAATGGGAGAGGAAGGGGAAAGGAAACAAGGGAAAGGAAAAATTATGAGAAAAGAAAAAAATGGCAACAAAGTCTAAGTAAATAGGGCAGGGTGGAGGGGGTGAAGGGTGCACAGGTAATGGGGAAAAAATAAGAACCAAGATACCTCATGTACAGGTACAAGCACCCCATGATAAATGTAAACATACTGTATACCTAAAATGTACCAATAAAAGATTTTTTAACATAAATAAATAAATATCATAGGAATAAATGCAGAATCTGGAAGTAGTATTTATTCCAACCTCTACAGGTGTTTCAGATAACAGTTTTATCTCTGTATTTTGCTCTTCATTAATTTTCTATCTACTTGGCTTGTTCAGCAAATGAGTGGAAGTGGGTTTCCTATATGGTGCTAAGACAAGCTACTCCTCATTAGTTGCTGTCAAACTAACCCCATATTCCATAAATTACTCTGCATTGAGTGCGATGGTTGCCAAGATAGGCAGTCTAGACTACAATTAAAACTTGGATTTTTTTTCACTCTATAAATTTAATAACTTATTTCTTAAACCTAGCATGTTTCTCCTTAATTTGACTCTAGAAAAATAAACCACAAGTGACATTTTTCACTGTGGTTTCCTCAGATTTTGTGGCCATCCTCATCTGTGGTGTTATGGTTCACAACAGTTCCAAAACCAGATTGGGTGTTGGTAATGTGCATTACAAAAATTTCATAGCCGTAAGTCTATTTACGTAAATAAATGAAATTTATTGACAAGAGGACAATGCCTTCTAGATTGCTGGTTCTAAATGACAAAAACCTCAGCCCATCCTTATTTTTAATTCAGTGGAACAATCTAGAAACTCAAAGCACTTAACTCTTCAAGTGGGCTCCACAATGAAGAGTTTAAAATATCCATAAGCAAGTATGCTGTTAAATAAGTGATAAGTTGCAGAAGTGTTTGAGTGTTTATTTGTATATTTATAACATCCACCACAAACATATATATACTTGTCTCTTCCATTAGTTGGCAAACTTCTTGCTCACTGTTATATCTTGAAGCCAGAGTCCTTTGAAGGTCTGATTACATGGTGTAATCATGCTCCCAGTTCTGCCCATATGATTGCTTTATTCTTAGGCTGTAACTTATTTTTCCCTTTGGAAAATGATCTAATTTTGCTGTCTTGAAAGGCATAGCAGAGATTCGTTCATAGGCTAATTTAACAGAACCAGAAGCCCCAGTGATTCTGAGCCTGTGTAATTTTTGATAATGCAGAGCACATCTTGTAACATTTGCCTCTGTCTGATCTTGCCCCTTTTCCTTTGGAATAATAAACATAGTAAAGATGATAACCACAATGAAAGTGAATGAAGCTTTATATGCCAGACACTGGGGTAAATGTCTTATAAGCACTATCTCATTTGTTCCTTCCAATACCTCCATGAGATTCCTATAATTCTTATTTCTTTTTTCAAGATGAAGAAACAGAGATATATGAGACTGTGCTTATTCAAGGTCTCCCGTTGAGGGGCAGTGGAAGAGAAAAACAATACAACTAGCCTGCCTTCAGAGCCCAAGTGTCTAGCCTTTTCACTCTCCTGGGGCAAATATATTAGATCATCTATTATGAAGCAATTGAGGAGATCAGGAAATACTCTGAGGCAGATTGTGTTGCCTTTTGAGTCTTTCATCATCCTTTCAAACCTTCCAATTGGCATGGCTCTCTGCTCATAAAAAGTTGTTTCATTTACCAAAACGTGACTTCAGAAGTCTTATGAATACAGCTGGCACCTCACGGGTAACAAGGAGTTAAAGTGCTGACAGTCCTTCCTCTGTGGGTCCAGCCAACAGCCCTTCATCACAAACATGGCCCTTTGATCCTGACAGCTTTCCTTTCACTGGCAGAGAGCAGGGAGGCTGTGACATGGGGAAGCAGCAAAGACTAGAGAGAAAAGAGTCTTGTTTGTTTCCTGGGTGGATTGCCTGCTTTTTGGCATATTTCCAGGAAGCAAGTCTTTTCCTGCTCTAAAATATCAAGGAAAGAAATCTCTCTCTTGTAGAACAGACCTGAGGGAGGCCCCAGGGCAGCCGCATGAGATCCATCAGGTCTAGGGACCTGGCTGTCAGGGTGACCAGTGTGTGTCCTGGGAGGCTGTAGCCATTGGCCAGAGCCAAAAGGTTGTGTTATCAATATAACCCAGGAAGAAAAGGAGATGTCAAAGAGGTCTTTGCCTCCAGGAGCTGGAATATCAGTAGAGAAATAGGTGTTCTGAGATCAGTCCTCTGGAGAAAAAAGCCTAAGAGAAAGAGCACTGGGGAACATTGCAGAAGGCAGACTGAGAGGAGAGTGAACCCAGTATCCAGAGTCCAGACAAGACTGTGCAGAATTTGAGAGAAGAATAGCAAACTTCGTGAATACAAGCCCATGAGAAACAGCCTGGCATTAAAAGCAGAAAGAGCAATTCGGGAGTGTGAAGCAGGAGTGTGGTCCTTGCAATAGACAGACGTGATTTCTTGCAAACCAGGATGTTTGGGCTTCATTCTTATAACAAAGTCCAGATTTCTG
The DNA here is from genome assembly GCF_000247695.1 of Heterocephalus glaber. The sequence continues at coordinate 2,828,992 of NW_004624802.1, read as the reverse complement.
CCTGTGGAATTTAACCCTTGCAATTTGAATGCAATTCACCACCCTAGCTCTGGCATGTGACCCTCTTCATCACAGTGATTGATACAGAGATGGCTGAGAATGCTGCAGGGACAGCAAGAAACAATGAGACTTAATGAGACATGAGACAGGCATTCTCCTTGAACCTGAAGTTGGGAAGAAATAAGTTCTGATAATATATCCATGTTGGGGAAGACTCAGGTGTGGTGATTTCTCAGACCTTCACCTACTCCTCCCTCCCCCTTCCATGAAAGGAGTACACCTCTTCACTGATTGTGCTGATGTTAAGCTTGGCCATGTAACTTGGCTTAAAATGGGCAGCTCTTCAATTTGGGCTTAGGCACGTGACTTGCTTTTGTCAGTGAGATGTTAGCAGATGTGACTCAAGCAGAGACTTGATGTGTATTTGTGCAGTTGGGCTTACTCTTTGTGCATTTACTATGGCTATGAGAGGCATCTCCCAAGTTGCTGTCTCAGCTTGACCATAGGATGAATTCCCAACTTGTGCCTAGGAGTCACGTTTACCAAGAGCCTCATGTGAAGCCAAGAAACTCAGATCCTAACTCAGTGATCCCCCAAATGATGTAAGACTGATTGACATCAGCAGACCAGAAGTTGTATGAGAGAAAAATGCCTGTTGCTGAATGCCTCTGATATTTTGTGGTTGCTGGTTAGGCAGTGCTATTGTGACAATAGCTAATTCATGCAGGACTTTTCAGAGTGAAGCCAAAATAGCAGAGGCAGGGCTAAGAAACACAAATAAATAGGTCCTTGCATTACTCTGGTTTTCATTACTATAACAAAATACCTTGTCCTGGCTAACATTATAAAGAAAATAATTAATTTAGCTTGCAATATTGGAGGTTGAGACTGCAAACATCATGGCACAGAATGTGGTGAGGGGCCCCTTGGCTGTGTTATTATGATGAATGGCAACGATGGGAGTGCATGTGGGAGGAAGAGATCACACAATCAACCCAGAAGCCAGCAGAAGACTGGGCCTCCCAGTTGATCTAAGGCTCTCCCATGAGGCTTCATCTCTTAAAGGTCTCACTTCTTAACATTGTCACACAAAGGACCAAGCTTCCAACATGTGTGCCCTTGGGGAACATACTCAACCCATATCCAAAGTACAGCAGGCCTAGTGACATTGTGTGAATCCTGATTAAGCTGGTGCTAGAGCCAGACTATTTCTTGAACATTTCCATCCTGTGAGTTAATAGAATCCCTTTTGCTTAATCCACCTCAAATCATATTTTTGTCATTGAATATAGCCCCTTATTGGACAGGTAGGGGCTAAAGATAAAAATAAACTATAAGTCCTGCAACACAGATGTGTGTTCATGGAGATATCTATACATGAAGAAGGAGTAGGAGACAGAACATTGGAAGTCAAACTGGAGGGAAGAGGATAAAGCTTATGTTTGGTTTCCCAGAACACAGATTCTGAGATGGAGATTAGTGAGTCATCTCAGAACAAACATATGAATGGGGTAGAGAGCAGAATGGAGCAGAAAAAGAAGTGAAATGCAATACATTTTGTATCCAGCCTTGGTGTATCCCATGGGGATCTGAACTTGGGTTGGGCTAGCTGCTCAGACTTGTCCTCATAGACAAGAGAGCCATTAACCAGTCGTGGAATATGGCCACTGTAACACTGAGTGAAACAGCTTCCTTCCAGCCACGTATAAGTCCTAAAGAGGGGCATAGCTGTGGATGTTAGCAGTTCACCCATCTAGAAGCTGGGTGATTGAGACTGTTGGCCCTGAAAGGGCTAAAGTGATCTGCTGGGAGTACCACTCGGGGACTACCTACTACTTGATACAGGGATTGGGATAGTTTCTGGCTGAGATTATTTAACAGATGAGAGCAGGATGTCCCCCAGCAGTCAGTTGACATCCTTTTGCTTTGCATTATCAGCAAGGAAGGAATAATCAATCAGTCAACAAGTATTTATTTAGTACTCAGAGTACAAAAGAGCTCCACATTTATATAATCAGAGTGATGTAAGTGTGGCAATAGTAGTTCTTTCCCAAAAGGGTCAAGGAAGATTTGTCATGAAAAGTCATTTCATACTCAATCCATGTTTTACTTCTCACAAAGATGAGGGTAGGTTACAAGGACTGGCAGGTTCTCCAATGTACAGGTTCTCATGACGATAATTATATGAACAAAACCTTTTCCATGCTACTAGATATCCCAAAGTCTCAGAAAAATGGGGATTGAGCTGCTTGCTAAGGCAATCAACGATGCCCATGTAAAATTAGAAGAGTGTCTGTGCTTCCAGGGTTGGCTGGCACTGATGATGGTGGAAAATAGGGGCCAGTCTCCTCCTTAAAGCATCTTTCACCTCTCTTGGGATAACCCCGCTCACTCTATTTCACCTTTCTCAATAGTGTGCAAAGCCTCCTGGGTACCAGTTTACACAGTAAGGGGGAGAGCCTTTACCTATAGCTCCTTTTGGTGAGAAATTTGCTTCTTGACTTTTCAGCACCCTTATGTGGAAATGTGTTACAAACAATGCCTAAGATATTTGGGGTAGAAGGGGTGGAAGCAGGAAAAGTAATAATATTGGTGACACATCATAAATCCACAGAGACAAGGATGCTGAAAGTGGCAGAATTACGGACTTTGGAAAGCGCATGAGGTCAGCTGTTTAGAGGGCACTATTGTGAAACACTCGAAGGCTGTTTTCTTAATCCTGGTGTGCAATATGGTACAGAGAGCGTTCAGGAGTTACACCATTAGAGCACTCATTTCACATGAGTTTAGTATTTCATATTAATCGTTTTGACATTTCCAGACATCGGCTAATATTGGTCCCTATTCTACAACAGCCTATTTCCCTCTTCTCCACATGAAAGGCAAAGCTATTGAGTGTTCCATCCCGGTGGGGTCTGGAATTTTACCAACTGTTTAAGTAAAGTATGATTCCTGGATATGGAGGGGAACTGCAATTTTTCTTTCTAGTTGGTCCTTTTTCTGTGACTGAGGCTAAGGAGTTAGGAGTTTGAGGGAAACAAGGTATACTGTGAAAGTAGGAAGTATTTTAATAGTTGGAAGAGGAAAATTGATTAGATTTATAAAAGTAGGATTTTCTGTTTTCTTCTCTTCATCAGAGCCAGAAATTACACCTATAATTTTGGTTTTAATAGTCATAATTTTGTTAGATATTTATAATATTCTGGTATTATGGTCTTTAGAATAATAATCCACATGCTTTATAAATGTTAATTCTGAAAATAAGATCACACCATGATAAGAATAAGGTTTACTTTTCCCAGGAAATATATTTATTTATAGATATTTTTCTATAACTTTCATCTTTTTGGAAATATTGCATAAAAACTGATAAAATTAGGTTTATTCTGGAACATCAACAGTTGTTATAAAATTCTCATGTTATGATGTTTTGCATTTGATAAAATTCAACATCTTTCTTGGTATGAAATTTTAGCAAATGTGGATAGAAAATTCCCCTCTCTTTCTCTCTAAATCTATAAACAGTTGCTGCCCTTAAGCTACAATGCATTATGTGCATTGATGAAATACTAAGGCAGGACCTTAAAATGGCAATAAGCCAATGATATCAACTATCTTTGCTATCATGCAACACTGTGATAAATGTCCTAGCCGTTACAATAAGGAAAAAATATAATGACTGGAAATAGAACTCTATGTGTATAGAAACCTCAAGTTAAAAAAAATCATTTAAACTAGAAAAATAGTTCAACAAATAATCAGATATGATATCTGGAGGGTAAAATGATCCTCAGAAAATGTGAAGGAAAGACACTCCATGGAAACAACAAAAACTGTAAGTACAAAGGAACAAATCAACCAATAAATGGGCAAGATCTATATAAAGAAAATTATAAGTGTCTGTCCCTTATCTGAAATGCTTGGGATCAGAAGTGTTTCAAGTTTCAGACTGGTTTTGGATTGTGGAGTATTTGCACAAATATAATGAATTGCCTTAGGGATGGAACTCAAGTGTAGACACAAAATTCACTTATGTTTTATTTACATATCCAAAAGTAACTTTATGAATATTTTTAATGTGCCTACATTTTGACTGTGGGCTGTCAGTGTTCAGATCTCAAGTTTTTCTACTTTTTACATCATATTGACTCTCTAAAAGTTTCAGACTTTAAATTATTTTGGATTTTGGGTTTATGGATTAGGAATGCTCAAACTTTACTAAAGGACATGGGTGAAATCATGAATAAACATGAGATCCTTGAATGTATTCTTTTGAAATATTTATGGGTACTAAAAGAAATGCTAAATGCAAAATATAATAACTTTGATGGAAAGACTCAACATTGGAAAGATATCAGTTCTCTCTAAATCAACTTGGTCATTCAGTGAAATTTCATTCAAAATAAGAAGCAGTTGTGGTGGCAAAGGGAAATAGATTTTGGTTTTATTATAAGAGCATTACTTGAGCTCTCAAAACTTTTAGGACAAATAGCAGACCTACCCCTTCAAAGGAGCACACCCCAGCTCCAGTCACTCCACAGACAATAAAGCATTCCCTCAGCACCCACCACAGAACCTCTGCTGGCCCACCAGTGGTGCCACTAGGTAGTCAGATGCCTTCACCAGTGCAAAAGCTACTATATCCTCTTCTGGTTAAACCAAATTTCACTGGGGCTATTAGGATCAGAAACGACCTTCTCTTCTTGTTTCTATTGCAACAGAGAAAAGGATATTGGTGAAGAAAAAGGAAAAGAAAAGTTGCTTTTCTGATAGCAAGACAGAGCATTTTATTTGAAAAAATTTGAAATGCATAACTTTATTTTATTTCCAGAGCAAGTGGCAAGGTGGACAAAACCTGTTGTATAATTATAATCATAAAGACAATTCATAAACCTATAAATTTTCTTCTTTCTTCCAGAAATTATCCTCTGGATACAGAAACAACATATGAATATGTACCTACTCCATGTCCTTAAAGAGATCCATGAGATGCTTGAATGTGTTCTTTTGAAACATTTATAGATGCTAAAAAAGTTTTTAAAGCAAAATATCCAAAAGCAGAAAGTCCTAAAGGATGATTCAGGAATATTGATGGAATCAGTTATTATATTTACTCATCCACTTGTGATTGTTTTTGAAAAGTCCAGGAGAACAGAGTAGATGCCAGGAAACTAGAAAAATCCAGCTATGGTGCAAATCTTCAAAAGACTTATGTTGAACAATCCTTTCAAATTACTCTCCTTCACTGTTGGTTTGGAAGATTTGGGAATAATTGTATAAAGCTGAAATATAAAAAGGAGAGACACACTGAAAAGTCTAACTAAACAATTTGAACTTGAATATGTGCCCATAAGAACAGGCTAAAGGGATGGGTTCACAGATGGTCACTGTACTTCGCTCAAATGTAGTGCCTGCCAATACCCCACACAACTTCATTTATCAAATTCCTTGACCTTGAAAAAGCAATTGTGATGACTTCACCTACTCTACCCCTGAAAATAGTTAAAAAAATCAAAGGGTAAAGGCTGGACAACGTGGTGAGGTTCGATATCACTTTGAATGATCAGGAGAGAGAAAGGCTAGGGGACTCCACAGTCTAGAATGAGCTCCTGTGTATTTGGGAGTTTGGGAGGGGGCAAAAATCCCAGTAATGATCTAAGACGTTATGCCAACAGGAAGTAAGGGAATGAAAGCAGTGCCAAGAAACAATTCAAATTGAGTCATCAGAAAAAATAGATTCTGGTACTTAGGGATTGAGAGTAATCCAGAAAACTGCAGTGACATATGTGACATAGTGAAGATAGTGACAGAAAATTAGATATGTAATCAGCATATCTCTTCCTCAAATCACCTATCTAATTATGCCTTGAAGTTCAATCACCCAAAGGCAGTCTTGGGTCTTGTTATTTCGGGGTTACATGTGGATGATTTTTCCCCTTGAGAATCCCTGCCATTTTTCCCAATATCTCATGGCAACCAGATCCAGATGCTTGCATTCATGTAGGCTCAGACTTTGGCCCTCTCCTGGTGAGGAAGCATGGAAAATATGGCACTCCCTGGATCTTGGATTTAGACAAAGTTGTTTGCAAGTAGCTAGGGAGTTTTCTTCCTACTATTCTCCTAGTCACCACCAAGACAGATTTTTAAAAAGCAGAACAATTTGTTTAAATAATTTTCTTTTAGTAATTCATGACTGGGTTTGCCATTCAATTTTTGCATCAAAGACTTTATGAAGTGGAAATGGCTGAACTCATCTGGTAGAGCTCTCCATTGCAGATGGCCGGCTCCCAAATCCCCAAGGTGTGAGGGTTGGGTTCTCCTTGGCACATTCTTTTCAATAAATATTCCCACACTTGGCCTTTCACTCTACCTGCCCTGTTACTGCCCTCACAGCGCCTGCAGCTTTGCACCTTGGCTCTGGCTCCTTGGAGCCTGAGCAAAGTCTTCCAATTCTAGGCTGACCTTGGCTGAGTGTCCCACATGGTCCTTCTAGCAACAGCAGAAAATCTCCAGTACAGACTTCTGCAGTTGGTCTCTCTGCAGAATATTTTAGTAATCAGCCCATACGCAACCAAAGGCTGACACTGAGCAAAGCAGGAGCATTTGGAAGGTTTGTGTTTACTGAATTGGGTCTGGCTTTTGGTGACACTGCTGCTGAGACCAGCTGAGGAATGCTGGAGCTACACTAGCTCTTGGGTTTATCCAGGACTTGCTCAGTGTCTGTGGCCATGAAGGGTTCTCTCTGATGATCTCAGTACATAACTCACCTTCCTCCCTCGAGGACAAAATCATCCCAGGGTGCTGTTGTTGTTGGGTTTTTTTACTGTCACTATGCTCCCGGGCATTCCATCTAGAATGGTTATGACAATTCCATGAAATCATTAGCTCAGGTTTTGATTATCCGAAAATTATTAATTGATGCAGCCAAATAGATAACACTGATAAGAAAAGAGTTTGAGAGCAAATAAAACAGTCAACATAGCAATATTTAGATCTCTGGTTTATTCCTTGGTTTTAACATAATGGCAAAATCTTCCCGTAATCCAGGGAGGAGTTGGATTTTGCCTCATTGTCAGAAATGTGGGTAGAGGCTTAGGAAGAACTCCAATTGTTGGTATTACACAGACCTATGCATAAAGAGGGCTCTGCAAATTTCTAGTAGTGTAATCCTAAAAATCTTTGGATTTCAGTTTCTTCCTTGATGAAATTTCTACCTTGACAAAATTTTAGTTCATACTCTATAAGGTGTTGGGAGAATAAAATGAGAAAATTTTTGCTAGTTTTTATTTTGACTCCTTGGCTTTTCATGACCTCCTGATAAAAGGAATCAACAATCTGTTCTGTGCATTATCCATTTTTAGTCTCCAGTCTAACATACTTGGCTTCCACCTTTATCTAATCAATCCTTTGTTTGCTACTGCACATATTTTGGTGTAGTATGTTATATATTTTGCGTTAAAGAACCTAGGCCAGTTTTATGAAGAATCTTGAAACTTCTTTGGAAATTTTCTTGAATACATTTACCTTAATTGTGATGTTTTGGCTATCTTTATTATTAGTGTCAAGAATGGAAAATATAGGTTGCATTCCTGGGTCTATGGCAGTTGTTACTAATTGATTACAGTGCACTCTCCCATGAGCAGGGACAGAATATCAGAGTCACTTTGAGCACATCATGCCAGGCATCCATCCTCATTTGATTAGAGCAGCCTATGAGAGCAAAAGTCTTTTACACCAGTTTTCTTATTACTTCTCTTGTGTTTGTGAACATGTTAATATGGTCTTAGTAGTCATGCATACACCTCTTGTCTGCTCCATTAGACTGAATATATATATATTCATATATATATACATGAATATATATATATTCATATATATATACATGAATATATATATATTCATGTATATATATACATACACACATGCATACACACACATACATACATTTTTCAAGGATTTTGCTGCTGACCACTAGTATAACTGTCTAAAAAGACAAACACATGACAAATAGCTTTTACTTTACAGCTATAACAAGGGTCTGTCAATGTAGTCTAGGACATAAAATGAAACTCTGTCTTACTATGCTTTTTCCTTTTTCTAGCTAATCCTAATAATTTCCCATGACACTCAATAAGCATTCTTTTAAAACATGATATTTGTGACTGTGTAAATAGTTCATCAAATTGATATACCCCTGCTTATTTAGTAAGACTCCTGGTTTTGGACTCCTGGCTGTTACTAGTATCTGGTTATGATAAATAAGACTAGGATGAATTTTTTTACACCTATATTGTACTTACATCTCCACTTATTTTGTAGTTTTCTAGAAATGGATTCATGGTATTAAATGGTAAAGGTAGCTTTAAGTTTCTTGCTGCATGTTAACATATTGTTTTCTGGAAATGTTGAGACAATTTACACACTCATCAGTAGTGTAAAATGATAATATTAATGTTCACCTCCCACGTAGTTCTCATCTTTGTGCCTGGCACCATTCTAAGGACTTCACATACATAAACTTGTTTGATCTTCACTATGACCCTTATTTTTTTAGCTGAGGAAACAAAAGTACAGAGTGGGTTAAATTGCTCAAGGCCATACAGCTGGCAAAACCTGGACCTGAACTCATCATATATCCACCACCTTAAAATACTTGACTGTGACTTCAACCAACCTGAGTACAAAAGGGCTTTTCTGCTAAATCAAGGCTTAAAGAAAATCTGTTTTTGCTAGCGTGATCTGAACAGTCTTATCCAGATGCCTCAGCATGGCCCAAGTGACATTGTTCAGTTTCTTCATCATAACAAAACTTTACAAAGAATTCAGAGTATATGGTGCAGAATAACTGGAAGGTTTGCTAACAACATTATGTATGTGATAAGGTAAAAATATCATTATTTAAAATTAGCACACTATTTCTCTGAAACAGACCTCTGTATTTTCCAAGAATATTTATTAGTGGTCCAGGTGGCTGTTAGTTTGATGAAAGAGATACATGTGCCCAGTAATTGGTGCTCAGGAGTACAGGTGAACAAGAAGTGGTTATTTCTAGATTCTATCCTGGAAAGGAGCCCCAAGGACTTCCACCTTTAGTAAAAGAGAAACTAATTCAAATCAGCCTTAAATGTGTCAGCTTGGCCACAATACTACTTCAATATTATTATAAATGATGGTTATGGGCCGGGGATTTAGCTCAGCGGTTTCGCAGCCTGCTGCGCAAGCACAAGGACCCAAGTTTGATCCCCGGTACCAAATAATAATAATAATAATAATAAAATAAAATAAATGATGGTTATGATAGTTCTGGCTCTTTTCCCTTAAATTAAAATAGTGGTCACTTTCTAGTTACCATTCTCTAGGAAGGGGGAGAGGAGTTGGAGAGAGGTTAGATACTGGTTATCAAAACAGGTGAATCAGTGCTAATGTTCTATAGCACAGAAGAGCAACCATAGGTGGTAGTAAGTTACTACATATTTGAAAATAACTAGAAGTGTCTGAAGGTTTCTCACATATCAAAATGATACATGATTGAGGAGATGGAAAATTACTCTGATTTGATAATTACGCATTGTATACATGTATCAAATTGTCATACTGTGTCCTATAAATATATATAAATATTATGATCAGTTAAAATGAATAAAAACAAAAAATAATGTTAATTTCAATTGTTAGAAAGGACCAAGTTAGAATTTGTTTCTCTCTGTTGTTAAAAGATAAAATGTAAAGCCCAAAGCTATGAGGGTTCCTGACTAGGAAAGGAATTTTTTTTCTCCATTATTTTGGGGCCAAGGCAACTGGCTAATTAACTTATGAGTTTTAGCTTTATTCCTATAAAAAAAACAATACTTCTCAAAATGATGAGATGGCCTAGGAGAAGAATAGTTTGCCAGATTCATCAAATAAAATATAGGACACCAAATTAAAATTAATTTTTAGATAAATAATGAATAAGTTTTCTGTATAAGTATGTTCCTACAATATCAGGACATATGTATAGCAAAAATATTACTAATTTCTTATATGAAACTCTAATTTAACTTGCACTCTATATTTTTTTCCTTAGATCCTTTTATTGGTACATTTTAGGTATACAATACATTTACATTTCTCATTGGGTACTTGTACCTTTCCATGATGCATCTTGGTTCTTATTTTTTCCCCATTTCCTGTCCTCCCTTCACACCCTCCACCCCTCCCTATTTACAAAGGCTTTGTTTCCACTTTTTCCTTTTCTCATAATTTTTTGTTTCTCTTCTTTCCTTTCCCCTACCCCTCCCACTTCCCCTACCCCTTTGGACCTTTTCTTCCTATTTCCTATTATAAATTATTCATTTTAATCATTATTTACACTTTCAGTTTCTCACCCCAGAGAAACTATTTGGTATTTACACATGTGTGTCCTATTTATTTCACTTCAGACTATGACCTCAATATACATCCATTTAGCTATAAATGTCTCTAGTTTCTCATTTTTTATGGTTGAGTAGTACTCCATTTTATAAAAAAAAACACCACATCTTCTTTATCCAGTTTAAAGTAGATGGGCACTTGGGCTGTTTCCAAGTTTTGCTATTACAAACTGTGCTGCTATAAACATGGGTGCACATATATCAGTGTGGTATGATTCTTTTAATTCTTTAGGGAAGATACCCAGCAGGGGAATAGCTGGGTCAAATGGGACCTCTAGCCCTACTTCTTTGAGGTATGTCCATACTGATTTCCACAGTGGTTGCACCAGTCTGCACCCCCACCAACATGGAAAAGAGTTCCTTTCTCCAGACAAATCCATCAACATTTGTTATTGGTTGATTTCTTTTTCTTTTTTTATTTTTTTCGTACCTGGGATTGAACTCTGGACCTTGCACTTGTGAGGCAGGTGGCAGCACCATTGACCTAAATGCCCAGCCCCTTTGGTTAATTTCTTGATAGCAGCCATTCTTTCTGGGGTGAGGAGAAATTTCAGTGTTGTTTTCATCTGCATCTCTTGAATGACCAAATGATGTTGAACATTTTTTTATATGTTTATTTGCTACTTTTACTTCTTTGTCTGAGAAATGTCTGTTCATTTCAGATGCCCATTTTTGAATTGGGTCTTTATATTTGAGGGGTCTGATTTTTTTTTTAAAGTTTTTTGTATATTCTAGATAGTAGACCTTTGTCTGAGGTAGAGCTGCTAAAAAATTTTTCCCACATGGTAGGTTGTCTCTTAGCTCTGTTGGTGGTTTCTCTTGCAGTGCAGAAGCTTTTTGATAAGATGAGATCCCAGCTGTTGATTCTTTGTGCTAGTTCCCGTGCTACTCAGGTTTGGTTCACAAAGTCTTTTCCTATGCCAATGTCTTCTACCTAACATATTTTCCAGCAAGTTTAGTGTTTCTGTCTTGATATTTAGCTCTTTAATCTACTTCAATCTTAGTTTAGTGCACGGTGGTAGATATGGGTCTAGTTTTAATCTTTGGCAGATTGAAATCCAGTTGTTCCAACACCATTTATTAAAGAGGCTATCTTTCCTCCAATGAGAGTGGTTGGGCTCCTTTGTCAAGGACGAGGTGGCTGAGTATGTCTGGAGTCATTTCTGCATCTTCTAATCTATTCCACTGATCCTTGGGTTTGTTTTTTTGCCAGTACCATGCTGTTTTTATCACAGTAGCTTTGTAGTATAGTTTCAAGTTGGGG
>NW_004624802.1:2756384-2789818 GCF_000247695.1 Heterocephalus glaber | reverse complement strand
TAATCTGTTTCATGATTTCCATTTCTTTCTTACGCTGGGCATTCATGGCTTCCAGCATGTTTCTGATCTCATCTATTTTCTTGTCTGTTTCTGCTCTAGAGCCTCTAATCATGTCTTTCACTCTACTCACCATCTCTGTATTTATCTGGGAGATTATTTCTGTTTGAATTTTTCTAGAGCCTCATGTATGTGCCTCGTTACTTCCTGTGCTATCAGTTCAGGGTGTCCAGGTGGTTGATTATCTGACTTTTCCACCTCATTTCCCCCAGAATATCCTTTTTGTGGCATGGAAGCCTGTGTTTGTGCTTTGCTTAAATGTCTTCTCATTTTTGTTTTTGGTACTGTCCTTGATTTAATTCCTGGGTTGATATTTCAAAATCGCTTAATTCAGGTATCTTTGTTGCTTGTGTTTAGTACCCTTGTGGAATGATTGCTTTTCAGAGGTGTCTTCCAGATATGGCTTGTGTTTAGGTTTTGAGGCTCTAATAATTCTGAGGCTATTTTATTTTCCTTATACCAGGAAGGAAAACTGATTAGGTCAATCACAACATGTTAGGCCAAATGTTACAATCAGCAATACCATAGCATCAAGTGCAGCTTAGAAAATGACAATTTGTGGTAGTTATTAATTGATCACATTTAACTATATGAAGTATAATCCCCTGTGCCTCTGTAGTGAGGGACCTGGTAGCAGAAGAGCTGTAAGGTAGGGGCGGGGGGTGGTGGTGGAATTGGGCCTTGCCAGCACCTGCGTGGCTAAGTGGAGCACCAGATGAAGGCAGGGCTCCAAGCCGCTCCCGGGACCTCACCATGCCATGGACAGGAACCAGAACACAGCCGAGGAGCCTCAGGCTGCTTGGCCGACCCGAGGAGAGAAGCTCAGGATCTATCCCAAGGATTTATGACAATCCACCTTGCCACGTTGAAAGAACAAATGCCATGACTTTTATTTTCATAGAAGACAGATGAATTAGCCCAGGGGGCTGTAAAACACATGACTCGCACATTGTGAAGGCTGTGCTGCTACCTACTGGGTCTCAGTCTGGCACCAGGTCCAGCTTCCATAGGCCAACAGGGGTTTGTTACAGACTGAATCATTACCCCTTCTCCACCTCTACATTAAATAATTCATATGCTAAGATCCTAACCCTCATACCCCAGAATGTGACCTGGAGTGGAAGTCTTTAAGGAGGTAAATAGGATGGAATGGAACTTGGCCCCACTCAGCTTTTAACCTTAATGCAAAATGGTGAGCAGGAAAAGGTGGCATTTTTTTCCCTCAGAGAACTGGAGATTAATCTTTGACCTCAGGAGACAGAATGGAGATAGGAGGACTGAGGAAAAGCAGGTAGAAACTTTGTTATGCAGATGAATTTACTAAAGAACCAAAGTCTCAGAAGTCTCCAAGCAACAATGGGACAGATACACTTTTGTCCCTTAATTGTAAGGTACAGATGCCATAGAAGAGTAGGACAAGTTATCCTGCAAGACTAAAAAGATAGGGTGTCTGATAAGGATCATGGTAGACAGGTTGTACCATGGTCCAAAAGGAAGAAAAATAAGGAGAGAAGAGGGATGTGCTGAGGGACCAGAACCTAAACAGCAACTTATATAAAGCCTTCCTTTCGTCCCTTGAGAAACCTGAAATGGGAATTTGTAAGAAAGGGCTGAGTGATATTCCTCAAACTCACATCTTAACATCCCTGAAAAGGAAGGTTTCGTTGCCTCTAGGTCAGAACCAAGAAACTTGAGCAATTTTAACTTGCAGAGTGTGATGTGACGATCTAGTCACTTTCCTGCGGGCAAATCAAGTTGTACTGTGACAGATACTACATTATAGCAAACCATGTCTGCTGGGGATCTAACCAATGCTCCAAGCAGAGGCTGCAATATCTTAATGCCCAAGCCATCTCCCCAAAGTAAAATATTTCATGAAATTGCCTTACTCGCTGTGGTGTTTTTTGACATACTGAGGGTTAGTTTCCTGTTAAAGCATTAATTTTTTTCATTTCCATTCTCCCCACATCATTCCCTCCGACAGAAATCTGTGAGGTTACTAAGGTTGAATCCTTGCATCCAAATGTACATATTTAATACATGTGCTCTTTAATGTCCCCATGGTGGGAGCAAGTTGCCCAGGGCACATAAGATGCCTTGAGGCTTTTCTCTCTCAATATAATTTGTGAAGCCCCCCTTCATGCCCCAACATGCCTATTGTGAATAGGAGTAGAACAAGTAGAAACAATAGAAGATGGGACAGAATTAGAGTTCAAATTAAACAGCAAGAATCTCTGCCTGACCCTTGCTGAAGAAATCACACCTGTAGCAGCAGTGACAGAAGGCAGATGCCTCAAGTAGAGCAAAGGAAGCTAGAGTCTCTTGGAAGGGCAAGGCGTTGCCCAGCCTCAGAAGTGACAACAGTGGAAGTCACAGCCGAGGAGGGGGACTCTGGGCAACAATGGCAGTTGCATAAGAGATGGTCACTTCCCTGGGGTATTCGTGCATTCACTGAGAACCTACCAGGTGCTAAGAAAGAACAAGCTAATCTTGAGACCCAGGGAGTGGAGAGTCAAGGGACCAGCCTTTAGGTGCTAGATGACCTGTGGACTTCAGTGCCTGCCCTACCCATCTGAACAGTCTGGGAAGCTATACTCTTTTTCTTTTCTTCCTTTTCCTAAACATATTCTTTTCCCTCTCACCTTTAGGGACAATCTTAGATTGCAAAAGTCCTGATTTTTATTCTCAGTCTTCTTTCTACACCACCAGAAGGGAGTATTTCTGTTTGGTATGTTGCTGTATTTTAGACTCATTATCTTCCCTAACCACCTCTTTTCTCTCCCCACACTCCACAGACAAAAGCTCCAGTTACCACCTTCGCTTACTATTCTTCTTCCTCACTCATATGCTCAAAGGTTCAGTCTTTTTAAACTCCCCTCTCTTCTTCTCAGTCTAGTCAATTACAATGTTAGTTCCAAATACCTCTAAAAGATATATAGAAGATATTCTTCCTTTCCCATGTCAGCAGTCACCATCCATCATCATCCTTTAATGCACTTCTCCAGTATCCTAACTGATCTTGCCTCCCTGCAAACTATATCTATGTCCTTTAACTCTTCCTCCACTTTTTGCATTGGTAGATTTCCCTTGAAAAGGGTACCTTAATGCCACTACCTAGTCCATGATTCCTACATGATATGCCCAGTAGGAATATAGGCTCTTGCTCTGCTGAAATCATAAAACAAAGATGTATTCAGACTCAATTTGTATATATAAAGGTAACTCCTAGGTTTAGATTACTCCTTGTGGTATGGATCTATCCAGCACCTTACTTGACTTCTCCACTTGGACAACCTATAGGCACCTCAGATTAAACCAAAAGAAATCTCTTGGTTCTCCCACCACCCTCAAAACCTGTTAATCTGCCAGTCTTCTCCATTTGGTAAAGAGTAACAGTATTCTCTCTGTCAAATCAAAACTCTTTGATTTATCATTGATTCTTCTCCTTCACCCAAGCCATTGAATATTTCTACTTCCAAAATACATTCTGATTTTACCAGCTTCCCATAACCCTGGTAGCTACCCTAGTGTGAGATCTTGAAAGGATTATTGTAGATATCTTACAAAGAATCTCCATGATAAAGTGGTTTATGGAAAATGTAAAATAGATTGTCTCTTTTACCTGCTTAATGCTCTCCAATCTCATCTTACTTAAAATAAAATCCAAATTCTTTTTTCTGTCCTAACGGGCTATACCTTCTGGTTCCTGCTTTATGTCTGATCTCATTTCCTGCTACTTTTCTCCTTGATTACCTTGTTTCTTTGTCAATTTCTTGAATATCTCATATATGTTCCTGCCACAGGACCCTTGCTTTTCTTCCTACTGTTGGGCACACTCTTTCCTGGATCTCCGCATAGCCAGCCCCTTCTTTTCATTCATACCTCAATTCATATGTCACTGTCTTAGAGATGCCTTTCCTGACTACATACTAGAAAACATTACCCTTGCCCACCTGACTTCATCTTACTAAATTTTTTTCATAATATTCAACACTGGTCAAAATTCCAAATTAATTTGTTTCCTTGATTTTTTGTTTGTTTTGCTCTTTTTTACCTTGAATATAATAAACTCTATAAAAGCATAAAACCTGTGTTCAGCTGGCAAAATTTCACAATAATGGCTCTTGAAACAGTATACTATCTTTAATGTTCAGCCTCCAAAATAGCCCACAATGATTCATTTCAGTATTAATCCCCTGCCCTTGCATGGTTTGTTCCCAAACTGATAGGGATGACCTGTGTGGCTAACTTGATTATTTTGGGAATAAGGAAGCATAAACTTCCAAGAATAGGTCATAAAAGACACCATGACTTCTGTCTTAGTTTTGTAGGTTACTCAGTCTGGGGAAAGCCAGCTGCTGTATTATAAGGATATTTACCAGTCCTGTGGGGCCTCTTGCCAGTAACCTGCATCAACTTGGAGATCATGTGAGTACACCACCTTGAAAGTGGATCCTGCCTCCAATGGAGTCTTCCAGTGACTGAAGCTCCAGCTGAGGACTTGACTGCAACCTCTTGAGAGACTCCAAGTCAGAACCAGTCAGCTCAAGTGATTTTAAGTCTGATCCATAGGAACTGTAAGATAATAAATATTTATTTTAAAACTTTTGTGTAGTTTTAAACCATTACATTTTGAGATAATTTGTTATGCAGCAGTAGATAACATACTATCAGTCCTTTGTCAGTGTTATAATTCTTTTTTTAACCACCAATAGCACTTATAGTATAAGAAGTGATTTTTAAGATTACAATCCCAAGGAAAGAAAAACTCACCAACTAGTTCAACTCAACAGTTCTGAGGGATTAGCTGTGGACAAATTTGAATTGTGTATAGTTTAGATGAAACCAAATATTTGAGTTTCTACACTTATGTTAAGCAGGCAGGATGAAATGTTATCTTCAACCCTTTAGTCTGTTGCGAGCATGTCTTATTTCCATGTGTTTTGAAGGTTTCTTGTTCTTAGACTTTTTAGATTTTTGTCTTCAAAATCTTTTTCCTTGTTAAAACTTTATTTTGTAAATGAAGTCAGAGTGCAAGAAAATCATGAGTCCCCTAAAGTTGAAAAACTCAATCATGAAAATGATGCAGAAAGAATACACTGTTCAAAAGTGACACAAACTACACCGTCATCCTTGTATTACATCACATTTATTTATTTTCAAAATTTATTATTTATAAATACTTTAAAATTTTTATTTTAATTAACAAATTACAATTGTATATATTTATTATACAGCATGATAAATAGATACAACTAATATTTGTAATATATATACATTACGGAATAGCTAGATTTTGCTGTTTACCATGTGCATCATCTCTCATGCTTATAAGTTCATGTGGTGAGAACACTTATAATCTATAGTGGTACCTTGGTTCACACATGCTTTTGTTTGGGAACAATTTCGCAAATTTTTGTTTTTGTTTGTGAACTGTACATCAGGTGATGAACATGACCACACATCTTTCAGGCACAAACACAACCGTGGCCATGTTTCCTGTACTAACAAGAATGTGGCTATCTTTTCCAGAATCATGGAACAAATTAAGTTTGTGAACTGAGGTACCACTGTATTTTCAAGATTATATTACAGTTAAATCTCCAACATACCAACAAGCTCCATTCCGGGTGAATGTTCATAAGATTTGTTTGTGAGTCAGACAACAGGAGTCTTATACACCTCTATGCAGTACTATGTATATTGCTTTGTCCTTCCTAGCAGTCCCCTCCACATCACCACTACTGTTTTTTTTTTTTTTTTGCTTCTGGACATCCTGAGCTCTGATTCAGCACTGTACTACTGTCCACTATTGCACTGTACAGTAAGCACACAGCAGCACAATTGTGACAGTGTCCAGCGGACACATGAGCTACATCCACGATTTGTTCATATCTATGAATGTTCAAAATGTGAGGTCCATTCATATCTGTGAAAGTTTGCAACTTGAATGTTTGTAAGTCAGGGACTTACTGTACATTGTTATTAACTGTATTCTCCATCTTATACAATAGATATCTTAAATTTATTCCTCCTATCTAACTGATTTTTTGGTATCCCTTCACTAACATCTCTCCAAGTACTACCTCCAGGCTCTGGTAGTCACAATTCTACTCTTCTGTGAGTTCAACTTTAGATTCCACACATGAGTGAGATCATGAACCATTTGTCATGCTCTTTCTGACTTATTTCACTTGATGTAATGTCCCCCAGATTCATCCATGGTGCTGTAATCGACAGGATTTTCTTCTTTTTAAAAACTGAATTGTATTTCATAGTGCATATTTGTCATATTTCTTCATCTATTCATCCACTGATAAATACTGAAATTGATTCTATATCTTTGCTATTGTGAACAATGAGGCAATGAACATAGTGCATGCTTACAAATACTTTTGTTTTCATCATTCAACTTGGTACATTTTTGTATCTGCGGAAATCGATACCTTAGGTTTGGTATCTTACACATGAAACACAACAAATTTTTTCCTTCAATATGAATAAAAATATTTTGACATTTAAGTTTTTAAGTTTAGTGGCAGTGTTTTCAGGAAACATGAAAGTTCTTAAATGAGAATTAGGAGTATATAATTTGTAGAAGGTGATCAGCAAATGAGTTTTTAAATAAATTTCACTGTGTGTATTTGAAGTTTACAATATGATGTTAGGAAATATATATAGATAGTAAAATGTCTACCATAGTAAAGTAGACCAACATATCTGACATCTCATATGTTCACTTTTTGTGAGAGTAGCTACAATTTATTTTTATAATAAAAATCACTAATACAATGATACAATATTAATTTTGTCACATGTACATTAGATTTTTAGACTTGAGTGGATAAACAAAAGATCCCTCTGCTCCTTAGATCCTGAGCTGGTTTTGTAACTCACTCAAATCTCATAAAATAGAGTGCCTTCTCTGTACCATATTCTTTAATGTCCAGATTTTATTTGCATGTGTATTTTATCCTCTCATATTTGTGAAGCTACTTCCTTAGAGACATATCTCTTATTTTAGATATAATTAAACTGAACTCGTTGGCTCTCCAGTGCACCCTATTGGCATACTTCTGGAAGACCTCTTACCACATTTATTCATTGAACAAACATTGATTGAGTACTCCCTCAGATGCCAGACTTTGTGCTTGGTACTGGAGACCTAAGCATGAATGTAACTGATAATTGATCTCAAGCTGCTCATAATTTAGTTATAAATTAAAAAGGGAGAAAAAAGAATTAAATGCAGAGTCAAATGCTTTACCGAAAGGGAATATGGTGGTGGGAATGATTAGATTCTACCACAGGAAAAGAAAGTTTAGAGGAGGCTTCTAGTGGAAAGGACATTTGAATTAGAGGCCAAAGAACAAATGCTAGTGATCAATGAATATTGATTCACATTGCTTCCACAGCACAGTTGGCTTGGGCTCTGGAATTGTTCTTGAGATTGGAATACAGTTTCCCTGCTGGAATGTGCAAATTAAAGAGAGAAAAGAATGAATGAAGACTTGAGCACTGACCCTAAAGCTAGGAAGAATTCTTTCCTCATGGTCTTAAATTACTTCAAGGGAAATGAATAGACAGGGTTATCAATAGTGGTACTTCCTTTTGAGTTTTTCCTTTTCACTTTTAACTTTGCTATAAGAACCTTCCCTTAAAGCCTCTCAAAAGTATAGGAGACTGTCAGTTGGTTGTTATGACTGAAATGGAAGGGCTGGAAGCATTTTCAGAGGTATCCAAGTGCACAAGGTACAACTATTAGATAATGAGCTGGAATTTTAACAGTCCTGAACACATACATCTTAATGAGCATAGTCCCCCAGGGAGGAGGTCAGCCGCTTATTCCAATGATTTTGTCATTACTGGAAACATTCTGAGAATGTGTGTCTCTCTGGAAATTGTCTTCAAACCTACAGCATACTCTTTTGAATTGTCTTGATGATGGTAAATCTTAGTCCTCTGAGTCTGAATTTTTACTTGTATGTAACAGGTAATTTTCTAGGCCACACCAGCATGAGGGAATAGTCAAAGGATAAAATAGTGACATAAGCCCTTACCCCACAGCTCAGTTCCACCAGCTGCTTTGTTAGAGTTCTGAGCCATCTCATTCTGCCTCCAGGTGTGTGTTTGGTGAGTGCGGAACACTACTGGGGTAGAGAGCGGGGAGAGTGAAGATTTGATTTTATTTTTTGCAAATGGGTTTATTTTCTCCATAACTCTTTGATTGGCAGTCAACCTGAGTCCATCCTGTGGGAGCTTCACTGAACCTACACATTTGTCTGGGGACATATCATGTGGTAACTTTCTCCAAGAAGGCTGCCATCATTTCCTTCCCTCCTTCCATGCTGTACTTATTCCTCCACTAAGAAGTGAAATCTGTATAGTGCACAATAATTCACCATATATTTTATACAGAATAGAAGAGTGAAGTGCAAGGGTTCTCAACACAGCAAAGTAATAAATGTTTGTGGAGAAAGAAATGTTAATTGCCCTGATTTGATCACTACATGCAGCATACATATTGAATTACCACATCATACCTTATACAAGTGAAGCCTATATCCTCCATCTGCTAAAATTTGGGCTGACCTGTGATTGCCTTTGCCAACAGAATATAGCAGAAGTGACACAAATCAATTACGGTTCCTAGTCTTTAAAAGGACTGGCAGCTTCCACTTCCTGCATCTTCAAAGATACTTCCCACTTGCTCTTGTGATACTTTGCATAGGGACCCAGCCACTAAACTATGAAAAGCTTAGACACAAGAAGACATCACAGATAGCTACCCCAGCTGACAGTCCCCAGCTGAGCTCCTAAACAACATCCTGTGTCAGTCGTAGCCAGGTGAGGGCATCATCTTGGAATCCAGTCCATTGAGCCTTTGGATAACTCCTGCATGACAGAACCACAGAGGTGAGACTAGTAAGCCCAAGAAACCATGAGAAATATTATGGTTTTACTTTTTTTTCTTTTTTTTTTTGGTACCAGGGATCGAACTCGGGTCCTTGTGCTTGCAAGGCAGGCGGCGGAACCACTGAGCTAAATCCCCGGCCCAAGAAATATTATGGTTTTAATCCACTAAGTTTAGGGGTAGTTTGTTATTCCAACGTTAGAGACCAGAACATCCCATGCTTTGTTACACCTGGACTGTCCTGGTGTTGTTGCTGCACAGGTGGTGCTGCCATTGGCATCCTCCCCAGCAATCTTTTGCAAGTCACCTCTCTTAGGCACTGAAGCTGAGCCTTTAGGATAACTTATCCATCTTAAGTACCAGCCAGAAATGACAATTTTACATTTTTTTTCTTTCTTTCCTCTTGCTAAACTCCATTTGGGGGGAGGAAGTCATCTGTTCTCTCTGCTAGAAAAGACTATATTTTGTGAGAGGCCCCAAATAGTAGAGAGTTTAAGTTCTCTTCCTTTTCATCTGTTTGCATTACATTTCTTATTAGTTGTATCTTCTCTTTCTAGCCAGCCACTTATATCAGAACTTGTCCAGATGATTCATTTTAATTTTTTAAAAAAACTATTCCAATGCTGTACACATGTGAAATACTTTACACAAGTTCTTTTCAAACATTTATTTAGATGCATGTTTTTTCCTCAATGCCAACCAGAGGTATAATTGTTTGGAAGTCTCATGTTATGTCTCAAACTATTTAAACATTGTTGTAATCTACTTTGTAACAAAATCTTTTAGATACAAAAATAATCTTGGAATAAAAATGATGTTCCAAAAAGATGTATGATGTCTATCATTCATTCATAAAAGAATATCTATTCTTTTATTTATTATTAGTGATATTTAGTCATTCATAAAGGAAACATTTACTGAGCACCTATGTAGTCCAAGCACTTTTTAGGGCACTAAGGACAGCTTCTTCTGTCACTTTATAATCTGCCTGGCTCCATATGCACCCCCTGGAAGCATGTGCACTGCAGTTAGTGAAGTTAAAAATTTAATGAGGCAGCTGTGAAATTCTCCCCCAAATGCTTAAACAATAATTTTATTAAGTAATATCTACCATTTACTCAAGTTCACTATGCATTCTAGTTTTCTATTATTGCATAAAAAAGTCATCCCAAAACTTGGAAGTATGAAACAACGCAATTTAGTGAGTCATAATAAAAATTTGTTGTTATTCTGATGATCCTTTACCAAGAAGATCCAAAAAACTCTACCAAAAGACTCATCAATACATAAAAATCAATAGTGGTCCTGTACACCAACAATGAACAAACCAGGAAAAAAATCAGGAAAACAATCTCATTTGCAATAGCTTTCACATGATTAAATACCTAGGAATTAACCTAATGAAGGGAAAGATGTCTGTAATGAAAACTATAATACTTTCAGGAAAGAGATTGAAGAGAACATCAGAAAATGCAAAGACATTTCCTCTTCCTGGATAGGCAGAGCTAATATTGTCAAAATGGCCATATTACTAAAAATGGTATGTAATTCCAATCAAAATTCCAACAATAGTCTTCACAGAACTAGAAAAAACAATTTTAAAATTTATATGGGACCAGAACAGCAAAAGCAGTTCTGGACAACAAAAACACCACATTTCTGAATTTTAAGTTATATTACAAAGCTACAGTGATAAAAACAGCATGGTACTGGCAAAAAACAAACATGTGAATCAATGTTACAGAATTAAGGATGCAGAAACAACCTCAGGTAGCTTCAGCCATCTGATATACAAAGGGTCCCAAAACATACATTGGAGGAAAGACAGCCTCTTTTACAAATGGTGCTGGGAAAACTGGCTGTTCACATGCAGAAGAATGATATCTCTCACATATCTCTCACACTGTACTAAAATAAAATAAAAATAGACCAAAAACTTAGATATTAAAACAAGAACACTGAATCTGCTGGAAGATAAAATAGGTAGAACTCGTGAAGACATAGACATAAGTAAGGACTATGAAGAGAACCCCAACTGCACATGAAATACTACCACCAATTGATACATGGACCTACAACAAATGAAAAAACTTCTGCACAGCAAAGGAAACAACCAACAGAGTGAAGAAAAAAACCTACAGAGTGAAAAAAATTGCCATCTTCTCCTCAGACAGAAAGCTAATTATCTAGAATATTTAAAGAACTAAGAAAAAATTAGATTCCTCCAAATAAAAGACCTAATAAAAATGGGCAATTGCAATTAATAGACACTTCTCAAAAGAAGTAGTACAAATGGCCAATGGGTACATGAAGAAGTGCTCAACATGTTTGACCATTAGAGAAATGCAAATCAAAACAGCACTGAGATTCCATCTTACTCCAGAAAAAATGGCCAGCACTGAGAACTCAAAAAACAACAAATGCTGGTGAGGCTGTGGGAAAAAAGGAACTGTGCTACATTGTTAGCAGGAATGTAATCTAGTACAACCACTATGGAAATCAGTATGAAGATTGATTCCATTTGACCCAGCTGTACCTCTTCTGGATATCTTCCTAAAAGAGTTAAAGACATCATATTACAGTGATACATGCATACTTATGTTTATAACAGCACAATTCATAATAGCTAAATCTTGTAAGCAGCCTTTATGTCCATCAACAGATGAATGGATGAACAAAATCTATCATCTATCTATCTAGCTATCATCTATCTCTCTCTATATAAATATATATATATACACACACACAATGGAGTACTACTCAGCCACAAAGAAGGATAAAATTTATTCATCTGTAGGAAAATGGATGCACCTTGAAATCATGATGCTAAGTGAAATAAATCAGACACACAAGGTTATTTTATGATTTCTCTTAATTGAGTAACTCAAAGTATAAATAATTTAAAGAGCAAATTAAAAGATGATAGGAATAGGGCTAGGGATTTAACTCGGTGGTTTCGCCGCCTGCTGCGCAAGCGCAAGGTCCCTGGTACCAAAAAAAAAAAAAAAAAAGATGATAGGAATCGGAGACAGACTTTGTAGAAATGGGAAAGACATTTGGTAGGGAGTGGAGAAGGGAAAGTAAAAAGGATCAAAATGTGATATGTATATGTACCAATTCACTATGATAAATTTACTTGTATTGCAATCATATGCCAACACAGAAGGAGAAAACAGAAAAAAAAAAGATAATATTCTGCCTATTTAGCTCCAGAGAAGACAGGGAAAAGCAAGTTGAGGTGGGAGGTTGGTTCCTAAGGTGATTCCTTGTAACTGCTCATAAAGAAGGACCTTGTCAGAGCACGGGCTATGTAATAAACCTATCTTTGAACCTGGGCCAGAGAGAGGGTTTGAGGCTCCAGAGAAGAATGTTGGCAGCAAAAAAATAAAGCAGCTATGCCTTAGGGTGTATGTGAACCATAGCTGGTAACCCAGACTGGGATATTGATTTCTTCAGGGCAAATGAAAGAAGACAAGGTATGCCAAATTTCTTTTTTCTTTTCTTTCTTTAACCTAAGAAAAATAGTGGCTGGTCTCTGGACTGTCCCTAACAATCCCACATTCATGAAGTGGCTCAAACCAGTGAGACTCATGTTTGGAATGGAAAGACCGAGATGGAGGAAAAAGAAAGTGGAATTTCTCTTTGAAGTTTTGAAGTCCCTCCTTAGCTTCTGGCTTTGAGTTGCTTGTGAAGCTTGCAGGGAGTTTCCACACTCAGTACACTTCCTGTGGCTTCCTGGTGCTACCTGAATCCAAAGCATATTTTGTGGAGTTTAAATGTGTTCTCATCCCTCAGTATTATAATAGAAGTTATCAATGGGTCTGGCTGCCAGCCCTGTAAGGCAGCTTACCTTGAAAGGTTTACCAGGCTCTCTTTTCCTGGCTGTTTGGTTGATGTTATCTCCTCTGATTCATATCCTATTGGAAATGGTGTGAAACAGGGCCCTGCAGTAGATCTGGTTTTATTCAATCTGGCTTATGCAGCCATGTTTGACAGGCAACAGGGTTCTGGGCTGCTGGTTTCAAAAGAGAAGACTTCATTATAGGGAAGATTTTTTCCTTCAAAGCACTAAGAAATTTACCAACTGTGGTGGCTGACACAATGCTGCACACATGTGGAATGCTTTAAAAAATAGTTCCTCTTTGCTTGTTACATGCATGCATCTTCTCAGATGCTTGTGTATGCCAGGTACTACACTAGGCATTAGGGAGACAATTATGTGCAAATAGACTTTTTTCCTCCTCTAGTGAAGATTAGAGTGTGTGTGGGGGTGGGGGGTGGGGTGCATAAATTGAACAAACCATGAAAAGAAATATAAATAAGTGATAATAAGTGAAAGATATAAGGTATTAAGAAGGAGCATAATGGGGATTTGCTTAGATCAAGGGGCTCAAGTGCCATGAAAGAGACATTGAAACAGAAGCATGGATGTAGATATAAGATATCCAGTCGAAGATCTGGGGAAACTGGTAAAGGGAATTCAGATAAAGGGAATAGCAGAGGTGAGGCAGTGAGCTCAGATGAGACGGGCAAAGCCCAGACAGTACAGGACCTGAAGGCCAAAAGCAGGATTTTGTGTTTTGAACTCTCCTTCTAATAAGTTTATTTCAAATCATTGTCAATTTGATTGGAAGCCAAGACCTATAAGCCACTGAGCTAATTAGATCCTGAAGCAGCCAATTAAGAGTCAGGTTTGTTGCTTTTAACACTTCTGCCATTCTCCACTGAAGGGAGGAGTGGGTGTGTCAATATTAAGGGAGATATTGTCAATATTTTGAGAAAAATGGAGTTCAAATGTACATATATTGTCCTACTTGTTGTTTTCAATATTATTATCCATTTATACTTTTATTTAAAAGTCACTGAATACTTTCTATACACAAAATGCTTTGAAAAAAATCAAAGAGGTCTGAGGCACATCCTTTCTTTCCTGGAACTTATGGCTCAGTAGAAGAGCCAGCTCTGTGGATCACCCTGAAAACCTGGAGTTGTATAGCAAAATGGTTAACATCTTAAGTATCACCTGGTCAGGTTCACAGATGTATTCTCCAGAGTCACAGAACTCTTTTAATTTTGTAGTTTTCATATTGATAATAATCTAAAATGTATTTTATTGGTTATAAAGAAAAAAAATCCCTTTGTTTGCAGTAATCACTTAAAATTGATAGAAATTGTTTGGTGTGGGAGTTTTCAGTTCCTGAAGTTGATGTTAATTAAACTGGAGACAAGGAGACTCAAAGGGCCACAGATACATTTTTAAGAATTTATGAGACTTTTCTTTTACTTAAAATTTGTCCTTAGAACACCCAATTTGAGAAAGTACTGTGGTAT
The DNA here is from genome assembly GCF_000247695.1 of Heterocephalus glaber. The sequence continues at coordinate 2,775,516 of NW_004624802.1, read as the reverse complement.
CTCAGTTCAAAACATTAATTTGTTCTATGATTTTGGAAAAGATGGTCACGTTTCTGTTTTTGTGGGAAAGTTGACTGTGGTTGTGCTTGTCACCAGATTCACAGTTTGCAAACAAAAATAAAAATTTCCCGAACACTTCTGTTTGCAAACTAAATTGTTTGCAAACAAGAGCATTCTGTGAACTGAGATACGACTATAACTGATTCCAATGGGTCAGTATCACAGATAAGAAAAGCAAGGCCTCAGAAAGGTAAGAAATAAAATTCCTACCCTATTTAGCATTCCTTATGTTGATTAGAGTTTATAGTTTTCAAGATCCTTTTGCATTATCTCACTGCTTTCTTATAAATATTCATGAACCATGGTAGACAGTATTAGTGTTCTTGTCATAAAGATGAAGAATTTGAGGTTTGTTGCTATTAAGTAATTTGCCCATGTTCAAATGTTAATAGTGAAGTTGGTATGAGAACTGATTCTTAGTCCATAGCTCATCCCACAGTCCCCACCTGCTTAAATTTTTGACAACAGATGTAACCGGTTGAAATCCACAACTCCTGTTCCAAGAGTGTGCTTTGATTTTATTTTACCAATTACAGTACACAAAAATTATTCATTTGGTCATACTCATCAAATGATATCTTACTGATTTCCTCTGCTTACCTGTGGTGGTTCTACAATGTCTATAAATTTTTTGATTGTACCTATTAAAGAGGTTTAGGTATCCTCGCCTTGAATCTTTCTGATCAATTGTGTGTGGAAGGTAATGCCCCTTCCACCTGGTCCTTGTGGGATACTCTTTCTTGGAACTCAGCCACCAAGCTGTGTGGAAGCCATTGTCACATAGAAAGGCCATGTGTAGCTGCTCAGCTGACACCTCCAATTAAGTCCGAGCCCACAGCCATCATCGATTCTAGACTTAGCAGTGAGAAAGCTACTGCCATGACTCCAGCCCGAGCAGCCATTAAATTATGAACACATGAGAGAGGCTGTGTGGGAACTGTCTACCTGAGCCTAGAACTTTTAAGGGACAATAATGACACAATTTTAAGCAACTAAGTTTTGGGGTGATTTGCAGCAGTAGGGATTGGAATACTGGAGGAATACCTTGAATGGGGTGTTTTTATCCATATTTCTTCTGCAAGGCATGATTTGGGATCCATTTGCTCATTATCCAGTTGAATAAAACCTTGTACAAAAGCAATTTCCTAATATGGCTCTTTGGATATGAAATGTAAACATTTGTCTTCATGGGACAAATAGGCTTGAGACGGTATTAAACTCTCTAGAGACACATTTTTATGTTTTCTTCTCTGTGATGTGATATGATGTTACAGAGTGTGTGGGGGGATCTTGTATACTTATGGATTTTCCCATTGATTCTCTCATGTTATTTCCATTGTACATTATTTTCCCAGATAAATGATTATGAAGTATTTGAAATAGCCATGCTTTTACTAAGTGCTAAATTTTTTTCACTCTAGCTTTATCATCAGAAATAGGGGTTCTAAGAGGTTCACTATCTCATGATGCCTCAGCTGTGGCACTAAGAAATGCTCTAAAGCTCCTACTCCCCATTTCATTATCCCCAGCCAACAGCTACTCTTTCTTTCTGGATCTGGTTCAAATTGGAGCTTCAGAATGGAATGATCTGGCAAAAGTCTGACACTAAGTACTTTTGTTCCATCACTTTGCATGAAGTATTCCTTTACCTGACGAAGTGCAGGTTCACTTAATGCCAAAAGCTTATCATCTGTTCCAGAGGTTACCAAACTCAGCTCTGCACCAAACCTCAGAGAAAATTCAGAAGGCAGAGGGCTTCAATCCAGGCTTTTCATTCCTGGGCAAGGAACATTTAATAATTTTTATAGATTTTTCTACTTAGCAATATTACTTTAATTCCATAACAACACCACAAGGGAGGTTGTATACTTAGCACCATTCACAAATGAGGAGAGACATTAAAGGCATTTCTAAGGTCACAGAACTAGGAAGCTTGGATGGGGCAAGAACACTGAGTAGCCAAAGATGTTAAGACTTCTAAATTGAATGCTATAGAGCAAATGAGACAAAGATTATGAAGCCAAGAAGACTTGAATGGTGGAAAATGCCAACCAGCCATGAGAAATAGAAGGAATAGGGTGGGGTCTTAAAATGGGGCAGCTGGAAACATGTGAAGCCTATATCCTCCAACTTTCTCCTAACCACCATGTATCACCATATTGAGTCATCTCTGAAAACTGACAACAACTGGCCAGAATGAGCATATTGTATGGTGGGGAAAACCACTAAATAAACACAATTCTTTCATAATGAGTGACTCCCAGTTGCTTATGGGCCCCTGGTTTCTCTTTCTACTGAGCTCCAGGCTTTCAGTAGCATTGATGAATGCTCCCTATATAGGAGACAAAGGCTTTCACAAATGCCCTTCCTGCTAAAACTTCAGGTGGGGCATGCTGATTTGATCCTCAGCTCAATTCAAAAAGCTTGTCAGAAAAGCTTTGCCAGCCAATGGCAGTTTTCCTGACAAGCTCCAGCACTTTTCAAATCATTAAGAAGATACTCAGGTAGGCTTTGTGAGGGTAGGACGGAGCAGAGAGGGGGCTTCCTGTAGAGATTTAGTGTGGAAGGTGGCCTAGAGCAGTAAGAAAGCTCTGACCTAGGAGTAAAAAACAGTAGGAAACTCTACACTGGCCACTTCTTGATTTTCCAGATAAATAGCCACAGAACTAGTGAGAGGGCTTGGGTCTCACAACCTAGCCAGGGATATTTCTCCTTTCAGTCTCATCTTGTAAAAAGATTCTCTTGCTTTGCATACATACAAAAACAGGGAAACAAAGCAATTGCATTTTGGAAAAGCAATGTAAAACAATTCTTAAACTGAAGAAATTAATTTCTATCAACAAAATTAAGTTTCTGTCTGCTGGCCTATGAATGCACCTTGAGAAAATAGCTGGATGGATTGTCATTGTTCTGAGGCTAAGTTCAGGGTAGTCTGATTTACAACTAACTACAAAGCATATACCAGATTATTCAGCAAACGGGTAAGAAGTCATCTTCTAGAGAATTTGCAGCCTTTGATTTGCAATCAGGCTGCCTCTCACAGCAGGAATAACATGTAGCGAAGTTCCATGGTGAACAGACAAGGACTCATTTATTTAATTGCATTAATAAATCCTAAGCAAACCTTAGGGAAGCCAGCCATTCACAGATGGTAGAATGTCAGCCACTGGGGTGGGAAGGAGGCTGGTTCTGAGAAAGGCTTCCTAGTAGACCCCAAACCACAGAAAATGAGCAACTTCTTGACCTCATCTGGTGCCCCAGATTCCTCATTTTTCCTTCTATAGTCATTGGGTTTCAACAGGAAAAAACCAAATAGAATTAGGATGCTTACAAGACACTCCAACACATGCCACTTTGGGGTGGGAGGAAGGGAGTCTGGGAGAGAAACGAAGAAAGGTCAGATTCCATTGTGGCTGCTCCAAGGGGGACCCAGTGTTCAAGGCCTCACAGGAAGCTTAAGAGCACAGGGTCCTCAGTCTGAATCCCAGCCCCATGGACTCTGGGAGGGCAGCCCTGGGGCTAACTGGCTGGTAGTGAGCTAGAGAGTCAGTGAAAGCACTGTGCTTTCCTCTCTGACCCCTGCTCCAGGTAAATGTGTGTATTTAACTAAAACCACAACCACAAAGGCCCTTGAAATTTTCCTGGAAGCCAATTAAAACAAGGAGAGTCACAGTAGTAGATAAAATTAAACTATGTACCAATTCTCTTAGGCTTACAAGTCCCTGAGTTGTTTGTTTACACACTAAGAGGGAAAAAAAGGCTACAGTCTTTCCTCTTAATTGCTGTAATTATATTTGTGCCACCCACAAGAGAGGAGGTTGATCTCATTTCTAAGGGATAACTGCTGTAGCTTCACTCTTTTTTAGTGTTTTACAGGGTTTCTTGTCATTTTCTGATTAGCACTGGCCCATTGAGCTGCCAATAGAAATTTATCCCCCCCCCCGCCCCCCGGGCTGCTGCTGTGTAGTTAGCAGAAAGAACTGACTTCCTCAGGATCAAAAGAGATTGCAATTTCTGTGATCGATTGTATGTGGTTAGGCATTCTCAGAATATCCTGAATGTGGAAGTACTCAAAAGCCCATAATCTGGATAATAGTGGTCTGTGCTGACTATATCCCTTAGGAAAGGCTCTGGAAACCTGGGTCAAAAAACTTACACACTCTTGTCTGGCTAACATGCATTCAATGCTGAATTGGGCCGGGTGTTTCCTTTGGGTTACCTGATACATACCAATTTGAAGTATCATTGTAGCCGTCTCTCCTTATCCCTGAACGTCCGGCTTGAATCCTTTCCTTGTTTAATCGTGAAGGAATGCGATTCCAAAGACTTGGGGTCAGAAGGGCACAATAAATCAATCCAGACACACCCCTAATGAATGGCAAATTAAACAGCATTTGTTTTAAGTTCATAGGTCCTTTTGGAAGATGCCTTTTAGTGCAAGCAACATTCCTGGGTCTCAGGTATGGAGGTCTATGGGGGTGGGATGTGCAGGGCTTGCAGTCTCTGGGTCTTTTAAACCACAGTTTTAAAAAGTACCAAAAATATCTCCAAAGTTAGTTTTCCCAGGTAACTTCGAATGTTCTGTGCTTTCTGTAGTCCCTAACCTGGGACAGAATTTTCTGTTTTCTGTGGACTCTGGGGTGACCCAGGCCCTTGGTTCAGTATCGCCCTTAGCTTATTCACCTGGTTCTAGGGGGCTGGATAGGTGTTTCTGAGAACCTGCCATTCTCAGGGGTGCAAAGATTGAGCTGAAACAAATCTTCCAGTCACATACAATTCTGGAATAATCATGGAGACACAGCCTGTGGCGTTGAGAAGATTAAATCACCAAGGCCAGCTGTGTTCCTCCCCATTCCCACCCAGGGACTGAAATAAACTTCTTAGAGCTGCGTCAGAAAGCATAGAATAGCTTTTAGTCTTCCATGACCTCTAAGCATTTTGGTAATAAATAATAAAAGATATATATTACATGTTACAGACACATTGTGGAATTCAAATGCTGTTAACTTTCTTTCTCAAATGTTAAAAAGAAAGAAAAGAAGTATTAGAATTGGGGAGGGAAGACAGCAGGAGCAGTGGCTTTAAAACATGAGGAATGTGGTAAAAGAGCCTTATGTGCTTTTTATAGTCCTAGAATGGGGGGAGGGAAGGGAAAAACACAGGCAGGAAGTCAGAGGATTAAGGTTCCAGGCCTGGCATGCCACTGTCTGGCTGTGTTACCTGGGACAGGAGTAGTACTCTTGCTTGGTCTTGGCTTCCCATTTATCTCATAAAGTGAGGGATAGCCTTGTATTTTATCAGCAATTCCTTCAGTACTCCGGGCCAGGCTTCCCTGAAATTCAGAGACACTTTTCTGTACCATGCTTCTTTTCACTCCAAAGGATCCAGGCTCAGTATGGGAGATAACAGGAGACAGAGAAACTCCTCTGTGATCACTTGACTCAGTGCTTCAGACAGCAAAGTCCTCTCTACACTGACAGGGAGTCCCCACAATACTGCAGGAAACATCTGACAGCAGAGGAGGAAAGTCGTTCAAGCATAGATTCTAGAGTGGATCCTCAAGCAGGGGTCTAGGCCTGAGTTATCTGTTATCGACTGTGGGCACCTGGGCAAGATTTTTAACTTCTTTGAACAACCAAGTCCCCTCTGTGTTTGTTTTTTTCAGGGGGATAGTACTGAGACAAGGTCTTGCTATGTAGTTCAGGCTAGCCTTGAACTCACTATGTATCCCAGGCTCACCTCCAACTCATGGTGATCTTCTTGTCTCAGCCTGGGATTATAGGGATGCACCACCATGCCCAGATTTCCCATTCAGGAAATGGGGTCAGTAAGGATGTTTTGAGTAGTCAGTCTGAAAGTCAGCTACAGGGACTAGCATAGCACTTGACATGTAAACTCACACCTAATGGTAGCCAAAGTATCAACCACGGTTATAAGACTATTTCCCAGGCCCTGGTTTCCTTATATCAGCAACCAAGGGTACATGGCTGGGAGCAGGAGAGCAGAGTGTACCACTTGGGATGCAGGAGCTTCTGTCAAGGATACATTAGCTGCTCTGGGTGCTGGCTGCAGAGGTACTGGAGCAAATCTTAGGATCCATACCCAAATTCAAGGAGGACTGGAGGGCCTGCAGGAAATAGAAATGAGAGATGCTGTTGGAAATGGATGTTGATTTTTCATTCATTCATTCTTTCATTCAGCACTGAGGACCTACTGCTGTTATAGTTTGAGATTATTTGCCATGTGTCTGACAGACTCATGCTGGGTACTCAGCAAGATTGCAGAGATGAATGTCTCCATCCCTGCCCTCAAGGAATTCACAGTCTTCAATGCCACACATAATCTGGTGGTGACAATAGAAGGCCGCATGTCAGGAGAGGAGACAGTAAGAACATGGAGCATGACAGGTAGGGTAAGTGTTCTGATTTGCCTGAGATTGTCCTGATTTCAGGACTAAAAGTCCTACTTCCCACAAAGCCATTGATTCTGAGGCAAACCAGGATGGTTGGTCATCCTAGTGGGAAGGGCCAGAGGGATAACACCTGTCCTAATTTTGTCAAGTCAAAGAGGGATCTGACATTGAGAAGAAACCAGTGGAGACTAATTCCTAGAAAGGTCCCTTTCACCTATGTGATCCTAAACCAAGAATCCACACCATTGAGCTGTCACCAGGAAAACATTCCTTCTATGTACAAGATAAATGACCTATACCTTGCCTATCTCTTTCAACTGCCATCACACAATGATGTATCCATCTCAAAGTTGGCCAGAATGGAAATCTTTCTGGGTCACCACCAGTTGGCTGAGGCATCACGGAGACACGAATTTACTTTGTTTTTCTAAATGAGAAAAATCCCTCTCCTGGTGAGGCATTACACATTTTTTCATACCTAGGAGGGCCCAGAGACCAGGCTCTTTCATTTTGTTTTTCCATTACCCGCTAAATGTTAGCCCTGTTGGAATGCTCATTGTTTTAACTTGTTTCTTTCCTTTGCAGAGTCTATTCTGTAAATATGTACAGTATTAAATCAAGAAGATACTTGTTTAGCTTTTTAGTACTTCTTTCTCAAAGTAAATTACTTTGGGAAAGGTGACTTCTGGATTGCTAATCCCTTGAGTATGTATTTCATCTTCTAAAATTGGACTGGTAAAAACCAATTTACTGTTTTTATAAAGCCTCTCACAGTAAAGAAACGAACATAGAAACATAAAGACACGAGGAAAAAAGAATCTTGACATCACTTAATAAAGCTTTATGAGTAAGTCCTTTACTACCACAGATAATGTTGCTAATGCATTTTACTCAATGAAAGAAAATGTCCCAGGCTACACTTTACAACAGGCAGAAAACTGAGCTGTCTTGCCAGTGCTTTATACTAAGTGCCAAATCCTTATTATTTTCTTAGGCATTTATTGTAATAACATGAATCATGATGCATCACTCTGGTATTCGTGTGGCTGCTCAGTGTTAAGTCCCAGGACCTCCGTGGAGTTGACTTTATTTGGTTTTCCACTTCCGTTTCTGAGTGAGAGCCACATGAACTCAGACGTGAAGGCTTACAGGAGCCCAAGTGGGCGGCCCTTTCTGATGCTGTTTTGGTCTGCTTGTGCTTGATGGTTGTGGTATGTGCAGACCTGAAGATTTCAGGGGACACTCATTTGGAACTACCTCATTTCTTCCAGTTTCCACTGCAACAAGAGACGTGGGATAAAATACAGAATTATTCAGACAGTTGCAAACCTCTGGGGCACTTGAAGAAATGTGGCTAGTATATTTGAACATTGATGTATGTTTTTTAACTTTCCATATATAATCTGAGAGTTGGACCAGCTGTTAAATCCTGGAGGTAAGGGGTCTCCTAGAGACAATTACTATCCCGAAAACCACCTAGGGGTCAGCATCAGGTTTTGACTTGATGAAAAGTATGGATGAATGGCCTCTCCATATGAAGGTTCACAACCTGTTTCAAAGCCTTAATATAATGCTGTGTTCTTCTCCAACTTTGTGACTGTTTAGGTGGTACAATTTATTTACCCTGAAAGTCTTAAATATTCTAGCAAATCACCTGAGCTGATATTGAAAATATTTAACACAGGCAAAAATGAAGACTAATGAATGTTGATGGAAACTGAAGGATAATGGCTGTGAACAGCAATGTGGTCCTACTGTGTGTCTCAACTGAGTATCAGTCCAGCAGAGCACCAACCACTTACAGTGACTGTGGCAAAGACACTGAAATTGGTCATTGATGTGTTGTGATTTTTTCCAATAAATATTGCATGCTTACTGTGTTTCAGTCACTTTGCTAGGTACTGGGGGTAAAAAGCTGAACAAAATTAGACATGTTCTATCCTCCTGGAGCCAGCATTTTGGGCTAAGAGATAGACATTGATCAAGTAATTACATAAAAAGACATAAAACATCAATCCTGCCAAGAAATCACTCAGCTTGGCATAATGGGGATGTTATGATTGAGCCAAAATCTGAAAGATGAGAAGTAATTAGGCTACAACTACCAGAGGATAGAGTGCTTCAGGCAGAGGAAATAGCAGTATATAAAGTTCGGTAATTTTCCTGGTTGCACAGTTAACTAGTAGAGTCAGATATGGATATAGGCATCCAGCTGAGCTTCTTTATTAGTCCTGTGCAACAGAACTTTATGTAATGGTAGAAATGTTCGATAGTTGTGCTACTGAATATGACCATTACTTGTGGCAATTGAATTCTTAAATTATGCTTAGTGTGACTGAGGAACTGAAGTTTAATTTTAATTAATTCAAATCTAAATAGCCAAATATGGCTACATATTAGAAAGTCTAGATCTATATAAACCTAGTCCTAAACTAGCCCAGGTTACTTGGGGCAGAGGGCTATTAAAGATGGAGAGGAAATACTGTTTTTCTGAGACTTCATTCATTCTGTTTTTGAAATCACTTAAAACCAGAAGTCTGTTAAATGCCTACTGCAAGCCAGGTACTAGGCTAGATCTGGAGATGCCCTGATTAACAAACTAAGCTCCTGCTCTTGTGGCATTTAAAGTCTAATAGAGTGAACAGACACATAGCAGTGATAGCAATACAATGTGTTTGGTTTGACAGGATCACTTAGGGTTTCTTCCAATGGGAAGAATCGAATGATCATTCTTCCCTAATCCAACTCTGACTATGCTCAGAAGCACAGCTAAATTATGATTTCTAAATTCTAACTGCTCCATATCCCAAGGGCTTCAAATAAAGGGAGATGGAATTAACATAAAACATCACACATTTTTTAAAAACCCTAAATTCAGAATATCAGTATTGGAAAAAGAGGTGGATTTGCATTTCCATCAACTTTGGCTCTTCCTATGTAGGCATGTAATGCTGAATTTGCAGAAGGTAGGCCCCATTGATTCATATTTTTCATAATTAGAATGTGGACGTCTACTCAGAGATCAGGTACTTGATACTGAATTTTGTCAGAGCCAAGCTGGATTTTTATGGGACTTTCAAGCACTGAGTTTTGCTTCTCACCCCAGCTAAAGAAGGAGCTAATCACTTTTGCATATTTTTAAAAGCACTTTCTCACAAGCAATACTGCTCAAACACTTCACCATTTAAACCTCCCTGCTATTGCATACAGAATGCCAACAGTTATTACATCATTGTAAAAAACACTTCCTGATACTCAATTAAACTCATTATGCCTAAATATTCAATTCCTGCCAATACCCAATTTAAATCGTTACTTTAAAATAATTTGTTTCCGATAATCAGGACCTACTAAATTACCTCCTCAAACAGATCACCTGGAAAAACATTACATGCCAGGAAGAATAAAGAGACTTTTCTCCCTGTAATCCCAGGACACCTCCCCAAGGGGCTTCTCTTTAAGGCACGTAAGTTTTCCTATGGGTCCTGGCTCATAGCTTGTCTCTCCATCATGGAGAACCAAAGAGCCAAGAACTCAAACGATGTGCCCCATTGAGCTAGTCATTAACAACTATGAGTGCTTAGCTGAATTAGCTGGAACGGAGGGTGCTATCTTAAAAGGTACAGAAACAGAAGCTCCCTGTAAATACACTGTATGACAGCCATCAAGGACTGGAAACGCCTATTTAAAAAAAATCTTAGGGGATTCAGAAATGACTAGTTAACAAACTAGAAATACTATCTTTGTCAATTAACATAGTTTATATTATTAAATTTATTACCTATTTTTCAGAGTCTGAAATTTATCAATGTCTCTCTCTTGCTTTCTAGAATTAGACAAGAATCCTTGGACTTCTTAATTTCAAAGTTACCCTTCCTCTCTTATATTTTTGCTGACAGGATATTGTATCTTTACTGTCAATGTTTATCTAAATTCTCAGTGTATTTAACTTGTGTGTTTGCCAATGTTTCTTATACCTCATTCTTACCTTTTGGTTGGTTCTGTTTAAAGTGCAAAGGATGATCCAAATATGCAGTGAATGTTTAATTTTTAAAAATTAAAACAAAAAAAGGCACCTCACCATTAATCCTCCTCAAAATACTCCCCCTCACTTAGAACACACTTATCCCATCATTCTCGTCACTTTCTGAAGCAGTTCTGAAAGTCTTTCATGTCTTTGTTTGTGCTGTTATGGCTCCCCTGCTGTTCTAAATCAATTCAAAATGTTTATGGTCATTTTGACTCTGAGGAAGAACCAGAAGTCACATGGTGCCAGATCCAGTGAATAAGTTGGATGAGGATACACTATGGTGTTTTTATGAGCCTGCCTTTCCACTGGATGGGACTTGGCAGCAGCATTCACCATATTTTTGATCACACCTCATAAAGACACTCATGAAAGAGGACTTCCAAACTGCTTCAGAAAGTGGCAAGAATGATAGGATGAGTGTGTTTGAAGTCAGAGAGAGTATTCTCATATTAATAGCAGTGTGTCTTTAACAATTTTTAAAAATTTAATCATTCATTGTATAATTTAATCATTCATTGTATACTTTGATCATTGTATATATCCTTTGGTATTTACATGGAGGTCTTAATAGTAAACATTTTTAGGTTCAGAAGTCTGAAAATATCTTTATTTTGATCTCATTTAGGAGTGAAACCTTAACAGGCTATAAAAAGCTGAAATAACAGTTATGTCTCATTAGCACAGAGAAGGTATTATTCCATTGTGTTCTGGAATCCATCGTTGTTTATGAGAAGTCAAATATGTTAATAATTTCATTATCCTCCCTTAGAAGGCAATCTGTTTTATCACCCTGGAATTGTGTAGCTTTATTTTTATGTAATGTAGTTTCAGTGATCTGTATTTAGGTACAGATTTATATTTAATTATCGTATTTGGATTACATCTTCTTTTTCTTTTTTTTTTTTGGTACGGGGGCTTGAACTCGGGTCATTGCGCTTGTGCAGTAGGCAGCGAAACCACTGAGCTAAATCCCCAGCCCCTACATGTTCTTTTTCAATCTAAAGAGTTATGATTTTCTTTAAATTTGAAAATTCTACCACTTTCTTCAATTAATATTTAACTCCTATATCTAAGGCTTCTTATTCTATTTCTTTATCTTTTTATATTCTGTTTAAATGCTCCATCTCTTTAATAATTTGGTCTGTGTCTTGAGTGATTTCCTTATATCTATTTCAAAATTTCTAACTTTCTCCTCACTCTACTTTGAAGATTTATTTATAATTTAAAGTGTAAATTTTTAAATGACTTTTTCTCATAACTGGAATCTATGTTTACCTCTTTTAAAAAAATTCTCCTTTACCCCAAAATATTTATTTTTGCTGATTTCTTTCTTTTACCCTTAGACACTCAAAAAATGCTTATAAGGAATCTTTCCCAGATTTCTCAGTTGCTTTTATTATACATTTGCTCACTGCCTTTCATGGAAGTTTGTTTTCTTTCATGCTTCTGAGCTCACCTTGGGAGAGTTGTTTTCCATGGGCGATATCTCCATGGGGAGGTTCAAAGTTTGCTTGTGGACCAGTTTTTAACCTCATTCCCATCTCATATAGGTAGTGTGAGTTTGGAACCCACTACTGGACAGAGAGAATAGTCTTGGGGTTTCTATTTCTTGCAAATGACTTCTTTCCTCTTCTTTAGCATCAGATCCCTAACCTCACAGTTTTCCTGTGGTCCATCAAGACAGACGCCACAGCTGATATGCCTTAACTAACTGTCAGGGATATTCCAGTTCCAACATGTGTTCGTAAAGAATTTGATCTTCAATTTCTACTTCAAGTTCTCTCTTATTAGGGTAAGTGATTAAAAGTATAGAGTTTGAAAGCTTGAAATTAAAATGCCAGTTCTACCATTAACAAGCTGCATGACTTTGGAGAAGTTACTTAGTCTCTCTATGCCTCAGTTTCCTCTACTATAAAATAGGATAATAATTGTATCCTCATGAAGTTGTATGGACTGAGTAAATTAATACATGTGATATACTGAAAACAGTGCCTGGTACATTGCCAGCATTAAATATGGGTTTGCTATTATTCCTTGCTTTCAAATTGCCTAAATACTAAACTTTTCAGTTAATAGTTTATAATATACTTGCATTTTAACACAGTATTTTGTTAAATATATTTTATTGTTACATAGGTACATGTTTTATATATTTTCTTTCATGATTAAGAATATGTACTATATGTGAATTGCATGTGATTTGCATTCTTTTGGAGAAATTTGCCTTTCAAAGGTGGAGGCACAGTGGTAGCAATCAGGATATGGGAAGCTTACTTTATATTCAATCGCTATATACAGCATTTGGGGCCCCTGACTTCTCAATGGTTGAATTCTTTTTTCCTCATTAAAAGCTAGGTCAGGCTCTGCTATCCTTCTCTACTTCCCATGACTGTCACTACTAATCTTCACAAATTCGTCTTTATTTTGAAGGTCATGGAACTCCCGAGATGTTTAGATATATTTGAGCTGGCAGGAGAATTATTTTACTTCATTCATTCCTACATACAAAAGGTTTTTTATTTTGGGTTTTACCATTTTATTTGATCACACCAGCAAGTCTGTTTAACTGAACGTGGTATTTTCACAAGGAATAATGATCTGAGGGAAGGGGGCCGGTTCCCGAAAGCAGGATTGTGGATGCTAGTCTTGGCTCTATTTCTGGGGTTTATTAAAAGAGTGTTTATAGAACCACTCTATTTGTATTTACAAAGAATATTAGTGGGAGAAAGGGGTAAAAAATGGTCTGGGTCTCAAAATTCTCTGAGGATAAATCAATCACTAAGTAGATCGTATTTATAGAATAACCAAGTCTTGATGCAATGTGTCAACCTACTTAGCTCCCAGTCGCAGGTCAGCAAGGATTTAAATGTACAATCAACCTTCTCTCGTTCCTTGGAATCAATGCAAAGCTAGTTCACTAACCAGCAGGCTGCTCTGAGGTTTCTTGAGGAGCAGGGTCTGCAAGAATCATTTCACAAACCTTGTGTTATCCTTTAGCTTTCCATGCAAATTAGAGGTTCTCATGAGTTGACTTGCCTGCACCACATTTTGTGGGCTTCTGTCTTTCCTTCCTTTGTTTCTCTGCCTCAAAGTCTCCCATTACCTGCATTCATTGTGGTGATATATAGCTTATTAGAGGATCTTACTATGCATTAAATACCAAATTTGTCAGAAAATCTCTGAAAGGTAATCTTGAACTTGGGAGGGAGTTTGACTGTGTGTTCCACAAAATGGTGTACAAAACTGTGTATGAGCACCTGTGCACATTTAGGGCAGGAGGGTGTGTAGCACCACAAAGGGTCAGGGGGGTGAAGAAGTGGAAAAACCTTACTCTGAGAATTCCTCTCTACATGGGCTCACTTCATCTACAAAGCACTGATTGGGTAGAATCATGAACAAAGGGCATGGCTTTAATGTGCATTAAATAAAAAATGTTTGTAAGCCACAAGATCTAATTGGGTAAGTGCTTTCATTTGTTTTGATTTCTGTGGCTACATTCACCATTTTATCAGAGGGAATCAATATATGGTGGATAGAAAGGTTAGAATTTTGATACTGGCTGTGTCAAGATATCAATTCACTTACCAATCAATTCAACAAATATTTATCAAATATCTGTTTTGTGTCAGGCAATGTGGTAGGTTATGGAGATATAATGAAGAACAATGCAGACACAGTCTGTATGTTCTTGGAACTTGTAAGTTGTGTGCCTGTAAGGTTGATTTCCAAAACCTTATGATGTTGCTTCAAGAACTAAACCCTTCCTTTTATTTCTTTGAGGGTTTGTCTTGTACTTTCTTTCTCTTTCTTTCTCTCATGTTGTCCCACTATCACATAGACCTTTATAAGCATTTATGACACCATTGTGTAATTCTGTGCTTATATTCTGTGGATTCTCTAGGCACAGGAAACATATTTTATTCCTTTTCACATCTTTAGCACCAGTGTGCTATCTGGAACATGATTTTGCACTACATTATTTTTCAGAGAGCCTACAGATTTCAATTTATGTCAAAGAAAGGGACAGGCTTGGAGAAAACTGGCTAATCTTAGACACCTTCCAAGTGACAGGGCTGGTGGTGGCATCTGTCTTGGGTTCCTCTTGTTGGACAAAGAGTGATCTATGAACAGGGAGAAGGGATGCTCCCTCCTGCTCATCCATTCCCCCATTCAGCAGCCTGTGTCCATCCCTAGATAGAGTTTTTCCTTCCTTTGAGAGGAGAACATTCTTCAGGCAGATTTTCAAGCTGAGGTCATCCAGAACAAAAGCTGCTTGCCAGCTGTGGCCAATTGGCCTAGTGCCCCTCCTCCAACAGCCATGGTGTTGTTACTGCCTAATGGGAGAGGGGTGTGAAGGCTTCCAACAAAACATCTGGCCAGAGCCACTGTCAGCTGGTGAGCCCTGGAGGCCACTGAGTTCCCCATCTGATCACTTGGCACTGCAGGAGGTGCCCAGGCAGCAGAGAAAGTAACAAGCAGAGGAGAAGCAGCATGCAAGCCCACCAGGCACATTCCTTCCATTCTTACTGTTCCCAGGGGCCTTTGTGAGACTCCTGCTTGGACAATGGTGGGAATTACGCTCTTGAATATGAGGTACAATCCCCTGCTAAATCCACAAGGGTCTGAGGAACATGAATAGCAAAACTGAGTGTGTACATTTACCAATTTAGGCTCATGTTCCCACCAAGATCCCCCAAATTCTGTTAACATTGTGTCTCTTGACCTCTTCCTAACTATCCTCATGTTCTCACACCAACTTTATCCCTCCCCACAACAGGTCTGGGACATCCAGTCAGCATTTCAGAATTTTCTTTCTGTTTCTTGACAAACCTTTCTGAGGAACTGTGGAAGTGAATGGTAACTATGTTGAGGGCTGATTTTAAAAAATCTTTTTACAGTAACTTCTGCAAAATACTAAGAAAAATTCAAAGAAACAAATGGGAATTTCAGATTCTGTAGGAGGCCTTTGGGTAGACTTGGCTTTTTTAAAAATCCTGAAATCCTGAAATCATTGTCATCCAGACACCAAGATGCTGCCTCCTTGTCTCTTTTTCCCTCTTGAGGCCTGGAAGCATATATCCAGATGAATATGAGCTTGGATTTTTTTGAGGGGCCAGGCTGGCTAGTAGATTGTCCATAAACTAGCTTCTGTCCACCAGAACAGACATTATCTTAATGGTACTGATAGATCACACATCATTAAAATAGCTGATTGATTAGAAGAAAATAATTAGCTTGCCCTGCTTTGCTGAAAACCCTTTTGACATACCAGCAAGGAGATATGGAAGGGACGAGGGGTCATCCATCTTTTGATCATTTGTTTCCCTTCCAAGGTGGTGAAAAAGGCCCTGATAACCCTTGGGTAAGGGAAGGAATATAAACAAGTCCTCATTCTTGCCATTTACTTGCAGGGAAGCTATCTGCAGACTTTCTGGAGTGTAGTGTGTTTATTCCAGTTACATAGATACACTCCTTTAAATCAAACACTCTGTTAGTGCCTTGGAGTTGTAAATCAGTGGTTCTTTTCAAGTGACTTGATAGAATGTGATATTCTGCTTCCCTTGACAGGATATAAACACAGAAACCTAAATATTATAATCAAGGTTAGCCATTGGCAGAACTATGCAGAAGGGAATGTATTTTCTAGTGGATTTTCTGTGCCCTTCTTGCCTTCCGTGGCATTGTACTCTGGAGGTTCAATAGTCATCCTTTTTGTCCTTTTGTGAGCAAAGTTGACAAAACTTTTATATTCAGGAGTGATGTGTGTTGGGGTAATTTTATGCTCAGAAACATTTACATATTAGCCAAAGTCACAAAGAACCTTGAGCCAAAGGATGGAGAGGTATTTTGCTGGGGTGATGGGTCATGTTGGCATCTTAGACTTGGGTATTTGCTGGTGAAATGACATTAGACACGTTTTTCAAGGTTTCTACAACAACCCAAAAAGACTGCTGTAAAACTTGCATAAAGTAATGTAGTAGAAATGCTCAGCCACTAAATATTTGTTTTATTGCCTTTGAAAAAAATAATCAGACTTATCTTCCAGAAAATTTAGTGGTTCTGTCTTAATATTTAAATCTTTAATCCACTTTGATCTTAGTTTAGTGCATAGTGATAGGTATGGGTCTAGGTTTAATCTTTGAAAGATTGAAATCCAGTTTTTCCAACACCATTTATTAAATAGGCTATATTTCCTCCAATGAGGGTGGTTGGTTCCTTTGTCAAAGATAAGGTGGCTGAGTATATGTGAAGTTGTTTCTGCATCTTCTAATCTATTCCACTATCCTCGAGTTTGTTTCCTTGCCAGTACCATGCTGTTTTTATCACAGTAGCTTTGTAGTATAGTTTCAGGTTGGGGATTGTGATACCCTCAGCCATGTCTCTGTTGCTTAAATTGCTTTTGCCATTCTAGGTCTCTTCTGGTTCCAAGTGAAGTTTTGGATTGTTTTCTCTAGTTCTGTGAAGTATATTGTTGGAATTTCAATCGACATTGCATTAAATCTATATAGTAGTTTTGGAAGTGTGGCCATTTTCACTATATTGGTTCTTCCTACCCAGGAACAAGGGATGTCTTTCCATTTTATTTTATCCTCCTGGATCTCCTTTTTCAGAGTACTGTAGTTTTCAGTGTAGAGGTCTTTTACTTCCTTGTTAGGTTGATTCCTAGATATTTCACTTTTTTGGATGCTATTGTAAAAGGAATTCTTTCCTGAATTTCTCTCTCAGTGAGTCTGCTGTTTGTGTATAAGAAGGCTATTGTTCTTTGAGTGTTGACCTTGTATCCAGCTACTCCACTGAATCAATCAATTAAGTCTAGAAGTCTTTTGGCAGAATATTTTGGGTCTTCTATGTAGAGTATCATATCATTAGCAAATAATGACAGTTTAACTTCTTCTTTTCCTATCTTTATTCCTTTTATTTCTTTCTCTTTTCTAATTGCTGTGGCTAATGTTTCCAGAACAATATTGAACAGAAGTGGTGACAGTGGACATCCTTGTCTTGTTCCTAATTTTCACGTAAAAATTTTCAGTTTTTGACCATTCAGTATGATGTTGGCTGTTGGTTTTTCATAGCTAGCCTTAATCAGGTTGAGATAAAGACCTTCTATTCCAATCTTCTGTAGGGTTTTTATCATGAATGTGTGTTGGATTTTGTCAAATGCCTTTTCTGCATCAGTTGAGATGATCATATGGTTTTTGTCCTTCACTCTGTTAATATAGTGTATTATATTTATTGATTTATGTATGTTGAAACATCGTTGCATCCATGGGATAAATCCGACTTGGTCAGGGTGTATGATCTTCTTGATGCCCCTCTGTATTCTGTTAGCCAGTATCTTGTTGAGGATTTTTGCATCTATGTTCATTAGGGAGATTGACCTGTAGTTCTCTTTTTGGGTTGGGTCTTTCCCTGGTTTTGGAATCAAAGCAATGCTTGCTTCCAGGAGTGAATTTGGAAGCTTTGCTTCCCTCTCAATTTCCTTGATAAGTTTAAAGAGTAATGGTGATAGTTCTTTTGTAAATGTCTTGTAGAATTCAGCAGTGAAGCCATCAGGACCTGAGCTTTTCTTTGTTGGTAAATTTTTTATTACATTTTCAATTTCAATCATTGTAATTGGGGTATTTAGAATTTTTATATCTTCTTCATTTAACTTTGGCAATTTGTATGTATCTAGGAATCTGTCCATTCCTTCTGTGTTTTCCATTTTATTAGAGTATAGGTTCTCAAAGTAGGTATTGATGATGCTCTGGATTTCTGATGAGTCTGTTGTGACTTTACTTTTTTCATTCTTCATTGCATGGATTTGAGCCTTTTCTTTCCTTTTTTTGATAAGGTTGGCTAAAGGTTTATCGATTTTATTTATTCTTTCAAAAAACCAGCTCTTTGATTCACTGATTTTTTGTATCGTTCTCTTAGTCTCCATTGCATTGATTTCTGCTCTGATCTTTATAATTTCCTCTCTTGTACGAACTTTGGTTTTGTTATGCTCTTCTTTTTCTAGGAGCTTGAGGTTCTGCATTAGGTTATTTATTTGAGTTTTCTCTGTTTTCCAGATACGGGCATTCACTGCTATGAATTTCCCTCATAGATCTGCTTTTCATTGTGTCCCATAGATGCTTGTATGTTGTACTGGCATTATCATTTACTTGTAGAAACTTTCTCAATTCTTCTTTAATTTCCTCTGTGACCCATTGGTTGTTCAGGAGGGTGTTATTCAACTTCCATGAGTTTGTGGGAGTTTTGCAGTTTCTTATGTTATTGACCTCCAATTTTATTGCACTATGGTCTGATAATATACAGGGGATAACTTCAATTTTTTTATATTTACTTAGACATATCCTGTGAACTAGCATGTGGTCTATTTTGGAGAATGATCCATGTGCAGCTGAAAAGAATGTGTATTCTGATTTACTGGGGTTGAACACTCTGTATTAAGTCCATTTGTTCAATAGCTTGTTTCAATTCTTGAATTTCTTTTTTAATTTTATGTCTAGATAATCTGTCTATTTGTGATAATGGGGTATTGAGGTTCCCCACTACAACTGTATTAGTGCTTATTTGGTTTTTCATGTCCATTAATATTTGTTTTGTATAGTTAGGGCCATTTGTATTTGGTGCATATATATTTA
>NW_004624802.1:2712581-2755014 GCF_000247695.1 Heterocephalus glaber | reverse complement strand
ATGCATATTGAGGCCATACTCTTAAGTGAAATAAATAGGACACACGTGTAAATACCGAATAGTTTCTCTAGTATGAGAAACTGAAAGTGTAATTAAGGATTAAAATGATTAAAATGAATAATTGATAATTTGAAATAGGAAGAAAAGGTTCAAAGGGGTAGGGCTGGCAGGAGGGGAAGGGGAGAGATCAGGTTACAGGCTGGAATCTGGAAATAATCCATATATAGATTGTGTTTAAAGCTGTAGGAAGTGATGTAGATAGAGACTAGGCTGGAGTTCATCAGTGGGTTGGGAAGGAAGAGTCACTGAGATCAAAGGAGAGAAGGGTACGTTTCCAGAAGAAGCACATACAACTATCTACACTACACAGTACTCGATAGAGTGATAAATAACTGTTACTGTTTTAGGTACTTATCATAACATGCTGTGCTTTTCATCCTTTAGAGCATAATCCTACTTATATAAAAGATCTTACTGTAAAACAGTGTGCTGCTATGCCAATGGTAGCTTCATGTATCTCTTGTTTAACTGTGTATTTGGATAATATCAAGGGGCCATCACAGATGATTGACGTATACCTTCTCAGTTTGCACTTAGTAGTTGGCACTCTGTGTGATACTTTGTGATACACATGGACGAAGTTGCCTAATAACATATTTCTCAGATTATATTTCCATCACTTGTCACATGACTGTATTGAAATTTAACTTAAAAAACTTTGTCCTATGTGGAGTCTACTAGCTAATTAGAATTTTTTTCCAGACCACTATTTGTTCAATATTAGTTTTGAAAACCTTTCTAAAATAAATCACATCCTTTGATGTCTTGTTAATGCTTGAGATGTTTTTTAAATTGTATGGAAAAATGTTTAAGTACTTTTCAGTTTTGCTTTGGTTGAGTCTATTATATTTGAATATTATTATAGTTTTTTCCCTTGCATTGTTTTTCTTTGAATAATTTTAATTTTTGCATATATGTGTGTTTATGAATGATAATAAGGTCTTTAAAATAAAAAAATAATCTAAAAGACCAAATTTCACCCAAATGTAATTTATTGGCTGCTAATTCTAATTAACTTGTACAACTTTTAAAAAGATAATATATTGCCCTTTTTCTGAGTGTACACTTAATATATGTTCACGTTGAAAATTTTGGGAAGCAAAAAAGAAGAAAGAAATCTTCTATGACTTTCCTTTAGGTAGAATCATTCAATTTTAAAAACATTTTTATTTTCCAGGTTTTTTTCAATGCATATGCCCCTTTCCCCTTTTTTTGTGATGTTTGCCATGATACCATAGATTCTGTTTTGTGGCTTTCTTTTCTCCTTTAGTAGCACTTTCCCATGTCATCAAACATGCATTGAGTGTGCATGCTTGAGTGTAGTTACCATCACTGGGAAAGCCCATTAGGAAATGACACTTTGGAGATAATATTCAATGCTCTTTCTAGAACATATGCCAATCATTGAAATGCTTGCTCTCAGGGCAAAAGTGAGCATTTGGCAAGACCTTTAGTTCTTGTTTGGATTTTTGTCTCTGGCATGGCTGTATATAAATAAAGGAATAAAGGATGATGGTGGATTTTTGCTTAGTTTTTCCACTGGCCTGAAGTTTGTTGTGCATTCAGTGACAAAAGGCCATGTTTTAAAAATGGTTATTGGAAAGGGTCCTTCAATCCCCACAACTGACCTCAAGAGAGCACAGAGTTTTGGGCATAGTGTTTTTTTGAGTGAATGAATGCATGCATGAAGGAAGAGCCTTCCCTTCTTTCAGAAACCAGGACTCAATGCAAGCTACAGTTATTCTGAGCATGGTATTATGTGTAATTTTTAAATTTTATGTTACTTAGCATCTCTGTAACTCATTATTTTTTATCTAAAAATAGGAATAATAAAAATATGTTCATATTGATTATTGAGTTGTTAAATGAATGAATACATATGATATGTTTTCAGTATGGCATGTGAAGAGTGAGTGCTCAGTAACCCATGGCTATCATCACCAACATCATCATTATGAACTTTATATTTCCCAAAATTCCTGCAACAAGCCCAGGTACCCATACATGCAATATATTTATTTATTTTTTTAAACAGCACCTAGCTATGAGAACACAGCATCACAAGACAGTGTATTAGTCACTTTCCTGTCACTGACACCCACAAATTAAAGGAGGAGAGGTTTGTTTTGGCTCATGGTTTCTGAAAGTTCAGTCTATGGCTGGCTGGCTCCAGGGAAGAAATGGCATGGTGGAAGGGCATGGCAGGGGATAAAGGCTCAATCCATGGCAGGTGAAAAGGAGACAGAGAAGGGGAAGGAGATGGATAGGGAGAAGGAGAGGGAAGCACCAGGAAAAAGAATATACCCTCCCAGTTCATATCCCCAGTGATCTTCCACTTCCAACCAGGCCTTGCCTCCAAACATCACATTCAGCTATGAACTTATCAGTGGATTAATCCACTAATGAGTATAGTGCCCCCATGATTTAATTGTCTTCCAAAAGCCCCACCTCTGAAAACATGACTGTCTCGGGAGACATTTTAGATGGAAACCCTAATGGATAGTAAAGTGAAATAGAAGTGGGAAATTGGCTAAATGCCAGAGGAGAGAGGTTCTGATGGGAACAGAAAGGGACAGGAAAGGAAACAATGGAGGGAGAAAGGAAAACAGTGAGAAAGGAAGAGGAAAATTATAAAAAGACCAGAATACAGGGATGAGAATTTAAAGATGCGTTGTGGGATTTGTCGAGCAGCCAGGACTGAGATTTTTCTACTCTTATCATCTTGAAAAGGAGTTTGCAGAACCTTCTGCTGTTTCCCATCCCCTAACCCAGGCTGGAAAGGGGAAGGAGGTTGAGGAAGAGTGAGTAGAAAGTAAGAGTAGAAATTAGAAGATGAGAAAAGTTAAGCTTTGAAAGATAAATCACATTGTGAATAAGCAGATTGCTGGCAGGCTGGTCTAGAACACAGCTTTCAGGATATTCACCTTCTGTCTCAATACTCTCCCTCCCTGTGTGCTAATTTCTTTCTGTTATACCTACATGTAATAACTAACCCAAGAATTTGCAATCTGCCTCTTGGCCAATAAGGTGACCATATCTTGAGGATGGAACAAAGATGCTGGCCAGTTGGAGTTTCCATCAACAGCCTAGAAAGCCTGGAAAATAACCATGTGCTGCCCTCTAATCCCAGGGTTCTGAACCTTGCAAGGTCAGGGCAATTGCTCAATAAATGAATAGCTACATCTTGAACAAGATGTAAGAGAAAGTATTTTTTTTTCTATTTATAGTACACTTGGTCCTACAATTTGCAAGTAGTGGCCAGATTTTAAAATACTTTTAATATGTGAGGATAGCTGTATTATTTCTCTGCCACTCATTTTACTGGATTATTGGCTCCATATGGATGTGGCTCTGTGAGAGAATCTTTTGTTTGTTTTTTGGTTTATGAATGGTTGGGAGCATACCCTGGGAGTAAAATTGTTACCACTGTTACCTTTCTAAGGGTCTACCACCCTGGAGACTGGACAGATCTGCTTTCCTCAAAGAGCTTGGGAGACAATGTAATACTTGGAACAGAAAACAAACATCCAAATTAAATAACACCCTCCTGAACAACCATTGGGTCAAAGATGAAGTTAAAGAAGAAATTAAACAATTTCTACAATTAAACAGTAATGCCAATACAACATACTGGAACTTATGGGATGCAAAGAAAGTAGTCCTATGAGGGAAATTTATAGCAGTGAATTCTCATATTAGAAAAACAGAGCAAGCTCAAATAAACAACCTATTGTTGAACCTCAAATTTCTAGAAAAAGAAGAGCAAGTCAAGTCCAAAGCTTGTACAAGGGAGGAAATTATAAAACTCAGAGCAGAAATTAATGCAAAAGAGGCTAAGAAAACAATACATACAATCAATGAATCAAAGAGTTGGTTCTTTGAAAGATTAAATAAAATTGACAAACCCTTATCCAACCTTACCAAGAAAAGATTCAAATCCATGCAATTAGGAATGAAGAGGGTGAAACCACAACAGATCCTGCAGAAACCCACAAGATCAATACCTACTTCAAGAACCCGTATTCTAATAAGATGGAAAACACAGAAGAAATGGATAGATTCCTAGGTACATATGAATTACCAAAGCTGAATCAAGAAGATGTAAAAATTCTAAATAAACCAGTATCAGTCAATGAAAGTGAAGCTGTAACTACAAACTTACCAACAAAGAAAAGCCCAGGCCCTGATGGATTCACTGCTGAATTCTACAAGAAATTAGAGAGATCTAATGCCATTACTTCTCAAACTCTAATGAAATTGAAAGGGAAGCAATACTTCCAAATTCATTCCTGGAATCAAGCATTACCCTGATGCCAAAACCAGAGAAAGATCCAACCAAAAAAGACAACTACAGGCCAATCTCTCTAACGAACATAGACATAAAAATTCTCAGTAAGATACTGGCAAACAATGCAGCAAATCATAGAGAAGATTACATACCATGACCAAGTAGAGTTCATCCTAGGGATGCAGGGATGGTGGTTCAACATATGCAAATCAATAAATGTAATACACCATTTTAACAGGAAATATAGTAACATTGACACCAATTGTTAGTTATGACTATGTAGTTGCATTCATTTATTACCTGGCAATCACTGATGCCTTAGAATTAAACATACTAGTAGCACACAGAGATTCAGTCTTGCCACACCAGCTGGCATAGAATCTGAGGCATGATTCTTAAGATGGCATAATCTTTAAGAGGAGGATTAGTGTAAAAATCAGTGTACTTTGAATTAGTATATTTTTAATTTTTCTAGAAGTGATATTTTCTACTCACGTCAAAACTTCAAGACACCTGAGAAAAGTAGAAAAATTTTTGTGGTCATGAGCTTTAAGTGAATGATGATAACCCTAAGGTGTGTGGCAAAACAGGATATTCTTCATTTTTCTTACCTCTTAGTGGTCTGGATTTGTTCACACCTACAACTTGAAGCAGAGGGCCTGTTGGTGCTTCTTCAGGAGGCCAGGTCCTCTGTTCCCCAACAGCGTCAGCAGTTACTCTGGAGCTATATAGTTTGGAACCAGCAGATGGCGTGTAGTGTCAGGCTGGTAGACCGGAGTGCACAGGTCACAGTAGGAAAACCAACTTCACCACAGAAGGCTGAACTTCAGTTAGGAAAAAAAGTGTGATATTTTTTACTTTTAGATATTGTGCTTGAGGATCAGGTTCTTTACTTGTATGCTGTCTAGCTCACCTGTGATGTAAATCAGACCCATTTCACTCATTTCTCTCACTGGAAATGAGTAAGGCTCACCCTTCTCTTCAATGTGTCCAGGATACTCTTAGGAATCTCATAAGATACTGCAAAATGGAACAGCAGGACAGGCAAGAGACAGATCTGGGGAGTAGAAATGAGAACATATTTCCCTACAGAATTGTTATAAGCTACTTCAGTCCCTTTCCCCCGGCCCACAACCAAGGTGCCTAGAACCACAATGGCATTTTTTAGAATGTTGCTGCTGGGATATAGTTACAGATAGATGAAGACATCTCTTGGAGTCTTAAAGATAGATTATCCACACACTTACCAAGCAGAATTTCCCTTAATCTCCTTGTTTTTCATGCAGCACCTTGGCCCTATCTTCTCTTAGACCTGGTGTTCCCCAGCCTGGAACTTCTCCAGAGAATGAACTTCTAGTCATTTAAGAGAAGGGAAAGGTGTGAGGACAATTGCCTAGCTGCGTGGGGAAAGGCAAGAGAACCTAGAGATCTAGCTGGTCTACCTTCCACAAATCTTCAACCAAACCATGCTTTCAGCTTCGTATTTCACCCATATTTTCTACAGTTTTTGTTGCCTATGAGGGCCTCCAGTATTCTAGTGGTCAAAAGGGAAAATTCTTCATTAAAAAATGAATATCCTCTATAGTGGATGCCTATCATTCTGTTAAACCCCTACTGTACATTTTCATCATTTTCCACATTGTGAATTTTATCTTTCTAGGGCAGAATTTCCTAGCATGCTTTGCTGCTGGGCCACAAACATAGCTCCCTTACTGAAGCACATTCACATTCACATGCTGATTTGGAAGTCTACAACACCAAGAAACAACCTGGGATCTGAGCTTCTATTTTGTGGGTGAAGGTGGCAGCAAATAACAGTAGAGGGAGCAGCATCCCCATCAGGTCAGGTCTGTGGGAGACAGGACTGGGTTCCTAATGGTCTTACAGCTGTAGCTTCTTCTTCTCTAGACCTCCGAATAAGTCACTGAGCTACTCTTGATAAGGTCCTTTTCTGCTTAAACTAGCCTGCCTGGGTTCTATAGTTTGCAGTAATGAAAACAACAAAAATTTTTAAAAAGGAAAGAAAATAAACTAATAGAGAAATTTGGTCTATGACAGTAAGAAAGTAGAGTAAATCTAAATGTCATTAGGATCTAAAATGAAGAACTGTGCTTAGGAGTGTCTTGTCAAGCACCAGGGACTAGATACCAGAACTGGATGAAAATATTGCTTTCCTAAAGAAAGTTCTCTCTAATTGTGGCCATAACTAAGATAGTGGGAAGCCCCACTTTGAAAGGCAACCAGTCAACTTCTTCTTTACCTGTCCGCCCAAAGCTATAAGAAATAGTGCCTTAGAAGAAGCAGCCTGGAATAGAAATACTCTGTCTCTCTCCCATTAATTAAAGGTTCTCTGCTAGACACATTGGTTAGGCCCATTGGAAAAGTTCAGGTTCGCAGAGGTATCTCCCCAGAGAAGCTATGATTTCAGATTGTCTTGAAGAAGTGGGCACTGAAGGAGTAGGAAGTGCTGGATCACTAATGTTAGAACTAAGGGGAGGGAACCATCTAATTTAAAGACTATGCATGCAGAATCTTTGGCCACCTCTTCATACACATGGAAGTGATAGGAAGCTGCAGAGGAAATGCCAACTAAGACTTTTAGGAAACCACATTGTCATTGTCATCTCAAACCTGCCTGGCAACAGCCTGTGATTTTTATCCTTAAAACAAATTTCAGGCCTCTAGATCCACACTAGCATGAAGAGGTCTGTGGAAACTGTGCTTTCCCCAGGAAAACTATATTCTTTATTACCTATCAAGGATGTATTCATAGGGAATAATTAACAAGGCTATTATCCCAGAGGGCAGCTTCTAGAATCATCAACCAAGTAATATTGGCCCTGGGAGTCATTACTATGCCTATTCAGCAGGACTTACTATTTGCTACTGATGAGTGACTCTTGAGTGTTTCTTTTTCTTCTATCTTTTAAAGTGGAAGTTTAAAAATCTTGGTTACTCTCTTTCTTTCTCACCATGGTAAAAGAAGTATTTTAGCTGATGACTTGTCTTTGAGCTTTGGGCTTTCAGGAAGTAGTAGTGTTTTTGTTTTTAATCAGTTGTGATGGTGTAGATCTGAAATGTCCCACAAAGGCCTTAAAGGCTTGATTACCACCTTGTGGCACTATTGGGAGGTGATGAAAACTTAGGAAGTGTAAGAAAGTTAACATGCTCACTGGGAGCATGCTCTTGAAGGGGATGTTGGGGTCCCTGTCTCTTTCTCTCTTCTGCTTTTCTTGTGGGCTGCTATGAAATAAGCACTTTTGCTCTATCACGTGCTTCCTCTCACGATATGCTTCCTTGCCAAAAGCCCAAAGATAACAAGGCCAAACGATCATGGACTGAAACCACAGAAACCATGGGCCAAAATAAACCTTTCCTCATTTTAAGTTTATTATCTCAGGTATGCCACAGTGAAAGAAAGCTGACCAATACATCAGTATTACAGGTGAGCATTTTAATAGAGAGGTGTCACTTGTGAAGCAAAAACTATATTGTTTGCCTTGTCTTCCCTGCTCCCTGAAATGCCTTCCTACTTAGACTCAATCAAAAGGGCCCATCCTTACTCCCAAACCAAAGTGTATAGCACAGTTAATCTGGAGATCAGCTGAGGTACAAATGAATGTGGCTCAATCCCCCTTTGCAGGTGTGGGCATGAAGTTTGGAGCAGCGGGTGGGTGTCTAGGGGTAGAGATGGGAGGAGCTTGTGACTTTCCTCATTACATCTGATTCAGGTCTTGAACTTCTGCTGGTCACTTCCTCTTTCCAATTGCTTTCCTATTTCTCCTCAACCTCATGAAATAAAAAAACAAACAAGTAAATAAAACCAAGACCTTTGTGGATATAGCAAAAAGGTTACGGAAGCCAAGAAGTTTTGTTTTGTTTTAAAAAAAAAAACAATCTCAGAATTCTCAAATGTGAAAGCTTTTTGGCTATTTCTACCGATTCAGTTTCTAATATTTGTACCACTGCTACTCTGACTCCCACTGTTCTTAGTTACCTTTCTCTTTCTCCTTGACTCAGGAGAGAAACATCTCAGCTAAATCCTAGTAGCTGTGCCCATATTCAAATACAAAACAATTCGGCCTTCACTCTTCTTCCAGATTCTCATTCTGATTTACCTTATTATACTTTAGCCAGTAAAATATTATAATAAAGACTCTCACTTCTAAGAAGAATTCTATGTCACTGTTAGTTACCCTTTCACCTCCCTACACAGGGCTAATGAAGCCAGTTGCTTTGTTTTGTTTTCGTCAATTTTTACTTAATGCTAGAATAACCATTGTTTTGGTGAGAAGTAATCATAAACAATTTCAAAAAGTTATAAAAGTAAAAAGTTTAGTAAAAATTTGTAGCATCAAAAACTCTGTATCTCTAAGGACAGTCCCATTTCTCCCATGTCTCACATCCTTCAAGGTCCTTTCTGTAATCAAAGGACTGTTGGTTTGACTTTGTTTAGGTTGCCTCACTAATTTGAAAGAAATACAGATCCTGCTTGAGATCCAAAGAGGCATTTGTCAGCATGCAGGGCCTCCCTCATCTCCATCCACGCCCACGATCTTTGGCAGGTGTTCTTCATAGTTGTGGTTTGGGATTATAGCTCTTTCCTTGTTTCATTCATGATGGAGAGATTTTTCCTTCTATTTTTGTTCCGTTTATTGTTTTCATTGGATTTTTAGGAAGGAGAATAGCCTAAGTGTTTTTACTCTGCTGTCTTTAAAAAGAAGACTTACTTTTCAAAATAACTATGTGTCTGCTTTTAATTTTCTACTTCAAGAAAAAGGAAAGAATGCATACAATTCTAGTTAATTTTCAGTTGTGGAGGTTCCTGTTTAGGTAGAGCTTCCCTAAACAGCAATGGTGTCTATTCTGAAGATGGCCTTCCTATGGCACTGTGTCCTGCTCAGAATTTTCATAGAGAGATGGCCTCACTCCCTGGGAGCTCTCACCATTGACTCCCCGTGCTGAGAGAACGGACCACAAATTACACCAGCTGCAGACGCTTACATAGCACGTGTACAGCAAACACAGGCAATGCCCAAAGATGGAGAGGAATTATGCCCCAGCTGTAGGATGGCAGAAGCCTGAAAAGAAAGCTGACTTGCAAAATTCACAGCCCTTTTTCTGTATCCATGAGGCTCCATAAGCTTCTCCATCACCCAGACACCATTTGGGGAAGAGAGAAGAGAAGATCTACAGGAGGCAGAGAATAGGCTTTGCTACAGTGTTAGTGTTGGTTTCAGTGAAGTGAGACCCCCGCCCCTTTCACTCTGGAAGAGAATGTTGCTTCCTAAGTTTATTTCTGCCATCTGTAGAAATGAAAACTTCAAAGCAAGATTACATCAGTTATTGAAAATAAGCTACTGTTTTTTGTACATCTGATATGTAAGGTGTAAAGCTTGACCCTGCAACATCTGCGATTTTAGCTCCATCTTTCAGCAGGAGGGAAAATTGCATGAGACTGGGAGTTGACCCCAGTATATTCCTGGCTCTGGCACTAACTTGCTGGGTGATGTCAGTTAAGACTCTTAGTCTTTTAGTTTTAGATTTCATTAAATCTAAAATTAAAGAGTTGGACCAGATGAGTGATTTTTCAAATATTCTTTTAATTTTGCTTTCTTCTTTTCCTTGGCTGCAGAGTCCTTTTGTTAAATGTAATCTTACATAGATGGCCAATATATAAAAACAGATACAGTTGGAGTTTCCTCTGGGAATGGAGAGGAAGTGTCTGGAACCACATGCCTTGAGGGGGCCCTGTAGCTCCACCAGGAGCAAGCCACTTCCATAGAGCCCTTCCTGGGTGTTCACTTTGAAGATCCTTGAAGTCTATGATCTCTCTGGTCCTCTAAAAATTTAATCCCCTATAATTTGATATCTGCCCCAGGCCAGGAGTGGTTGGCAGTAGCACGAAACAATATATCCCATGATCATTGGGCATCTGAGGAGAGTGCTGCCAACTTGTCCTTTCATAGACAAGGCAACTATTTTCATGTTAAAACAAAACAATGTTCATGGTGATTGAGGGGATTTCTCATTTACAACCAAACGGGGGTGTGTGCAGAGCCTCAGCTGACCATAAGCTACACACTGAGTCCCCAGCTTATGATTAACATGGCAAACTCATGTCTTGGCTCCTGCAGCAGTTGTGTACGTCATCGCATTATTCCTGACATAGCCAGCTCTTGGATACCCATTTGACAGAGAAAGATACTGTCAGGGTAAGTGACTTGCTGTGACATTATGGACCTTTACAGATAATCACAAGTTATTGTTAAACATTTACTGTTAGAGATGAGATGTTAAAGTCTATAGTTAACTAATGGCACAAAGACATTTCATCGCACAGAACCTTCCATTCAGTGGCTCTCAGCGCATTCTTTGTACACTCAACAGACAAGGAAAATGTTTGGGACAAACAATCTGAATTTTAAATACAGATCAAAAGCCCTTGAAGCAGTAAAGAAAGCCTGTGGGTATTTCGGGGAGGTTTACCAAAAAAGCAGGCATCTTCTCTTCCACTTCATGGACTTGTATTTTAAGAAGCTCAGCCATTCCAGTCCATGCAGAAAAATACTCTCAAAGGAATATTTACAATGTGGATCTTATATTAAACATTTGGTTTTATATACTTAAATATTTATAAAAGCATATGTGGAATAAATTTCAGTCCACAAACTGAAGTGTGCAAAACATATCAATTTCCTTATTTCTTTAAATCAACTTAATTTTCTGACTGTCAGCTTCTATCCTTCCTGTAAGATAGTAAAAATATTTACCTTTCCTCCTTGTCTGGAGCCCCTCTCCTTCCCAGAACCTGGAAGGTTTACTTGGAATGAGGACAATTGAGGGCTCTAATCTCCAGTCTTTCAGGTATCAATACTACCCAACTATGAAGGCCACAGCAATTCCCAGGATTTTGGTGATGCCATTTGGGGTTACACTTTGCAGAGAATGCCTTCTAGGCCCACCAAGAAGCCATATCCTCTGACCAGTGAGAGTTGTATGGACATAACACCTGTGTGGTCTTCTAGGACCTCATGCTCAGAACAACCTTGAGCCATTTTTAATGTTCTTCTGTGGCTGACTTGAATTCTGAACAAGAGGTCTCTCAGTTTCATTTTGCAGTGGGCTTTACATATTGATTGGGTCTATACTCACCACCTCCTTGCTCACTTTCTTCAAGAGGTCTGTAGTCTTCTTCCTCTACCCCAGGAGGGAAATGTCTCCTTTTCTTTGCTCTACAATGCTTCTTCCCCTCTGCCTTGATGACCAAGGTACTTACCATTTCTCTCTCCCTCCCTCTCTCTCTCTCTCTCTCTCTCTCTCTCTCTCTCCTGAATCCAAGACCTTCAAAGTGAGCTATAGCCCCAGCCTGTTTAAAATGTTTTTAATGACACAGGTCTTCTTAAATTGCTAAGTCACCCAGGCCAAGCTCAAACTTGTGATCCTCCTGCATCAGCCTCCCAGGGTGCTAGGATTATGGGCAGGCACCTCCATGCCTGGCTAACATTATGTTTTGAATGACCACAGACTTACAAAAGACAGGAAGAGCCACAGTCAACTTCAAGACCTTCTGCCTTCCAAGTTACATGTGAACATTTCAATAAATTGTTATGTCACATAGATCATTTGTTTCAATTAACTTTGTTATATTTATAATAAGTTTTTAGGGTTTTATCATGAAATGGGACTCTGGGACCAGAACCTCAACATATAGTTGCACCCACAAAAAGTAAGGACACAGAGAATGCAGATGGGTATTGTTATTACAAACTGGGGTGCTTGAAAGAGAAAGGAGGTGCCATCAATAATTATACAGATCAATAAGAGTAAGCTGGGGTCACCCCAGGCAAACTGAGTAACATGGTCAAAGCTGCTATAAATTCCAGAGCCAAGATTTGAGCCCAGGTCTGGTGATTCCTACACAGATATTAGTTAGAATAATCTATGGCCAGCTCAGCCTATTGATCATGGATGCTTCATCCCCCATTCATTCTGTTGTGAACCTATTGACACAGCCTGAGAAAGGCTGGGTTCATAAGTGAAGAGCTGTATTCATGAGAAACCCCAAAAACTACATTCCTCACTTGCAATTGGCCAATGCTCCAGGCATGAATGAGGGAAGTTTCATCTTCAATATTTACTGAAAACAGACGCTGAAGTTTGAGAAGCAAATGTAAAGTGCTCATTCCAAAAGGCTTTTTATATACATGTTAAATCAGTTTGTGGGAAAAAGACCACAGAGATTGTTTAAACATTCATACTGATGACACAACTGTTCTAAAATATGCAGTTCCTTGTAGTTATATGTGGAATTAATTGCATATGGAGGAAGTCATCTTTTGAAACTGGACTAAAAGGAAATAGTTCATAACTCAGTGATATCAACATGTACACGATTGTGCCTGGGACTAGGCTTTGCCTTGTTTTTCTTATCTTGGCCACTATCTGAAGACGTTGTTTTCTGACTCAAGGCATCATGATTCAGCTATGTGGCTTTGCAGAGAGAAAAAGTCTGAGGCCAGAATGGAAGAGATATTTAAGACAAAACTGAAGCTTTTGTGAGTGTCTTTCTGATACTGGATTCTGGAGTTTAGCTTACTTCTCCAGTTCTCTTGATGAAGAAGATGGGAAAGGCTGGTCCCTCTCTATCCTTGAATTACATTAGAGTAATGCTGCAAGTCATTTGAGAAGTGTTTCCTATCTCTCCCACTCATGGCATAGCACATTCCAACCTCCATCCTTAGGTAAATTACCCAAGATGCAATTAGACCACAAAGCAATTAGATCCCTAAGTTTAGAGAGAAACAGCCTTTTATCTACTACATTCTCAGAGAAATCAACAGCTGTTTCCTAGAGAAGGTCTTAGCATTGCTCTGAGACTCCAGTTTCTCTAAGATATCATCAGCCCTTAACTAAAGCTTCATAAAGTGGTGGACCTCCCCCATATGTCTTACTCATGGTGATAATCACACTTCTAGTACATCTGTTGTTTTTAAATTTCCAGTCCCATTTATTCTTCCTTTTTTTTTTAAGATATGAGGAGTTGAGCATACCCATATTCCCTTTGAAGTACCCTCACTTAAATGAGAGATTTGGGGAAAAAAATCGAGACATGAGGCAATCCTGAAAATATGAATAAAAGAATATAAATATTTCTCCAGTCTCTCTAGTCTTCATTAAAATATGCAAGAGAAAGAAACTGGTTTGCCTTTCTATATTTAATTTGGACTCTAACCTCTTTGAAAACTTCAGCAGCATGATTAATTTTAGCTTATCTTATGGAATGTCTCTCCACCTATAAATAAGTCTATTCATCTTCAGAAAAGCATAAATATGCCTCCTGTTTTATAGCTATTTTTAATATATTTTAGTGTATTATAATGAGATCTATTTCCAGGACAATAGCTCAGTATCAGTTACATTTCCATTATGCTGTATTAGTTTCATGGTTGGAAAACTTAAGCAAAAATTATCTTCCTTGGATGAATATGAATACAGTGTTAAACAGAGTAACATGAATAATTCAGAGAAAAAAGGAAATCTGATATTGGATCTAACAAGTTTCAAAAGAACAAAAGAAGCAGAAAGGAGGGTAGAAAAGGAGGAGACAGACAGGAGTAAGAAGAAAAAGAGGAGGAGGAAGAGAAGGATAGATTTTAATTTCAGATTGAAGAGCACAAAATAAGTTTTAAGAGTTTTTTTTCCTGCGTTTTCCCACATAATGCTGAAAATTTGTGGACTAGAGAAAGGAAAATGTGACAGTTATCAGAAGATCCTTTCTAAGTGTCTAATTATCAACTTTTCTGTCTCCCGTATTTCCAGTCTCCTGGGACGTCCTTGTGTCCACACAAGCATTTTGTCTACACAGAAACTCTAAACAGTGTTTGCATTGATAGATGCCTCGAGGCTGATAATGTTAACATAATTAATGTCAAATAATTAATTTTATTCATAATAGTAATATGTTTCAAATTGGTGGTAAAAGGTGATAAAAGGAATCTGCTAGATGAGATGATATATTCATCTCTTGAAAAATGTACAGAAAAAAGTATCTTGCACTTTTACAATTACAATTCATTTCTTATATTTGAACTCAAACCTCTGAATGAAACTTATACATGGGGAATTACACATGGGACTTAGACAGGGAAATGAATTATCAACTTTCTCTTCCTAGGTCATCCCCCATTGAAAGAATGGGCTTTCCGTTGGAAGACAAAAGACTTGCTTTTCTCTGGAGAAATATCTCCCCATTGATAAATAATGAGCAAATGCAGAACACTTAAGTAGTGTTCCCGCCAGTAGTGTGAACTGTGTCATCATTAACCAGCTGGTCCTTGTCTGTTTTGCAGGCAAAGAAAACCACAACTGAGTGCATCTGAATTCCCAAGGATAGGAGAATTTAGTTTGCCAGGTGTGTTCAGGGCAGAAGGCCCAGTTTCAGGTCATTTTACAAAACAACCCCCCCCAAAACAAAACAGCAACACAACAAAACACACCACCCTGTTCAGGCATGGTTAGCAAAGCTGTGGAAGCACTAGGAAAGACAGCAAAAGTCCACTGCTGCTATTTCTGCGGCATGGTTACTCTCTACAAAACATCTTTGTGTTTTCTCCAGTTGGTAAATAGATACCCAGAGAGAAAAACAGAGCCACAAGAAACACTTGAGTGGGTGGGCAATTCACTCATCTGTAATTTCTACCATTAATCATATGTGCATTTAGAAGAACAGAGAATATAGAAGGCAGGGGTTGATGAATGAAGAGCTACCAAATAACTGTCACTTCTCACTTATTTGCTTCTATTTGCAAAATCCAGGAATCAGGATCAAATTTATTAACACCTTTTGCTGGCAAAGCTTTCCGGTAGTCACATATAATTGTGTAGCAAAGCCTGGGTAATACACTTTCTTTTTGTATAACCCAGGAAAGTAAACTGGAATGACAGTAATTTTCTGTATGATTTGATCCAATGGAGTAATGCCCTGGAGTCGCCTGGTGACATTAAGGTTTTTGCAGCTCACTCTTTAGAACCAAGTTACATGGGAGACCATGTTTGAACAATGTCCTTTAAGGAATTCAGTAACTAAAGCCCACTGGACAGGAGCCAAGACAAGCCTGTTTAATGCCAAATTCCACTACACTGGGTCATGTTATTGGATGGCTCAAATGAATTTGAGTCATTAAAAAGGGGCTCCTTTCCCTCAATAGCTGGTTTTTTTGTCTGAATTATCCAGATAATTACTTCACTTTCCAATTTCCCTTTACCTGTGTGGAATAAAGAGGTAACTCTACCTATTTATTTTAATAGGATAATTAACTTCAAATCTCAGAAATGAGCTCCATAAAAATGTATAAATATTGTGTATTTCAAAATAACCATTTAGTTTTATATGGTTATTTATTCTTTTTAAAATTTCTTCTTCTATTCATTGTGATTCATTCAGCAAACATTTACTGGGCAAACAAAAGATATATTATCTTTATGTATCATGCAATTTGTTTGAAAAACTAACCAGTAGAAAAATCTTTTAAGTATTATGAAGCATGAAGGAAAAGTAAAAATATTTCGGAAAAGTTTTCCTGAAATGTTTTCTTAAACATAAAAACTTCAACTTACAAAACAAATGTATTTGAAGCCTACACAGCATCATTTTCTGGAAAAGGGTCTAAGAATTGACATTTAAGCTTGGCAACATTAGTCCTAGAATAAAATTTTATCTCCTTTTGAAGGTTGGAGAAGTAAATTTTCTTCTATTGGATGAACATTCACATGTAGGTCAACTGTTTCCTACCTACTCAGTTCATTAAGCCCAACTGTAAAGCCTTAAAATGCCTTGAAATGAGGCTGTATGGAAAGTGCATTCTTCATTCACCCATCTCTCATTTCTGCTCTCTTGTTATCCCTTCCCAAATCTTTGCGTTCATTTTAAAAAAGCAATTTATAAGTAGAAGTGACAGAGCAGTTACACATCTCTTTTTCTACTATGGATATTGATTATCGCTGACATGTCTCTTGCAAGCATAACAACAAATAACAAATAGAAATCCCTTTCCTAAATAAAAAATTATGCTACTCAAGAGTCAAGGGGAGAGATGTTGTATCATAAGGATGTTAAGTTTCAGTGTTACATTTGCTGATAATTTTTAAGTCCACAGTGACCTGGCCATTGGGGTTGAAGGAAGTTGGTAGACAATCATAGTTACATGATGACAAACTTGGAGGTTCATCTGTTATTTGCCCAGTGTTGTCACTGCTCTCATGAGTAACACCTACTTACACAACTCCAACTTAGAAGGGGTCAAGCAGAGAATGGATAACTGTCTAAAAACAGGTTATAGGAAGATTTGAGCATCAGGTGAATAGATGAATATAGGATTATTGAAAGTTAGTTTTTCACAGCTGGCCACAGTGGCATATGGCTCTAATCCCAGCTACTTGGGAGCCTGAGAAAGGAGGATTGCAAATTAGAGGCCAGTCTGGACAACTAAGCAAGAGCCTGTCTCAAAATGGGGGGAAGAGGGTTTTGGGGGAAGGCTGGAGATGTAGTTTAGCAGTCCCTGGCTTCAGTCCCCAGGAAAGAAATAAAATTATATATATTTCAAAATTGTGAATCTCTTTGTGTCTGTGTATGTGTGAGAGAGAGTGAGAGGGAATGTCATATGTAATGCCCATACAAAATTACATAATTCAATACATAAATCACTGTGTCAATCGGGAGTAAAATAACGTAGATCCTAACAAGTCTCCCTGTGACCCTTATAGATCTTCCCCCAAGTGGATAACAGGTTCAATGTGTCTGTTTTTAAAAAACTCTTCTAAACACAAGCTTACACTTACACACTTTGCTGTGTTTATTCAACCTTATGTGTTTAAGATTGGCCTGTGCTGGTAGACATAGTTGTCTTTTGTTTGTGTTTGTGTCTGGACCCAGAGAGGGTTTTATGAGTGACAGGAAAGTCCTGAGCCCCCTGCATCTAGAACCTCATCCGTACTTGTGCAGGACTGATTACCATGTAACTAGGACTGGGCTGCAGAGAGAACAGACTCCCTGTGAGCTAACTGCGGTATGCGGAAAT
The DNA here is from genome assembly GCF_000247695.1 of Heterocephalus glaber. The sequence continues at coordinate 2,737,587 of NW_004624802.1, read as the reverse complement.
TTACCACCAAATCACTAGAAAGATGGATGAGATAGTGTCTAGGATGAGCTTTTGCCCTCACCTGCCACACACAGAACTGAGCACCAAGGGAGTTCCTGCTCTTCAGCATCAGGACTCCCCAGGCCCTAGCTCCACACTGCCACTACTTCGAACACGAAGCCACTGCAAGCAGAAACTCTCCTGATCCAGAAAGTACCATTGCTACTACAGACTCCAGGGCTATCTATGCTGCCACCAGTTCCACTAGAATGGTTTTCTAGCTAGGCATGGTGGTGGATGTCTTAGTTACTATTTTCATTGCTGACACAAAAAACCCAGCACCTAAAGTTGAAGGAGGAAAGGTTTATTTTAACTCACAGTATGTAGAGGTTTCAGTTCATAGTCAGCTGGCTCCAAGGAAGGGTGGCATGGCAGAGGGGCATAGCAGAGGAGAAACAGTTCATGGTAGAGTAGGCAGGAGTCAGCAAAGCAAGCAGCCTGCTACCCATCTTTCTCTTTTATCCCATCCAGGCTACAAGCTTTTTGGTAAGCCCCCTGAGTGTGGGCTTACATATTATCCATGTCCAGAGCTATGCTAAACTAATTAGTAGACTAATCGAGTACCACACACCCTTAATCCCAGTATCACACACCCAGCCACCTCCCCATAAAAACTCACTTATGAGTTCAGGAGGCTTTGGGGGACATGTAGATACACAAACCATAACACCTGTAATCCCAGCACTCTGGTAGGCTGAGGCAGGAGGAGCACAAGTTCAAGCCCAGTCCTGAGCAACTCAGTGAAACCTTTCAAAATAAAAATAGACTGGGGGTGGTGGAGAAGAAGATGATAGAGAAGAAGAAGAGGAAGAGGAAGAAGGAGAAGGAGAAAGAAAAGAAGGAGGAGGAGAAAAGAGAAAAGAATGGATGTCCTTTGCCTTTCTTCTAGACACCAATGAAAGAAATCTGTGCTAATGACTAACCCTCTGCTGACATTGCTGAGAAAGACCAAACATCTCCACAACATTTTGGCCAGTATAATGGCAAAAGTGGGGGGCGGGGGGGAGATTTACTTTGCAGAGCCTAAACACCCAGAACTTTGGCCAAAATGAGTGAGAAAATATCTTCAGCTTTTTAGCCTCTGTAACATAGAAAACACATCAAGTAATAGTTCTCAGATTGAGAATCATGTAAGCACTGAAAGAAATGAAATACAACAGAATAAAAATACCAGAGGGCATTGACTCGGTAAGGTAAGTACTACTTTATGCAACATACACAGATGAGTACACTGGATTTCAATGTAAGATGCTTTCATTCCTGTGGATGGAGTTTTGGGGAAGCCTATCCACCAGAACGATAGTGGAAGAGGTGTTGGATGCCAACCAATCACATCCACAACTCCTGTTATTGAACACAGAGTGATGAAAGTTTCAGGGAGACACTTGGCAAATCTTGTTGACTAGTGTCCCCTAACAGTACTGGCTGGAGCATCCTGATGGTCTGAATTATCCATTCAGCCTTATTTATAGGCATGAGATATGAGGCTACCAGCTTGCATGAGGTCCTTAAATGCACCTCAGATCAGTGAAGTATCAGATAAAACAGGTTTTGGTAATCTATGTGTTGCAAATACTGTACCTGGAAGAGCACACTGACCGTAGTCACAAATGTGCCTGTCTGCATTTTTAAAGAAGTCATCCTCCAAAGATGGCTCTTTGCCATCCTTTTGAAATGAAAACCTGATTATTTCACTCCTATTTTAAAGCATTTCTTAGTACCCTTGGCTTTTAGCAGTGATTCCTAAATTTGGGGTGCTTGTTAAAATACAGATTCCTGATATTCCTCAGAAACTGTAATTCAATTACTTTGTGATAAGGCCCAACAATCAGTACTTTTGGTAGGAACTCCAGTGAAGAAGAACCATATTCCTTAGCATGATTTAAATAATTTAGACTATACCAACATGGTCCTTCTGAATTCTTATAGTTTTTTTTTCTCCTAACTCATCATCAGTCCTTCTTCCTTTCCTTCCTTGCTGCCCTTCCTCTTTCATTTCACCCTCCCAACCTCTGCTCTACGCAATAGGCACAGACTTGTCTTAAAGAGCTCAGTTCCAATAGTATCTCTCTAGAAAACTAGTCCTTATATGCTTATAAAATTTTTAATCCTTCAATGCTTTATATACTTTATAATTTAGTGTTTTTAATTTTATTCATTAAGTTTATTGGTACATTTTAGGTATACATTATGATCACATTCATTATTGGAAATTTATACCTGTACATGATATATCTTCATTCTTATTTTATCCCGTTCCTCTTCCCTTCCTTCAACCTCTCCACCTCTCCCTATTTACAAAAGCTTTGTTTCCATTTTTTCTTCTTTTTTCATTTTTTTCTTTCCCTTATAATTTATTTTTGTAATCACATTGAATTATAATTATTTATTGACACACAATTTTCCTTTACTAAAACCAGAAGCATATTAGGTACAGGCATTGTGTCTTATGCTGTTTTGTATCTCCTCTGCCTGAAGATATATGAATGGATGGATGGATGATATATGGATGGTTGTTTCAGTGAATGGATCATTAAATAGATAAAAGTCTCTCTCAGACATGGTTTTCATTTTTGATATTGGTCCTCAACAGAGGATCAATTATAGCTAGAACATCTGATCTTCCTCCAGCATAGCTGATGCCTTTGGAAAAATTAAATGATTTATGAGCAAGTTTCTTGGGATGCAGTGTGAGCCAGTAATAGATGTCAAGGCTAGTGGGTGGAATTTTGATTAAATATTGGCATAGTATAAAGTATATTCCCACAAAATACTTATCAATTACAAGAAAGAAACTAGTGATATTATAGTGGGAAATCAGCCTAGAAAGCAATTTGACCTATAGTGAACAATAACCCCACTGGTGCTAGAGTAGTTTGTCCTCGTGTGTCTCATGTGTCTCAGGAAAAGCACATCTGAGCATCCAAACAAGGAAAATATGGCCTGATTCTGGAGATAAAGAATCGTCAGACAATCTAGGGTAGAGGAATAGCCACAGAATGAAAAGACAGAGACTAAAAAACTGCTCCAGAAAAAAGGAGATTGATAAATACAAGGCAATTAAATGTAGTGTATGGTTAGGGGTTGAGTACTGGACCAGAAATTAAAGAAACATTGTTGGGATAGTTGGAAAAACTTGAGAGTACACTGTTATTATTATTATTATTATTTTTTTTTTGGTACCAGGGATCGGACTCCAGTCCTTGCTCTTGCGCAGCAGGCGATGAAATCACTGAGCTAAATCCCTGGCCCTGTACATTGTTAAATAGAGAGTAGAGTTGCATCAATGTTTATTTCTTATTTTGGATGGTACTATGGTTATGTAGGACAGTATCCTTATTCTGGAGAAATGTACAGTAGAGGAATTAGGAGTGATGATTATTAAAAGAATGATAAAGCCGTAATGAAGAGAGAGATAGATACATAGACAGGGAGCAAATATGTAAAATATCACTAATTGGGAAATCTAGATAAAGAAATATAGGAGTGTTTTACATATGTCTTACAAATGTTATCTACATTTCACTTCAAAATAAATGATTGATTTCAATTTAGGGTAAGATAAAAGGGATTAGATTAACTTTCATGATTCAAACAACTGCCAAGGCAGTTAGGTTACCTGTAGGTCAGGTATTTTAGACAAAGAAGTACTGGGGTTCCTGCAGAGAGCTCCCTGTGACTACTTAGCAGAGTGGAGAGTAATATATGCAAATGAGGGAACTGTCTGGAGCTGGAGAAAACAGTAGAGAAAAGGTACTTAACACTCACAAAGGGCGGGGTAAAGTGTCTGTTTCCAGCAGCCAGACTGGAAAACTCCATGATACATTGGATAAAATAGAAGATCTTGCTTCAATACTAAAGAACAAATTACCAAGACTAAATGCTGCTTGGATTCAATCTAACACACTTTAAAAAGCAAGACTCAAAAGGACAAAATGTTTCCAATGAACTTGACAGCATTCAAGAACAAAGCTCAAGAATATTTATAGGTGTACAAAATATATCCAGGACCCACAAGGTAAAATTCACAATGTCTGGTATCTAATAAAAAAGCACCAGATAGTCTAAGCAGAAAAATATTATTTATAATGAGGAAAAGAATCAATTGAAATCTACCCAGAACTAGCACAGACATTAGAGTTATCAGACACAGATATTAAAAGAGTTGTGATAACAGTATTCCAAAAGCTGAAAAATAAATTAGAGATATAGAATATATAGAAGATAAATGCAAACAAACATTTAAAAACTACAATGTCTGACATGAAAAATACATTAAATGTATTATATCAGATGAAACATTACAAAAGTCATTAGTGATCTTGAAAACACCAATAGTAGCTATCCAAGATGAACTACAAAGAAAATAAATGTTTTTAAAAACTTGTAAGAGCATGAGTTGCTAGGAGACAACTTTTAGCAGGCAATCAGAGAATGCAGGCTAGTATATGTTCTCAAGGGAATGAGTGGGGGGAAAGAAAAAAGATTTGAAGAAATGACTGAAAGTTTCCAAATTTGGTGAAATTTATAAAACATATATGCAAGAACTCCAATGAACTCCAAATGCAAGAAACATAAAGAAAACTACACCAAGCTATGCAGTAATCAAATTTCTCAAAACCATTGCTAAATAGAACATCTTATAAGCAGATGGAGGGAAAAGTACATGTTACAGATAAAGGAATAAAGATGAGGAAGACAGAAAATTTATCACCTGAAATTATGTGAGAACAGTAGAACAATATCTTTAAAGGAAAATATAATTATCAATCTAAAGTTTATACTCAGTGAAATAAGAACTGTTTCAGTCATACAAAAACTGAAAGAATTCGCCATCAACGGTTTCTCTTTACAAGAATTGTTTTGTTTTGTTTTGTTTTGTTTTGTTTGGTACTGGAGATTGAACTTGGGTCCTTGCACTTGCACAGCAGGCATACAAGAATTATTAAAAGAAGTCCTTCAGGTTGGAGGAAAATATTGCAGATGAAAATATGGACTTTGAGGTTGGGATTATAACTCAGTGGTAGAGCACTTTCCTGGCATGTACAAGGGTCTGGGTTAGATGCCCAGCATCATGAACAGAAAAAGGATCTATTCAAAAGAATGAGAACCACAAGTGGGAACTATGGGAAAAACACATAAGCTTTTTTTTTTTTCTTTTGGGTATTTAAATTTCTTTAACAGATATTTGACTATTTAAGCAAAAATTGTAACAACATAATATGTATTTTCAATAACTATGTCAAATTCAACAACACAAGTTAAATGAATAAACTTGAAAGACACAAACTACTAAAGCTCAAAAGCAGCTCAAAAAATTACAATATAAATATATTTGTGGTAGTAGAAAGCAGGTCAGTGATTAGCTGGACAGAGGTGGGTAGAAAGGGATAGTAAGGAGAGAATACAGGGAGGCATAAGGAATACTGACTTTGTACCATCTAATTGTTGTTTATTGTCATGATTGTGAAGATGGTTTCATGGGTGCCTACATTTGTCAATACTGATCAAATTTTACCCTTTATTTCAGGTATTTATACTTTACTTGATCATTTTCTAAAGCAATAAAAATATTGATATGTAGTGGCTGGAGATTTAGCTCAGTGGTGCCGCACCTGCCTCACAAGGTCCTGAGTTTGATCCCCGGTACCAGAAAAAAAAATTGATATGTATTAAAGAAACCTTTATGGGCAGGTAATGCAAGTTGATTGCTTTGAAATCAGATAAAAATAGGGAGGAAAAACTAGTAGAGTAGGAAATAAATCTATTAGACACCTTGAAATGCGATAAACAATAAAAAATTTTTAAAATCCCATTATTACTCTAGGTTGTATGCCTATAGCACAGAAGTTGTGTAGTAAGGACATAACACCATAGGCAGATGCAATCTTACTTAAAAGATGTGAACATTCTTCACAGTTAGCATAAGAAGAAAACCAGAACTCTGAAGACTCACCTTAGGCAGACAGGAAAAGTTTTTCTTTTTCTATCTAGACTTGTACTCTAGGATCTTCTCTGAAGAAGAAACATTCAGTTTCTACTTGGAGATAACCAAATATGTCTTTTCCTACCCTCCCCAATAACTCCTCCCCAGAAGTGTAATGACTTACCCAACTAATGAGTTTGGAAATGGAAACAGCTTCTTTTTCCCTACCTCCCTCTTTGGAAGAAGCAGCATTCTTCTCTGTTCTTTCTTGATTTTTTCGTTAACCAGAGCAGTCTGCCTCCTTGAAATAATGAGTAAGCTGTTGTGATTAAAGGAGTGGCTAAATCTGTGATTCAGATGTTCAGTGTTAAGAAGAGCTCACCTCCAGCTTCAAGCCACAATCTCCTACTTAATCTTATCATTAAACAAAGAAGTACATTTTGCCTTCTTTTGCTGACTCTCTTATTATGTTTCTCAATTGGTTTAAAGCTTAGTGGGGAAGGATTTGTTATTTACTGGCTCTCTCCAAGAGCCCAAGTAAGTCTAGGCCTCCAAGGGTCAAGCAGAGCTAAAGGATGTTCTCTGTGACCTCTATGACAAGGAAGCAGCCTGTGAATTAGGCATGAAGACATCCCAGACATTTTAAGCTGCAAGTAACTAACAGAGATTGAGGCAAGGACCTTGTTTTCATAGTTGGTCTATTAGAATATTAATTGAAAATAATGTTCTTTCCAAGCCCACAGTTCACATCAGAATGGGCTAATGGCCATTCATTACAGCCTGAGTGAATGAATCTAGGAGGTCTCACAATAGAACTTGCAGAATACGAAATACAATTATCAACAACAAAAAATTCAAATTTCTATAATTTTTCTATGATGTTCAAAGAACATCATATATATGCATATATGTTTATATTCATTCCTAACTATATCTTCAGATCCCCAAAGTTTCCATGGTTCATGTCCTTTCAGAGTCCTCTTTAATTTTTTTTTTCAGTTTGTTGAGCTTCATCTTTCCATTAGATTCTTTTCTCTGATTAGATTAATGAGAACCTCTTTCTGTTGATTACAGCCCTCCCCAACAAAAATCTAAGCTGATTAATTTTATTTAATTAGTTATCAAATCCTTCTATTTATCTCATTTGAGAAAACTGTAGATTTCTGGTAAATGAATATGATGACTAAATCAAAAATGGAACGACCATAGTTTCCCTTTGCGAAACTCAAATTCTTTTGTGATTAGTTGGGAGATATATTGCAATTCCCCACACCTAGGCTGTTTGAATGGGAATCATTCTATGGATTGTAACTTATTGAATTTTTGCAAGTGTGGTAGGTATTCATTCTAATCTAGGCAGAAAGTCAGAGTACATGCACTATGCCCCTCCAGCAGCACCACTCGGGGTGGCACTATATCTTGAAGCCTAAGTTCTGTTGCTAGTTACTAAGTTACTACACAGGAAGTTAGCATCTCTCATTATCATTCACAGATTATCATGTTCATCTTGCATGCATAGACTGCTTGGCCATCTTTCACTGAACTGTCCTTTTAAGTCCTCACTTTTGATTTTACATTCATACAAAAAGAATAACAAAGGATTTCAAATGCCAGATGACTTGAAATGCCACAGAAGTTTTGGAAAATTCTTTTAAAGAAGTAAGAATAGCATATCCTTTCAAAAGTTAAAGCATCTGTCCAAAGCATTTACATTTTGCCTCTTTAATCTGTGAGCAGATTGTAGAATAATCCTCTGCCACATGCATAGGGATGAGGTACTTGAACAATCTGCATACATTATCATCTGTATTTCTCAGCCTTGGAACTAGCAAGGGGCCTCTACCTGGTATGTGATAAAAAGCATTGATGTAAGAAGTTGCCTTTTTAATTTCTATTATATGTAGTAGTGAAACTATTACAAATATAAAATCCCATCCAATCAATGAGTACATTTTTCTGAGCTCATTCTGCAACTTGCCATCTGAGAAACCCTTAAATTGGAATGTCTCTATGGTAGCAAAGTTTCTACCAGACAACATAGTCAGCAAACTTCCAAACAGGCTTTTGATTGGTATTTTTTGAGATTTAGGCTTCTGAACAGTGACTATTTTCAGCTAGTCAGTATACCACTAATAATCCCATCAATTCATCAAATGTCCTAGTTTTATATAAACCAGAATACTTCTTTATGTGGTGAATGTTTGAGTCCATAGAGGGTCAGAACCAAAGTATATGCTGAGGGAACCTTAATTTTGTTTGCTTTTTTTTTTTTTTTTTTACATATTTTCACCATCTTTAATACCTTTCTCAACTACTTGCATCATGTCCAGTAGGGTTCTAAATTTTGTTTGCTTTAAAATAGTTTGAAGGCTCAGATGATCATAGAAATTCCCCAAACAGGATAAATGATATAATGTTTGTCCATATGCCTCAAAACTATCATTTTTTTAAAAAAAGTATATGTTCCAGAGTTTGATTATAAGTATTAATGCATTCATTGACGCACACACGTACTTCTTGAGGTTGCATTTATACTGTTATCTAGTTGTGTTTGTTTAGTTAAGATAACATTTTTGTCCCCTGAAGCAGTCAACATGCAGACCTTGTAGACAGAATCTGATAGCTTCAAAAGTTCTCTGGCTCTGTTTGTTTACCCTACAGCCCTCCATCCTGCAATGTGAGGAAGGCAACTGGACCTAGTTTCCCTTCCTTTGCACCAATTCCACCCTAGTCAGCCACTATCCCTCCAAATACATTACTATAATAGTTCTTTATTTGCCTAGTCTATTTTAACCACCAACAAATGGATGCCACTCTTTTGAACCTCTTATCGCAGAAATTCCCTAGAATTGCAAAAAAAAGGCCATCTGTTGTCTCAACTATCTGTGGAACTGAAGTGAAGGCTTAACTTAATGCTCTTCAGCAGAGCAATAGGAAAACATCCATCACACAGTGACAAGTTGGTTCAACTGTCCCAACGGACGGATGTCTGCAGTTGCACACATTAAAGAAACAGAGTTGATCACCCCGAGGATACAATAGAATCTCAGAACTTCAAGAAAATAAGAACCATGGCAAAGGAGCCCAGTTTTTCCAGAATGTAAAAGCCATTTCCTAATTGTGTGTCTGGTATATTCACATGTCCATTAAACACTCAGACCTTGGTGCTGCGGACTAGGTTATTTCGCTAAAGTATCCGACACATTATGCTTCTGACCTTTCAATTTCCAAAGAATTAGCAAAACAACTTTGCTCATCCTTCCATCCTGTGGGCAAGCTGACTTTGTCAGTCTAGATGGAATCTTTGAGAAAGTGGTAAGAGGCAGCTTCCACGACGGGACTGATACACACAGGATTTCTGTGCGTCAGCCTTATTTGTATCACTCTCTTCAAGTTTCTGCACAAAGTTGATCTCAATCTCATCTCCTAAACTCCCCAGAAAACAGAAGTCTTTATATTGTACCTTTTGCATTTTCCCACCATTAAACCCACAAACCTGCTTTTATCCACATCCATTCTTTCTACCTAGTTATAAAAAATAACTACTGTCAATAATTGTGGGGTGTTTCTTACATAAAAAGAAATATCCTTTGAACTTTGCATATTTATCTTTTTTTTTCTTTTTTCTTTTTTGGTACCAGGGATGGAACTTGGGACCTTGCGCTTGTGAGGCAGGCGCCAGAACCACTGAGCTAAATCCCCAGCCCTTAACTTTGCATATTTAAACTCAACTGGTTCTCAAATAGGTCTGTGAGGTAGGTGGCTGCATTATCACTACTTTATTCATGAAGCCACTGCACAACAGGGAACTGAAGCAGTTTGCTTAGTCACACAGCTTGTCACAGAGCTCTGATTATAGAACCCATCTTACTTATTCCACTATGCCAAATAAGAAGACTCACCTGTTGTGATTAATGACTTCCCTGTGTTCTCATGTTGTCACTCAGTAAAGGCTTGTTGAGAACCCACTCTGTGCTAGCTCCGTGGATACAGTGGTATACAAAAACAGGTATTAAATAAGTAGTCCCTCTTGTTCACAGGAGTCATTCTCCAACACTCCTATGAATGCCTGAAATTGCAGATAGTACTGAACCCTGTAGACAGTATTTTTTTCCTAATCATATCTATGACAGTCTTTTACCTTTTCACTTACAGGGATCACTTCTCCGTGCCATATCCAAACTGCCATCACCACTACTCTGTGTAGCCATTACTAAGTAAAATAAAGGTTACTTGAACAGAAACACTGGGATACCACAACAGTCAGTCTGAAAACCATCTGGCTATTAAATGCCTGCTGTGTGGGTAGTGTCCACAGCATGTTTGCACTGCACAATGAGATGACTTATGTCTTGTGGTGAAAGCAGTGGGATGGCTGGAGATTTCATCACACTACTCAGGTTGGCAAACAGTTTAAAACATATGAATTGGGTATTTTTATAATTTTCCATTTAGTATTTTCAGATTAAAGTTAACCTCAGATAACTGAAGCCACAGATAAGGGACTCGTATGCAATGAACGATAAAGCAAGGAAGGAGTTCACTACCCAGAGTACATAAAATGGTAGGGTCTTGATCCAGATGCGGATCGGCAGAGGCTTCCCAGGAGAAGAGATGTGTAAATGGAAAATGAGTGGGAGTTACCATGGGATAGAGGAGCAAGGACAGTCATTACTGGGGGTAAGGGGAGCAGACAGTGTCCAAGATGAGTCCCGGGTTCATGGTTGTCTTATCTGATATCTGGTTACTCGCTCTTTTCTGAAGAACATGTAGGCAATTTCTTGATATTTTCCTTTGATTTAAATTCATTCATTATACAATGTTTTATGTACTTGGTATATTTCTACAGTTTACCAAATATGTAAATATAAATATATATGTGTATACAAATATGTTTACATGTGTATGTATCTCTATCTAAAAGAAGAAAATAAGAAAACAAATGCAATGAGAAATGGCCTGGTGAAGGAAGAAGAGTAAGGTACAGGAGCCAAAGCTCATGATTTTAGTACCAACTTTGGCATTAACTCACTGAGTGACCTTGGGCCTTGGTGTCTTCATCTATAAAATGGAGACAGTAGAACCTGCCTTGGTTTATCCCTCACGGTCATTATGAGGTTTGGAGCTTTGAAAACATGATTCTCATGCTTTGACTATGAACTTTGAAAAATGCTAGTTAAGGGAGATCCCAGGTAAATTTATTTCAGTACCCTCTGCATTATTGGATTTCTTATAGCAAAAAAATAAAGTGTATGTGTGCTTTGTGAACCAGGATTTCAGAACCCTAGATTTCCTTAACAAGTTCAGCACATGTCCCTGAGGAGATATGGTGCACATTCTCCTTTTAACAACTTCACATTGCACTTCATGTTCAGTGTTTCTGCTTCAAAATGAACGCCACTGTAGTTTTGGTGCTGGCTGAGTCACTCAGGTTGGTTTTAGTCCACTTTGTTTCTGTGATTAGCACAGCTGAAATTGGAAAGGAGAAGAATGCCATTCTGATTTATAAAAATAAAATATATTCTTTAAGAAAGAGAAGTAGTAAACAAAAAGTAAATGAGTTATAGAGATGGAGGGTGGTCTAACAACTACAGGAAGAAATTTAAAACTAGGGATCAGAGGCCACTGGCTTTCAGTCCTAAACATGACACTGCATTGTGTGTCTTTGACAATATTTTAATGAGTTTTCTGTCACTATAACAAATACCTGAGATAATCAGCTTATAAAGAGAAAAGGCTTATTTTGGCTAATGGTTTTAGAAGTTCCAGTGCATACTCAAGAGGAACTCATTGCTTTTTGGCCTCTACTGGGGTGCCAGGTGACAGTGGTAGAGAGCACATGCCAGAGCAAAACTGCTCACCTCAGAGAACAAAAGAGAAAAAGAGGAAGAGGCTGGTTCCTATTTTTGCCTTTGAGGGCAGGTTCTCAGTCATTTAAAATAGCCCACAAGGCCTTACCTCTTAAGGGTCTGCTTTCTCCCAGTAGCACTTTCCTGGAACCAAGCCTTTATTGTGCCTCTGGGGAACATTTGAGATTCAAACAATAGCAGACAGACATGAACACACATGCATACATATAACTGCTTATATTTCTGTGCTTATATCTTTGTGTGCCTATAAAGTCACTCATTGCCTAACGACAATGCTGACTTCTGAGAAATGGATCCTTAAATGATTCCATCATTGTGCAAACATCATAGAGAGTAGGCTAGATGTTAGCACACCCAGGCTATAGAGCATGTAACATTGTATGTGGAATGCTATACAGCGCATGACTGTATGTGTGCATTATGTTCCAAGTGTACTCTTTTTAATGTCCAGAAACTGTGAGTGATACTAGTATAGTTTTATAATTTAAGATGATATTTTGTTATTTTAAAAAATTAGAATGTTTATCTATATTAATTTTATTACAACTCGGCATGGTGGTGCATGTCTATAATCTCAGCACTTTGGGAGGCTGGGGCACAAAGAGCCCAAGTTTGAGCTTAGCCTGGGCAATTTAGCAACCTTAGCAAAACCTTGTCTCAAAATAAGTTTTTAAGAAGTCATCTTTTTAACAACTGGGGATGTAGCTCGATGCAAAGGTCCTGGGTTCAGTTCCCAGTTCTGCACCCCCCCCCCCCATCTGCTGTTCAGGTCAACTGTTTTGGTTATAAGCAGCAGGCCTTTGAGTGAAATTATGGAATTCCAAATTATCTTAGAGAACAAAGTTCTGAACTCTACAGCCAGAAAATGTCCAAAGTCAAACTGCAAAATGACTCTGATACAGACATCATAGCTAATCATGACACCTAAGCTCTGCAGCTGGTTCCTCTGCAGCCTTTAACCTGAGCACTGGCGATTGTATATCTTGTAACTCTGATTGCCTTGTCACTGCTACCTCTGCCTGAGTCTTCCTTGCCATCCAAGCTCCTTGCATCCTGACTTCCAGATCTGAATTCTGCAATGGCTGCATATTACTGGAGAAGCCTGGGTCACACACTTAGGTCCTAGCTCTAAAGAAATTTGGAAAAAAATGAGTATGCAGTATCTTCATCTTCCATACTAGTTGAAAACATGACCTTCCACCATGAATCCTAAAGTGGAAAAGTCTCCAAACATGGGTAAGGAGTCAAGATGTTTGTTTGCACAACCAAAAAGGAGTAACAGGCATCTACTAGAACAGAGTAGTGCTAATAGATGCAACTACTAAGACAAATGATTGAGCCTCATTTCATTCTTTAAGAAAGCATTTCAAAAAGGAGTCTATACAATGGGCACCTAGTCTCCAGAACATTCCCAAAGTCTCCCAGGAACAGCCTGAGAGACCACAGCATAAAAAAGGAACATAGCTTGAGGCCCAAGGAGCAGCTATTTCCATTTAAATGCAGAAACCTGGTATAGCTATTGATAAAATCACATGATACATGTTTTAACTAAAATATCCAGAAAAAAATGACCCATTCACTGTCTCTAGGAGGAGATTAATTTTCTTAGAAGACTGGTTCAATTCTCAGAGTTTATGAAGCAAGAACTTCTGCTAGGCTGCGGAACTTCCTACTTCCACTGTTCTATAGTGGTGATGAGTTCACTTGGTGAGTTATTAAAATCTGATCATTGACTAATGTTTGCTATGCCTTGGGTCAAAAAATTTTAAAAGCCTTTTGCCTCTTGAATTGCCATGTCTTAGACCATTTTTAGTGGCTTCTTGCTATTCTTGAGGGGAGGGAGAGGCAACAGCCTTTGTAAAAGTGGAAGTTCTGCTCCTGGTGGGGCTTCCTCCTTGAAGTTGATGGGGAGGCTTAGTTGGATGAGAGGTCCCAGGGAAGCAAAGCTCTGTAAGGCCCAGCTTGAGTATTGCCAATGGGACCTCATGCCAAGATCTTCCCAGCATGAGTCTTTGGAGGACTTAAGTCTCTGAGTGTGGAAAGCTGGGTGGGAGCCAGCACACCTTCTCCAAAGGTACTGAAACATTAGGACGAGGAGCAAAGAGTTTTCTTTCTTTTCCTAATCTCTATTTACCTTTTGGAAAAAAATTTTAATATCAGTTTTAACATCCCATGATTGCAGAGTGGCCACCTGTCACCCCTCACTACAGATCAACAACCACGGTCCCCCAGAGTCTCTGACAGAAGGTCCCGCTGGCAGAGGAAGCAAGTCAGCCTGCCCTTGGAAGGCAGCCGAGCAGCAGCAGGAGGCCTATTAAATCCACAATTTTAGACTCTCGGGGTGGGCATTTTCTCGTGGCGTATTAAGTAACACACCTACTCGAGTTACTGTGTGAACTCAGTGGACAGCTGTGCTTTCAATGAGAAGTGTATGCTTTGCTGCTGCTCTTGGTCCCCCACACTCACTTTTCAGAGTTCAGGAGGAGCCTGTTTTGGAAAGTGTAGTACAAATGGACTGAAGTCTGAATGAGGCCTCCAACAGCATTTCCAGGAGTTGCCACATAATAGGGGACTCCAAGGGCTTGGGCTTCATGCCAAAGTCACAAATACAGAAAGACTTTACCCAAAATAGAGAGAGAAACAGTCAGAAGAACCTACTCACAATGCATATAGCCTCTCTCTTATACTTAGAAGAAACACCTAAAGCAAGATGGAAATGCTGGTTCAGTGATTAGATTCTGGAGTCCAGAATGATGTGGGTTTAAATCATTTAAAGACTTGACATGACATTGGACAAGTCTTTCTTCTGTTTCTAAATTTCATTTTGTCTCTCAGGATAAAAAATAGTGTAGTCTTATAAGTGTGTGTATGAAATAAATGAGATATTAAACATAAAACAGGTGATTCTACAAAGCACATGTTTCATGTATCTGTTATTTTAATGTCTTTGTAAATAGTGGTAGCCTGGTGTGCTTAATGTATCCCTCGGTCCTCCATGTAGTGAATGAAATATCTTTTCCTTTAAATAGAGTCATGTGCTGGTCATATTTAATATTGTATTTCATAATATGTTTCCATTTAATGAAAAACTTAAAAGAAACCTGCACTCTGTGTCTTTATGCTTTGTGAGCAAAATGCTCTCTTCATAAAATCTCTTGTTGAAATGGATTCTTGTGGAATTTAACAACTGGAATTCCATGCAAGAGGGAAAATTTAGTGACCAAAAAGGAAACCCCAAAAGAAAAGTAAGTAAAGAGAGGAAAATGTGTGGAAACATCATGCACAGGAAGACTCCTGTCTAGACTGAGTAATATGACATTGACCAATGTAGAGTGTCATAGAAATGCTAATGAACAGAGTTTACCTCTGCTTTTAGTGTACATTCCCTTCACAGCACACAGCATCCAGGCCAGCTTTCTGCGGTGAGTAGAAGGGCATGAAATATAGATTGTCAGGCCTTTGGGGACTCCAAGCAAGGATAAAATTCATCTTGGACTTATTACATTGCCCTCTTCTGTCTCAGATTCTCTTGTATCATGAGGTAAGTTTGGCAAGCACATAGAAGAAAAGGAGAAACCATTTAAATGATGGTGCAGGAAATCTGTTTCTGGGCAAATTTTTGGCAAGTTTAACGATAAACAAGGAGAGAGATAATGAGACTAGTACAACAATTCTCTGACTTTCTTACTCCTTATCCCTTCAGAAAGTCCATTTGGTTTCTCCTGTTAAGAGGAGAGCTATAGGAATAGCTTTCCTTTGTTTTGCCTCAGAAAGAAAATATGTGAGGGGAGGTAAGAACAGAATCTAGGAAGAATAAGAAGTGAAAATTAAGAGGAGATGGCCAAAGAAAAAAGGAACTTTGGCAAATTAGAGGTTCTGAGAAAAGGAAATCAGGGGTGATAATGTAGAAGAAAAAGCACCCACTAATACATTTTACATCAAGTTTTTGTTCAGAATTTTACAGCTCTGATTTCTTTGAACTTTTTGGAATTTCTGCATGACCTCTTTTCGTCATATTGTTTCTCCTTACCTCATAGTATTGAGAAAATGAGTCATGAATAAACAGCAGAAAAACTGTACTCCAAACTTGAGATTTTAAAACAGCTTTTGCTTCTAACATTTTTTTTTAAAGAAACCATTTTCTTCATAAAGAACATTAAACAATGAGGTCAAATTTATATGAAAACTGTATTCAGAAGCACACTGAGATTTACAAGGGATCTGAAATGTCTCTAACTGTTGATTTGGGATGTTAAAGAAATCTTAGACTCATACACACCGAAACATGGGAGGAAATCATAGACGTCAACTTATCCAGAGTCCATATGATGTAGGGATCCATATATCTGTGAGTAAATTGCCTTTCTATCATAAGAAATACCTGAGATAATTATCTTGTAAAGTGAAAAGTTCTGTTTTTGGTTCACAGTTGTGGATATTCTAGATCATGATCAGTTGGCCCTGTTACTTGGGGTCTGTGGTAAGGCAGTGTATTGTGGCAGGAGGGTATGAAAAAGCAACCTTGCTCACCTGATGGCTAAGAAAGACAGAGGAGAGGGCAGGAAATAGGATCTTACACTCCCCTTCAAGGGCACAACCTCACTGACTTGAAGCCATCCTTTTAGGAAGCATCTCTCAAAGTTCCAGGGCTTTCCAGTAACACCACCCTAGGGACCAAACTTAAACATATAGACAATTGGTGACATTCAAGATAGCATTCAAACTATAGCATGATGTCACCTTCCTATTAGATGGTAATTGAGCCTCTGCTTGATCTTTTAGACTTGGAAAACTCATTCATTTCCAACACAGAGCATTCCTTTGTTGAGAAGGTGTCATATCAGAAGGTTCTTTATTGAGTCAATTCTACTCCTGTAATATTCAGCTTTTCTGTTTCTGAGATACAATGCCTGATACTCACAACTTAAAGTAAGAAAGATTTAATTTGACTCATGGTTTTGGGAGATTCAGTCCATAGCGGGCTAGTTCCAAGGGAGAAACGTCATAACAAAAGGTATGGTACGGCATGGGGGAGCAAAGATACTTAGTTTATGGTAAAAGAGAAGCAGAGTAGCAAAACAGCACCAGGGAGGATGAGGCCAGGACCAGATATAGTACCCAAGGTCATGCCTCCATGACGCACACAGACACACACAAAAGTGGCTTTTATTAATCCCTGCATTGGCTCCCAAGCCAATCAAGTTGATACAATGAAGCTTAACCACCATCCCCCACCCCAATGTTTACCCCACTGGCTCTAGCTCTGTCCTTTATAACTTTACACTGCAACTCTACAACTAACAATTCTTCTACATAATTACCCTTAAAATATGTGGTGCCAGTTCTCATTTCCCCTCACTAGTTTTCCTTTTTCCAAGAAAAGAAATAATTCTCCTTTCTATGCCCATTCCTCAATCAATGTAATTTCCAGACAATTCTTCATCCCCACAACTCTGAGGAGGTTTGTTTCTTCCTTCACTTTTTCTCTTTCTTTTAAAGGCAGATTTTTCCTAAAGAGCAAACAAAACATTCTTTTCCAGGATCTGATTGGGCGTCATCATTCCGTGCACATTATGGCATGTGATGGTGCACTACAAAATGCTTTATTGCTTCGCATTTGAATCGAAGATGACTGCATTTGTTAAGAAAACTCTTTCCAAAGAAGTCATCATAAAAACTTTACAGCATCCCACTTCATCACATAACTTTTTAATGCTGCTCCTTTTGTTTGGTTTTGGTTCTGGTTTTCAGTCCTTCTTCAGTTTTTCCCCCTTGAAGTATTAGAGTTATTCTGGAAATTCCCATGGAGAGTTTCAAATTGGAAACCTGGTCCTAAAAAGTCTTTTCCTGGAGACACTGTCCTGGGTTTGGACTGTGAATCAGACTGGGTGGAAATAATGATGCCATCCATGTGGTAGAGCCCAGTGTGGTGCATATGTGCAGCACAAAGTCAGTTTATATATGGTTTGAAATTGTACCCCTGGGTGTGGAAAATGAAGAAGTTTATGTGATGGATATCATGACCACACATGAGGTGTTGTGGAAATACATATGTATCTTAAAATATACATAGCTACAAGAATATATATATCTGTATATATGTATAATGGAAAGCTTTAAACTATCAAAGCCTTCAGACAAATATTTTATAGTTACTTAATAGTGGATATTTATAGCCTAACCTTTTAACTTCAGGGGTTGAGATTTGGCACTGCTGACGTCAAGCAAATACCAGCCATGATTTGTGTAGGAACTTCACACCACTGACATCAAATAGTTAAGATAGTCCTACTTTAAACGTATGTTCAAATGTATAGAGGAAATATTAACATTTTTAAAGTATCACAACTGACTTTGAGATGCCTGTCGCCGGGATTCTGATTTTAAACATTTATCTTTGGACTTAAAAACAAGATGTCTGTCTATGAAAAGATTAGGATAAGTTAAAAGATTTGAAGAGTCCTTTCTTTCTTCATCCCACAACCTCTCTCCCTGAAACATTGTCAGTATTTGTGGGTATGTTGGGAATAAGGAGATAAGCAGTCTAGCTTTAGTTAGGAAAAAGTGCTCTAACTACTTTAAGGTATCAAATCAAGAACAGTTGGAAAAGCAAGCTTGATTAAAGACAGCTAACATCATTTCAGGAAGGGGAGTTGTGCCTAACTAATTTGTTGGAATTCTTTGAGGAAATCCCTACCCCATGAGCTGGTTGGGGGAAAGGAAGAGATTATAAACTGAGTTTTTCAGAAACTCTCCGCAGAATTCTTCACTGTTGGTTAAGATGTTTAAAGTCTGAAGTCATGGAAGGGTGGGACAGTTGGCCTATTGGGCTAAAAATTGGCAAAGGGGAGGAAAGAAAGGGTAACTATGGACAGAAATGTGTCAGCCTTGAAAACAAGTTCATAAGAAGGATCAGAAGGGAAACTGTGTTTGGACCTGGAACAAGGGCTTTTGGAGGACTCCAAAGTCATTTCTTTGAGAAGTTTATATAGAAGAGTACTGGGGAGTCAGGGATGGACCTCAAGAGAGAATTCAGCCACAGCAAACAGATTCTTCTTGAGGAGACTTTCCCTCCTCCTGGAAGGTCACTGCATCATGGTGTCCTGGTTGTCAATCCAGGTGGCATAGCACATTTCTTCTTTCTTGTCTCCCAAATAAATTTGATAAGCAATTTTATTTGATTTAAGCCTTAACACAGCACGAATTCAGAAATTCTAAGATGATACCAACTTTCCTCTTTTCTCAAGTTATTTTAAAGGATGAGAAAGAATTGAAACAGTAACATTTTATACCTCACAGTCAGTGATTTAGTGCTCTGTTGCCTAGAGATTGACAGTTCTGACCGGGAATGATGTGTCCTTTTCCACCCCTCACCTCCACACTGCCCTTGAGCTGACAGATCTGCTCTATAGTGTCTTTGGCAGGGTCCAGGGAAGGCAAGCAAAGGTCGATGAAAATTAATTAATCATTTGTAGGCATTGTCCACCTTCTTTCTGTAAGACAGGGAAACTCTTGGTGAGTAACCACTTTTCAAACCTTTGAGTGTTTTGTTTTACAGATTTATAGGAAAAAATCCTGCCCACTTGTACCACAAACAATCCCCCTCAGAGCTTCTGAATACAGTATGGATTTTCTCTGAAAAAGGCAACCAATTGAACCTTTGTTTAAAATTAGATTAATATGTTTGGGGAAAGGTAATGTCAAGAAAGTACATTTTGATGAAGACTCTCAGAATGCTTTCAAGGAACCCAATTTTCAGAGGCCAGACAGGCAGCACTATGAGAAAAGGAGCAAGTGCAAGACAGTGGGAATGGGGAGCCTGCAATGCCCACAAAGCCCACACCCAAGGAGAGGTATTTGCTTCCAGAGACATCTGGAGCACTGGGCTGGCCAAGTTAATCCATTTTCAGGTTGGATTAGGCCCGCTGGACTCATTTGTGGGATATTTGGGTTAGAGCAAAGTTTCCCAAGCTTTTGAGGTTGAGGACCATTTTTTTAAACATAAAATACATGGTTTCCAATGTAGTCATTTCATATTGATGAGTTAAGAAAGTTCTTGAAAACAAAGTTTTGGTGTATTATTATTGTTTGTGAAACTGAATTTTGTGGTATCCACTGTACTACAAATTTGAAGTTGAATGTGGAAGAACCCTGCCCTTAGTCTAATGGGTGAGGTAACCAAGTAGGGTGGCAGTCACTAAAGAGTCTCTTTCCTGATATAACAAGCAGTGAGAACTTGCTGCTGTGGAGTCTCATGTGAAAGGCATCTATGTGAAAGGAGTTCAAGAGTACCTTCCCCAGCGATGTGGCAACTTGGCATATCTGAGTGCCTAAAGTTCAAGAGGCAGTTGGCCAGATCTTGGCATATGTTGGAGTATTTTAAGGAAGAGAGAACATCATGTATAAGAGTTCTGAGGTGAGAGAACAGGTTTCCCTCCAGAAAATAAGTAGATCAGTGCAGCTAGTATTTAATGAGGAAAGACAGTGATGAAAGTTAAATCCAGAAAAAAATGCAAAGGACAATCATTGAGCAATCTATGTGTGTTAGTCACATGGCACATTTATGTGGTTTTACATTAAGGACAATATAACTATATAAACCTTAGGGAACCTGGTAAGAATTCTGAGGTTCCCTCATGTTTTAGGGTCACTCTTTGTGAACCAAATGTATATAACAAGTGGAACTGGATAGCCCAGTACTCCAGGCTGCTAGGGTTGCCATAAGAAAGTACTGCCCATGAGTGGCTTAAACAACAGAAATATACTGTTTCACAGTTCTAGAAGCTGGAAATAAAAAGTCACCAGCACTGATTCTATTCCAGGATTTTCTTCTTGATTTGCTGATGGTCATCCTATGTTTGCATTATGTTCTGAACCCTATATTTGTATCTGTCTCCAACTCTGCTCTTTTTATAAAGACACTAGTTTTATTGGACTAGGGCCCATTTTAATGATTTCATTTTAATTTGATTACTTCTACAAAGACTCTATCTAAAATAAGGTGCCACTCTGAGGTCCTGGGGTTAAGACTTCAATACAGGAAATTTTGGAGAAATAATACAATTCATAAAACCCAGGTTAAGTTGCTCCAAGAGAGTTGAGGGTCCCATAGTATTTGGTGATTCACTAGCAGTTCATGAGTACCTGGAGGGGAGGGAGCACAGAAACACAAGAGAAGAGGAAGGGATGGAAGGAGCGAGCAGTAAAGTCGAGACTTGGCTCTTTCCCTTCTCTTGCCTCAATTTGGCCTCGCTCCGTGATTCTTGACAGGCTGGTTGTACCAAACCACGGGGAGTAATCATTGCTTTTTACAGATAAGGAAAAGGTTGAAGTCACTTCCTTTCTCTTCTTTTGTACTGTCTAACAACCTTCTTCCTAACAAAGAAGGTATCCAAATAAATGTCTCCTTCTTGTCTTGGGAGAGCCTAATCCACAGTTAATTTTGACCTTGGCTTTTTGGAAAGAGTCACCTAATCAGAGTATTTCTCAAGAAAGATGTGGTCTCTACATCCTTGCCTCCCACAGCAAATAGCCTCCTTTCTTAGGGCTTAGACTAACTTAGGCTGTCAGAATTATGTAGTGCTAAAAAAATTTTTTTTAAATAGCCACTTGTCTATTTAGTGCAGACAAAAACAAATCAAGTGAAACAAATACAAAGAAGGCAGATCCCAGTGCTATGTGTGGAGCCACACAAGAGAGGGCAGTTAATAAAAACCAAACTGTTTGAGGTGAATTTTGATACTTATTTTTTAAGGCTTTGTTTGGGCCAACCAGAATCAAAGTTTCTCTGTGCCTCTGTGTATAACATCTTATTAATTGTCTTCAGGAATTCTCTGGAAAATGTCAGTTGATTTGAACCCTCTTATTTTAATTTCCATATGTTCTCTGATGTTCTTTGGAAAATAAGCCCTCGTGATTAATATCCCCAGCAGTGTTCAATCAATACAGAATCTAGGACTATAAGCATTATTCCTCATTATTTTCAGTGTCTCCTTAATCTATTCTTGTTTCCTCTTCTGATAAGATACAGGAGGGACTTCAGTGAACCAGGTAAAGGAGAAGAAAGCCAGGTTTTCAAAAAAGTAGGAGAAACTTTTCTGAAAAACAAATGTGGGTTTGCTTTCCCTTTCCTGGCAAGTCTGCACCATGGAGGTAAGATGAGAAAAGAGGGATTTTGGAAATATAAATCTAGGCTGAGAGGGAGTTGTCCATTCTTTTAGAATAATTAAGTGAAAAAAATGCTAACTGGAAGCTTATTTTCTCAGTGAAAAGGGTATGATTGAACTTTAGATGCTTCTTTTTGAGGCCAAAGCATGGTGAGGATTTCTGCTTTTCATCTTCTTCATCAGTAAAATCTGAAGCTCATTTCCACCTCTGCCCCCAGCAGGACAGGTCTGGCATGATGTCTGTGCCTGAAGCCACTGAGCGAGAAGGTCTCAGAGAGGTGTTTTCTAATATTCAAAGAGATAGCACAGTGATGCTTC
This sequence comes from Heterocephalus glaber, assembly GCF_000247695.1. The sequence goes on along the minus strand of NW_004624802.1, from coordinate 2,715,268 downwards.
CCTGGACTCCAGAATGATTGCCACCCCTGGAGGAGAAAGCAGTGGGATGGGGGACTGCAAATGGAATAGTCTGGAAGAGTCACTCCCACATTCCCATCCCTGGGAACACTGGATGAATTGTGCTATGTTTAAATCTGAACTGAAGGACAGATGAGATATCTTCAGGATTCTCTGATTATGAGGGGTTTTGCCAATAGGACAGTTTGTTGTTTATACTTGAGCTGAATATGTGTAGGATTTAGGATAATGCCTGGCATGTGGTAACTAGAGGGCGCTATTTTTAACAGAAAAATTGCCCGGAAATGGGGTAAAACTATAAGCAGTTAATTTGTAAATGGGTTTTCCAGCTTCCTGTTTGGCTCTTCATATATACAATTTTAATCAAATATACAATTCATATATACAAATAGGACTCTGTGAGCCTCACTGCACAGCAGAGAGTCCTATCAAAAGAAAGTCACTTGTACCCTGCCATGAGCCATTGAAATGGAGTTTGCATTAGTTGACAGAGAAAGAACAATCAATTGCAACACTATATTGAGGGCTTACTGCATATTGAGTATTATGCTAGGGTCTAGGCCCATCCTTCCATTTAATTCTCTCCATAACCTGGAAATATAACCTCAGGTAAAGAGAATTGTGTGAAGACTCCCAGTTAGTGAGTAGGTGCTCTGAGATTCAATTCCAAATCCACCTGTGCCTCTGATATACATTACACCTTATGTCAATGAATAGTGTCAAATGTTTGGTTCTGATCATTGGAAACCAACAGTTATGGAGCCTTTTAATCTAGATTCCATTCATTCTTGGTATTACAGTAGTTATGTTGTATACAGCCACTACAAACACTGAATTAGTGAATATACTAAAATATTGCTCCTAGGAGAAATACAGGATTAAATTCTCATTCTGATCACATTACTTTTCTGCCAATAAATACATGATGTGTATGTTTTATATGTTTTTGTTTAAAGATTACCTTATTTAATCATGCTGTTGACTCATGAACACAATTCATAGCCAACAACACTACCCCTCATGCTTAAATGAAGCTTATTTAACACTTATTTTGTTCAAAAAGCACATCCCACCCTTCTTGCACTTAGGAATACTAGACAGTAGTATACCTTGGGACGTTTTTGAAAAGCAAAAGCACCAAGAAAATGCACAAAAGTACAAAATTAAAACATTAGACTGCAAAAGGGGCATTTTTATAGTGTGGGAGTGGGAACAAGAAAGCAGAGCATCACCTTCTTTGATCACAGCTGGCAAGGTGTGAGTGGGTGCCTCACATTCTGGATGTATCTATGAACAAGCACAAAAGTGCCAAGAGTATTGATTTTAAGATAACAAATAATTTTTAGCAAGCAGGTGAATTTATAATTACAGAGTCCAGGGATAATGAAGATTGACTACTACCTGACACAGAATGCTACTCTAAGGCAAAGGTATACTACATTTCAGAGGGAAAATGAAACATTGCCCAAAGGTTTGAATGCAAAAACCAGAAAAGTGCTAAGTATATCCATTTACTTTTTGTTTGATCAAATTTTCCGGCTCCATAAATGCAATTTTTGATTTACTGCATTGCTCCACACAGAAGAGGATTTTTGCTAGGTGCATTTATCTTTGAGATTTTTAATTTTCTTCTTATTTGAGTTCATAATGGAATTTGTGTCTCTCTAAAGAAGAGTTTGTTAAGAAAATACTTCTACAAGCAAAAATACATAGTTATATTTTAAATTATTTTATCATTTTTCTGAATGCTCTAGATAGCTGCTTTGCCCATTTCAATCAAGAGCGATATCACCTGCCATTTCAGCCCTGTTCCTGGGTGGAATGCAGGTGGTGCTGCATGGAGACCAAAACACTCAATCATCTCCAATACAAGAGAGAGGCGAAATTAAGTGAGAATATTGAATTCATCACTCACCTAACACACAAAATCACTTTCAGAAAAATCTATAGAAAATGAGAATCAGGATAAAATTTTTCTTTCTTCTTATTTTTCTTTAAAGTAAACAACTGACAATTATCTGACCCATAATGTAAGGTATCTATGGAGAAGAAGACATGTTTAGAAAAGGCCTCCCTTTCTTCTACTATAAAGATATAATTTTATTTCTGTATCAAGGTTAAACACAATGTTTTGTGTTCAAGGTTTTCTGTGACATAAACCCAGTTTTACTTCCACTCTTGTTTTTCAGTACTACTTTAGTCAGCCAGGTAGATATTTAATATAAATGAAGAATAAGGCATAAGCCATAACCTTTCATAGGCTAGGGTCTCATTAAGAAGACAAAACTGATCCGTCCTGCCACTCCCAGCTCAGAAGTAGGGGCTTCTGGACTGCTGTCCTTCTCCCTGCACCCGGCCCAGAGGAAGGGGCTTCTGAGCCACCCTCCCACCACTCCCAGCTCAGAGGAAGGGGCTTCCAAGCCTCTGTCTGTCCCACCGCTCCTGGTCCAGAGCAAGGGGCTTCCGAGGCACCATCCCACCACCTCCAGCCCAGAGGAAGGGGCTTTTGAGCAGCTGTCCCACCACTCTCAGCTCAGAGAAGGTAAGCCACGTGGGTGCCAACTGAACCCCCCCACCCCCCGGGTCAAAATGAGAAGACACATAAACAAGTCTCAAAACCAGACTTCCAGATCACCTACAGCAACCCCAAAGGGAAATGAGATGGAACA